>CM030359.1:329633337-330036987 GCA_017893485.1 Hemerocallis citrina | reverse complement strand
CAGTAGGCTCAGAATACACTATTGTCACTAGGGCTGTATTGGGGTACCGTGCAAACTAGAATATGATGGATAAATGATCAAGCATAAATACAACAAGCTGAAAAAATTATTTAGATCATAAAGTGTTTCGCATCACTGCCCACACCAACACACCGATGGAGAGAATCAAACCCCAAAAGGCTAAAATGAGTATCCAAATCTATATAGAGTTAGTCTATTAAGAGCTGGGAAGCTGAGATCCTTATCGGGAGCTGGAGTTTTCAGCCATTCGATCATGATTGATCGCGAACAAACAGCTCAGATTTGATCCCACTTATCTTGGCTTTGTTGAGGGGCAAAAGGGGCAAAATCGAAACCCCTATCTCTCTTTCTTTCTCGTCGAGCACACGACCTCCTCTCCCTCCCGCTCTATCTCTTTCTTCGTCGAGCAAAACTCTACTTCGACGCCTCTCCCTCCTGCTCTGTGTGTCATTCATTGTGTGTAAACCATTACAAAAATATAGTGATACGTTCAATCATTGTGTGTCATCACTACCCAAAAATCAGATGAATTGGGCTGGACTCAGATCACTTGAATGTAAGCTAAGTGTTGAGGGCGTTGGGGATTCCACAACATTCATTCATTTCTTCCCCATCTTCTCTCCCGCTCATTCCCCGAACTCTATTCAATTTTCCATAATTATCATGGCACACGACCAAATATGCTTCAAAACAATAATTTCAATCCCCAAAATAAATAACCAACTTATATCAAAATGTGACTCATCATTGCCTACACACAAAACCAAAAGAAAATGCAAGAAATTGAACAGAAATCATAAAAGCATGTATGAGAATCAAACACTTCCCTCCGAAATCTGAGCCTGTAATGGCAGTCGAGGACAGAGGGCGTCAAGCGTCAGCCAAACCCACCGCGATAAGGGGTTTCGATATCCACTAAATGCCCCCAAATTTAAGACAGATCTCATGAGTTTGGGTTTTCGATTTGGGTTTTCTGATTTGAGATCCGAGATGAAAGAAATGAGATGGTGAGCATACATATTTTCAGTATTTGAAATCTAGAATTTCGATTTGGGGGCTAGGGTTTCTCTTCGAAGAGAGAGAGAGAGAAATCGGCAGTAGGTTTTGCCAATCGAAACCCTAATAGCCCTTCTTCGACAAAGAGAGAGAGACAGCCAATCGAAGTAGGGTTCTGCTCGACGAAGAAAGAGACAGAGCAGGAGGGAGAGGCATCGAAGTAGGGTTTTGCTCGACGAAAAAGAGACAGCGGGGGGGAGAGGAGGTCGATTGATTGTGATAAACAAAGAGAGATAGGGGTTTTCGATTTTGCCCCTTTTACCCCTCAACATTATGAAGATAAGAGGGATCAAATCTGAGCCGTTCGATCGCAATCAATCGCAATCGAATGGCTGAAAATCACAGCTCCCGATAAGGATTTTAGATCCCCAGCTCTTAATAGACTTACTATATATATATATATATATTCTAAGCTTCTAGGCCCGTCACCAAGCAAAGCCTACTACTATATAAGCTTCTAAGCCCATCACCGAGCAAAGCATACTGCTATATATATATATATATATATATATATATATATATATATATATATATATATATATATATATATATATATATATATATATATATTAGAGTAGCTCATACTGATATTTATTATTAATCAAGTCCACTAATCCTAGGGTATTCCAATTAGGTTTTGCTTCAACAAAGAAACATGCATGACAATTTTTATTGTGAACCCCTTTCTATTAGGTTTCCAACTAAATTGTTCCTTCACTCACTACGTCACAAATCTCACCAGTCTTCGTCTTCACACAACGACCTGTTGTAGACTTGTAAGTAGAAAACATCTCCATCTTGGAGCAAATATGAGAAGAACTACTCGATTCAATTAACCATCCCAAATCCACATCGTTAAAACTTGAAATAAGAAGACAGTCTAAGTTATTACCTGATTCAGCGGCACTGACTAAGTTGACACCCTTCTGATTCAACAACTTGTGACAATCTTTCTTGTAATGCCCAATCCCTCTACAATGGACCCCACCCTTACGCGCACGTTTTCTTCCAATTGAAGTACCCTCCACTGCCATGCAACTCAAAGAAGTAGATACTGATTTCTGAGTTTCATTATTAAGTTTATCATTCTTCAAGCCCTTGATCACTTCGGCCACTGAGAGCTTTTCCTTGACATTTTTTTTCATGTAGCATGGTGATTATCAAATGTTCATACGAATTCGACAGTGAATATATCAAATTGAAAGTTTTATCCTCTTGTTGAGATCATCTGTGTTTATCGGCTTCAATTCGGATAACACCTTGTTGAATTCTACTATATGATCATGAAAAGTGACATTTTTCTTCATTGAGAAACGAAATAGTTTTATCTTTCAATACATCTGATCCAGTAGCGACGATCCTGAATAGTCAATTATGAGTATCGGCCACAGACTTGCCGTGTTGTCTCCTCAAGAAAGTTGCATTTGATTTCGTTCGCCAATGACAGCCAGATTAAACTCAAAGCTTTGAAACAAATCTTATCTCACTTATCCTTTGTCGTGGTAGCTGACATTACCACCACACCCGACTTCTTTTTATCTTCTTCTAGGGAAAGATCCAAGCCATTTTGAACCAATATGTTATTCATGTTCACATTTGAGAGATTGAAATTGATTTTACCATCGAATTGCTTGATCTTCGGAAAATCATGATCTGTCATCTTTACCAAGAAACTTGAGCAACCTTTGTTATGATATCAGTTGTTGGAAAATTTCGGCGCAGCAGATGGTTAGAGCGAGAGGTGAAAACTGATCACAACGAACAATCAAGCAGTGTAGACCACACCAAGAACAATAGCACACAAGATTTGTCTCGGTTCGACGAACCTAATCCGGTGGAGAAATAACCGAGATATTATTCAACTAGAGAAGATACAAGAGTTACAACACTCTTACTAAGAACTTATCTATCCTTCAAGCCTCACTGCAAGATACTTTACTATTTACAATGAAAAACTCACATGGATGCTATTACAATGATTTATAGAGATCTCGAAAAATCCTAAGTTGTAGTTTTGATCATTCACCATTAGATATACCTTGAAGAGAAAGCCATATGATAGGAGCCGTACGATATTACTTGGAGCACAAACCAGGCTCAATCAACGGAACACTCCTCTGTAGTTTGCGGATGACTGCTATATATAACAGTCGACTATCTCTCCCTCGATAGCCAGAAACAACACTCTTCTATGCCTCCATTCTTCGATTCAAACGTCTTCTCGCTTCTCCCTATTCTCTTCACATTGAATCTAGTATGCAAGACATAAACCCAGCACAAGATTTTTTGTTGTGTTTGATATTCATTTAGTTTTTCTTTTGAGGATAGACGTATATATATAGTTGTCACATGCTAAGGATAACGATTCAACATACGTAGATAGTTGTCATCTGTTAAGGTCGAGAGAGGCTCATGGTTATATATAACAGACAATTTGCAAGCAATGAATACCAAGTGGTGAATCAGAACATAAACTTTATACAAAATGCGACTTAATCTTAACTCCCGGAGAGATGAAAACTACAATGAATTACCTATTTAAAGAAATTTCAAGTGAATGAAAAAAGAAAAGAAATAATCAACTGACGGTATGTTACATATTCATATGAAATAATCTCATTTTTGGAGCAGCTCTGCCTGCCTGCATTGCTTTGCAATTGCAATGGGGGCAACCATGCCGCCTGCAAAAACTGATTCCTTTTGCTGTTCTCTTAGGAAGAGAACTGCGAAGTAGCATCTTTTATACTTTCTCCCTTCTTCAAAACCCATCATCCGAACCGCTATCAGAAGATGACTTGGAGTTCTCTGACATGAAACGAGGAGGCAAATTTGGAAATCTGACCACTGGTCTCTTCGCTGCCTCAGATTTTGACGTTGGCAAATTCTCTCCACTGCTAACCTTCACCGGTTTCTTCTGAAACTTCTTTGTTATATCGATACAAACTTTATCGAACATCCCAAAGAAATCTCTTACAATAACAAACAATTGAAGCGGTGGAGCATTCTTGTCCTTGGATGTTCCTGGCTGGAAGTAGTCCGTCGTCCTTTTCACAAGCTCCATCACTCGGATTTGCTCTTCCACCACCACTTTAAGCTCCTCATCCGAAACCTCCAAGAACCCCTTCATCTCTTTTGAAAACCCATCTCCACTTATGCAGCTACTTAAGAGCTGTTTTACATCCCTTATTCTCGCTTCAAGGGAACAGCAAGAAGCCACAAGAGCGTCGTGATCTATTGTTGCAGCTTTTTTCACATTGGCTAACTCCTCACCAAGACATCCGACTACTGGAAGGCCTAACTTTATATACTCCTTTTCCTTCTCTTCTCTACTCGCTCTGATCTCGCCTGAATTCGCCTGAAGATTCCTGCTGTAGTTACTGCTACTTGTGCTGCCACCTCTTCTAAGGCTATGGTTGCGGTTGATTACTAACCGCTTACCTTCCGATCGCACCACCTCTTCCACCACAAAATGGAGAAGTGTTGTTTTCCCATCGGTGCTCTTCACATCTGAAAGCTTGCAGAGTGCAGTCAGGTTGAACGCCTTGGCATTTCCCCGAGCAGTGCCTGCATTCATTCGGTTTCCTGCCTTCAAGATGGCTTCTAGAAGCTTCAAGAACAGGCCATGGGACTTGAGTTCCCTGCAAGCGAGCTCCAGAGTCTGTATGGATGTCTTCAAGTGGAGAATCTCGGGGTCATAGTTAGACTTGAAGAGCATCGCCTCTACACGATTGAAAGGGGAGGGGACTGTTTTAAGGAGGTGATACAAGAATGACTCTACGTCTGAGAGCTTGGTAGGATTGCCGGAGAATTGTATGATTTTGCTCTGTTCTTCTTTTGTGGGGGTGATTCTTGATAGCTTCTCTAAGGCATCGTGGCTTAGACCACGGCCCTCCATGAGTGCGTCGATAATGAGATGGCGACTAATGCCAATGGAACGAAGTACGATTGCAAAGTTCTGGGATTTGCGGGTATCGAGGAGGGAGGGGGTAGTGGAGGAGGAGAAAGGATTGGATGGAGTAGCAGTGGTCTTGGTATTGTTGTTAGGATTGTTTTGATTAGTTCCTGTGTAGGCGAAGAGAGCGTCCATAAGTTCATCATCAAACCTGCAGTAAAACTGAACTGTAAGAAACAAAATTGAAACTTACAACCAAAAAGATACTGCAGTAATTGGGTAATACTGATTTCGGATGAGCTTGGTAGATTAATAGATTGCTTTCCCATCCTAAAATGGATGACCTAGAACGTTAATAAATCTTTCTGTTATTGTTGTGGGGAAGGGGAGGAATCGAAAGATGCTTATTGTATCGGCAAATTTTGTACCAGTTTGGTATTACCTGGGACCGGTATATATGTAGTAAATCTGTGAATTGCTTGCAAATTTCACATCGGTTTTTCTCACAGTGAACCAGATTAATATCGTATTTGTGGAAGAATTAATTGCTATACTGATTCAAAGTCTAGCCAGACTTGTAATGTAGGTGTTTCTGGACTTTCATTTTCCTATTCGGATTGGTTCTCAACGGGGGATCCTCGCAATCTAACATTTGTCAACTTGGAAGGTATTACCTAGTCTCTGATTCAAGTCTTTTGAGCTTTGAATATATAATTTGTTTGGTTTTACAGGTCTCTGTCCCTTTCTTACATCTCAACCCAATTTATTTTATTTCGATTCGTAAATGACTATTAACAACCTGCAGGTGTGAAAATTAGCGTTTGCATGAATGATTTATCGGTAAAGTGAAGGTTTTTTTTTTGGCATTGTATCATACAAGAAGCATTTCATATCATTCTGATATCGTAAAATTGTATGCATATATACCTGAATGAACCGTCGTTTATTTTATCCCACACCATCGAATGCTCTGGGTTGGCTGTTGTCACCTTATCCCAGTGCAAGGGCTTCAGCCTTGTCTGCCCCCTTCCGCCTTCCACAGATGGCGCAGGCACCGGCGGTCGCGATGATCCCCCACTGCCATATTGTGGCAGAGGTGGTGCAGAGTTCTTGCTAGCTCCCAAAGGTGGCCTTGGTGGCATGGGTGGTATGGGTGGTGGATTCTTTTTCTTCATTGGTGGTGGAGGTGGAGGTACTGGCGGTGCTTTAGGTGGAGGTGGTGGTGGAGGAGGTGACAGTGGCGGCGGCGGTGGTGCAACATCTATTTTTTCTGGAAAAGTTAAAAAGGAGCTTGGTTGGTTGGTTGGTTGGTTAAAGCAGGTAGGAAGTATATCAACCCTGTGGAAATGAGAAGCTTTTTTTTGGTAGAGAGTTTGTTGCTTACCTGTGTATGAGGATCTAGATGAAGATCGATGGGATGCTTTGGAAGCAAAGGATGACGAACTAACGGAATTGGAAGGGAGAAGAGGAATTTCTTGAACCTTGGCATGCGGAATTAGTAGTACTTCATGATGTTGTGAAAAACTATCAACCGATTGGTCAAACACCCGATTGCAGTATTTGCATCGTTTCGAACTATTGCTACCACCAGCGAGATTCCGCCAGTAAAGAACGTCCAAGCCATCCTCATCGACAATCATGCCCTTCCTCACACTTACACTTTCCGGAGCGCTGAAGCTTCTTCGAGAGTCCAGAGTCTTTGGTACGCGACGACGCTGGTATTTCTTGATTGAGAGGCAGTGGAAGATGAGGAATACGAGGAAGGAGATGGTGAAAGTGCTAAGGGCGGTGGCAACGGCAACTTTTGTAATTTTGCCTCGATCACTGGAGTTCGAGGGTGGTTGACTAGGCGAAGGAGGAGGGATTGGATTGGCAAAGGCTGGAGTGGCGATGGAGGGGAAGAAGGTTTGTAAGTTTTGAGGAGAGGGAGGTGAAGGTGATTGAAGTAGGTGTCTTTGGCTAGATGAATACGATGAAGATGATGCCCATGTTAGTGAAACAAAAGAAGAGAGAAGAAGCCATAGGTGGAGAATTGAAGCCATGAAGAGAAAGAACTAGATGACGATGGGTTTGAGGGGGGAGAGGGAGAGAGAGAGAGAGGTGAAGGTTTTTTGATTTTAGTGTTTGTTGTTCTAGGTGGGAAAAGAGGATTTTTTTCCGAAATAGGCCACGTTTTGAAACTAATTTTCAAAATAGGTCATTTCCAAACTAATTTCCAATATAGTATTCAATTGCGTCCTAAATATATATCATATATATTTGACCTCGAATTTAAAGATGTCGCAGTTGTGAACTACAGCCTAAGTATATATCATACATATTTGGTTAATAGGCTCGGAGTCTTGAAAAAAAATTGTCCAAGTGTAAAATGTAAAAAATATGATGCTGTAGTAGGGTACTGTGGCATCGATACTATATAGATCGCAGTTCACAACTTCGGCCCAAACATATATTATACATATATGGCTAAAGACTTGGTAACTTAGGAAAAAATTGCCCCAATGTAAAATGTGAAAAAATAGGAGGTTGCAATTGGGTACTGCGACATCGATACTGTAGAGGCCTCAGTTATATGATTGAATAGGTATTAGAAGTTTTAAGAACTCAACCTCATCAACCATATAACTGCAACTGAGGTCGCAGTTGTGAACTGCTGACTCTGTAGTAATATGTATGATATATACTTAGGCCGCAGTTCCGCAGTGTCTTGGTCTATTTTGGGATTAGTTTCGAAAGTGGTATATTTTGGAAATTAGTTTTAAAAAATTGGCTTATTCGGGGAAAAAATGTCGGGAAAAGAGAGGGTAGGTGGGGTGGACTTGTTCCATTATATGCATGTCTTCTATTTGCTGACTAATTCTTAATTCAGAGTGTTTACTATGAATTGAATTGCAACTGTTCTTATTCCATTGCTTAGCAGCAATGCTATGTATGAAAGGGCAGTAATGCCCTTTGCTCTGTTTGTTGATAAATTAACCAGACAGGTATCTCAAAACTTTTATTGCTGTTTTCCACCATTGGCTTGACTAGTTATATATATTGCGTTTTTTTTTATATGCCACTTTTCAAAATTATTTACAGAAAAAGAACAGTTGCTAAAGTATTTGTGCTCGTTGACTCAACAACTAAACTCGTTGTTCCCAACGGCGAGTTTAGTTGTTTCATGCTCGCCGTTGGAACACGGCGAGTGTAGTTTTTTTTATTTTTAAACTCGATGTTCCCAACGGCGAGTTTAGATCAAAATTTTCAAGTAAGACTCGCTGTTTCCAACGGCGAGAACATTTACACTAGACTCGCTATTGGGAACGGCGAGTTTAGTACTTTTTTTTTGAAGACTCGCTGTTCCCAACGGCAAGGACATTTACACTAAGACTCGTAATTGGGAACGGCGAGTTTAGTTCAAAAAAATTCTGTAGAGTTTTTTTTCAAAAATTCACTAAATCCAACAAAGTGTTTCACTTTGTGAAATTTTCTACATCATCATCGTTTCCAACAGCGAGTCTAGTATAAATATCCTTGCCGTTGGGAACGGCGAATCTTTATTGAAAATTTTGAACTAAACTCGCTATTTCCAACAGCGAGTCTAATATAAATGTCCTCGCCATTGGGAACGGCGAGTCTTCATTAAAAATTTTGAACTAAACTCGCCATTGGGAACGGTCGTATCCCAACGGCGAGCATGAAACAACTAAACTCGCCGTTGGGAATGGCGAGTTTAGTTGTTGCGTCCACAAGTGCAAATACTTTGGCAGTTGTCCTCTTTCTGCAAATAATTTCAAAAAGTGGCATATTTATAAAAAAATTCATATATATTCGTATAACTTTTTGCCATGTTTTTAATATTCGCGAGTTTCTTTCTTTCGTTTTGATCTCTTCTGTAGGTCATAATATCAAATATAAAATACGCGATTTCTAATTTATTTAAGTGTGTGCATATATATATATATATATATATATATATATATATATATATATATATATATATATATATACAACCCCCATATAGGGGGTTGTTCGGTTGCAAACGGGCCGGAACGGGTCGGTTCGCACGGACCCGTGCGAACTTCGATCTGGACCGTTGGATCGATGATCCAACGGTTCAGATTTTTTTTCATAAAATCTTGCCTTAACCCGTCGTTGGCAAGAACGGGTTAAGGCAAAATTTAATAAAAAAAGTTGGCCTTAACCCGTTCTTCGGAATAACGGGTTAAGGCTATATTTTTCATTTTCGTCGACATACAGTTCGTCTTCTTTCTTCCGCTCTCTTCTTCTTTCTTCGACGAACCCAGACCCAAACGACGGAAAAAAGAAAAAACCCTAGTTCCGACGATCGAAACCCTAGAACTCCATCTTCTCTCCCAACTCCGAAGATTGAAACCCCCTAACTCCGACGTTCGAAACCCTAGCTTCTCTTCCCCTCTTCGGTACGAAATCGGAACCCTAGTTCTCTTCCAAAACCCATTGCTTGGCTCGATTTCGACCTACTCCGTAAGGTATACACTATTTCTTTATCCCAATAATCTACATTTGTATTTTTTTTTGAATTTGTGTGTAGTAATTTATTTAGAAATTGGGAAAAAATTTAAATGCGTTAGTAGATTTTGGATGTAGATTCGGGTTGACCTTAAGTATATTCAATTGCCGAATTACGTTGCTTGCATTAGTAACTAGTAGAATTAGAATTGTATATACGAAATTAGTTATAAACTTTTCAGTGCGGTTATGATTGAAAACCCTGCGAACGACCGTAAAAAAATACGTAACTTTCCCAGTAGGTTCGTCTCACGTAGTACAAGCCAAACCCACTTGTAGAAGCGAGTTTCGACTCACGGTTCGAGAGTTACGGCCGCGTATTGCTTACGGTTGGAAAAAACCAAGTATAGCGGTGCACGGCCGTATATCGCAAACCGTGACTCGAAACTCGCTTCTACAAGTTCGGGTGGCTTGCCCTACGTGAACCTGACCAACTCTGAAAGTTTTAAAATTTTCGGATGCCGTTTGTGCGGTTTTCTCAACTTCCTCGCATTATAAGTTTCAGACTTAGAATTCTTTAAGTTTTTGTAGATTAGAAAACCCTCCAAACGGCCTCCAAAAAATACGAAACTTTGCGATTTGGTTGGTGACACGTACGAGAAGTGACCCGAAGTTGTAGAAGTGAATTTCGACTCACGGTTCGAGAGATACGGCCGCGTATCGGTTTTGGTTGGAAAAAAACAACTAAAGCCGGTACACGGCCGTATCTCCCGAACCGTGAGTCGAAACTCGCTTCTACAAGTTCGGGTGGCTTGCCCTACGTGAATCCGACCCAGTCGGAAAGATTTATAATTTTCGGGTACCGTTTGCGCGGTTTTCTCAACTTTCTCGCACTACAAGTTTTAGACTTAGAATTTTCTAAGTGCGGGTAGATTAGAAAACCCTTCAAACGGCCTCCCAAAAATACGAAACTTTGCGAATTGGTTGGTGTCACCTAAGGGAACCCAAACGAACTTGTAGAAGTGAGTTTCGACTCACGGTTTGAGAGATACGGTCGCGTATCGCTTTCGGTTGAAAAAAACTATTATAAAGCGGTATACGGTCGTATCTCGCAAACCGTGAGTCGAAACTTGCTTCTATAAGTTCGGGTTGCTTGCCCTATGTGAACCCGACCAACTCTGAAAGTTTTAAAATTTTCGAATGCCGTTTGTGCGGTTTTCTCAACTTCTTCGCATTACAAGTTTAAGCCTTAGAATTTTCTTAGTGCGGGTAGCTTAGAAAACCCTTGAAACGGCCTACAAAAAATACGAAACTTTGCGATTTGGTTGGTGTCACCTACGAGAAGTGAACCGAAGTTGTAGTAGTGAATTTCGACTCACGGTCCGAGAGATACGGCCGCGTATCGGTTTTGGTTGGAAAAAAACAACTAAAGCCGGTACACGGCCATGTCTCGCAAACCATGAGTCGAAACTCGTTTTTACAAGTTTGGGTGGCTTGCCCTACGGGAATCCGGCCTAGTCGAAAAGTTTCTTAATTTTCGGGTGCCGTTGCGCAGTTTTCTCAAGTTCCCCGCACTACAAGTTTTAAACTTAGAAATTTCTAAGTGCGGGTAGATTAGAAAACCCTTCAAACGCCCTCCAAAAAATACAAAACTTTGCGGGTAGGTTGGTGTCCCCTATGAGAAGCCCCCCAAACTTGTAGAAGTGGTTTTCGACTCCCGATTCGAGAGATACGGCCGCGTATCGCTTTCGGTTGAAAAAAACTATTATAAAGCGGTATACGGTCGTATCTTGCAAACCGTGAGTCGAAACTCCCTTCTACAAGTTCGGGTGGCTTGACCTACGTGAATTCCACCTAGATGGAAATTTTTGTAATTTTCGGATGCCGTTTGTGCGGTTTTGCTCTATTTCCTCGCATTTTAAGTTTTAGAATTAGAAATTTCTAAGTGCGGGCCGTTTATAAAACACTTCAAACCACCTCCAATTAGTACGAAACTTTTCTCCTTTTCAAGTTGTGGTGGCTTGCGCACTTATAAAAACACCAAATACAGCGGTTTAGTACCCCTAACTATTCTCCTCTTCACCGTTTCTTAGGTATGGACAGTTTCGAAGGAAGTTCTGTTGCCGGGGATAAATTTGTTCGTGCACAACCACTTGGCGAGTATCTTCCTCATGTTGACGAGCACCTAAAACCGAAGATTGGTATGACATTTCCCACCCTTGATGATGCGGAAAAATTTTATTCATCATATTGCAAATGTGTGGGATTCGCTATGTGTAAGGGTGGAAATAAATATAAGGGAAACGATGTAGTGGATAAATTATACGTCTGTAATAAAGCCGGGGAGTCACCGAATAGCTATAATGAAACCAGACGAGGTACAACTTCTAGAACGGGTTGCAAAGCTTTTGTCCGTGTGAAAATAAACCCACATAGTACTTCACAAAGTAATACGTGGATTATTTATTCGTTAAATGAAGCACACAATCACGAATTTACTTCACCCGGTAGACGTCACTTGCTACCTCGAAACCGTGAATTGACTAAGACAGTTAAAAATGTAATTGGTCAAATGACCGAAGCTAATGTCCCTGTATGCAAACAAATGCTATTCTTTGAAGCTGCAAGTGGCGGTAATGAGAAAATTGGATTCACCGAAACCGATGTAAGAAATCTCAGGAGAGACGAGATGGAAGGTTTAAAAGGTCACGACGGACAAATGCTACTTGAGTTTTTTGAATCGAAAAAGGCGACCGATCCCTTATTCTATTTTGACTACCAATGTGACCTCGAAGGGCGATTGACACATTGTGTGTGGGTGGACGGTATCGCCAGAAATAATTACAAAGTATTTGTGGATGTTCTTTGCTTTGACGCTACCTACAACACAAACCGATACGGGATGTTGTTCGTACCATTTGTTGGATTCAACCATCATTGGCAATCAATATTCCTAGGTTGTGGGTTCATCCCCAATGAGACGGCATCCTCATTTGAGTGGTTCTTTGAAAAGTGGCGTGCCACAATGACATGTGATCCGATCAACATCGTGACAGATGAGGATCGCGGGATAACTTCTGCAATTTCCAAAGTTTTTCCAATCACGTCACATAGATATTGCATTTGGCATATTTTGGATAAGCTACCGCATGAAGTTCGAATGTCGAATAATGTTGATGAGTTCAGGGATGCTTTGAAGACTATTATTTATACGGCGGAATTTAAAACAGAATTCGAACAGAAGTGGAAAAATTTGATCTGTCAGTACAAATTAGAAAATAACAAATGGTTGAAGGAAAAATTTGAGATCCGTGAAAAATGGGCTCCGGTGTACGCAAGAGACTCATTTTGGGGGGGCATGCTGAGTACCCAACGTAGCGAATCGCTACATTCATCCTTGAAGCATCATACTCATAAAAAGTACTCACTACATGAATTTGCCATCATCTTTGACCGACTCTTGGTAAAACAAAGACACGATGAACTTAAAGAAACACATCGTAATCGCGAGGAGCGGCCAAAATTGAAGACCGAGTGGGCATTGGAGTCACAAATGGCAGGGACATACACTTTGAAGATTTTCTACAAATTTCAACAAGAAGTGGTCAAAAGCTTATTACTTAATGTGAGTTTAATTGCGAGTATGGATACACCGGATAGTGCAGCTTATTCTGTAACAGTTTGTGGAAATTCGGGACCGGAGAGGGTGATTTCTTATTGTAAAATCAGTAAAATTGCTAAATGCCCTTGTTCCATGTACTACTTCGTAGGCATTCCCTGCAAACATCTACTTGCAGTTATTCGGTTCACAGATCACACCGCACTACCTGAACAATATATTTGTAGGCGATGGACCAGGGATCAAATGAGGAGAAGCAGTATACCGGTGGGCAATAATATGGGCGACAATTTTGCATCGCGTTATTGTGAACTTAGTATGCACTCAAGACATATGGTCGATCTTGGTTGTTCTTCAGAGCGAGGATACAAGTATATGCTCGACCACATGCTGAAGGGAATTGAAGGCTTTGCTAAGATTGATCCAGTGAACAGCACACCACACGAAGGTAGCACACAACCTGAGAGTGGTGGACAAGCACATACACATGCACATGTAGGTGACCCTGTACAGTGCACCACAAAGGGTAGGCCTAAAGGAAAACGGTTGAAGTCGGTAAGAGAATGCCAAAAAACGAAGAGGCCAAGACTTTGCAGAACATGTCTTCGTGTCGTAGGTCACGATTCACGGAATTGCCCAAAAAATTTAGCAAGGTATTATATCAGAGATTTTGTATTTGTTAATTCAACTCAAACTTTGTTATTTTTGGTCAGTACTAACTCATTCTTCCTTCTTTTTTTAGTGGATCGGTGGGCAATGAAGAAGCTCCAAACGCGGTAGAGAGTGATGATGACGAAGGCGAAGGTTCGTGCTAAAGGGGCTTTAAGAAATTTATTAATATGTATGTCATGTCAAAATTTCAAAATAATGACCGAATAATTGCCAAATTTTATATTGATTCGTGCCGATTTTTATGAATTTCGACTGGATTGTTAACCTTTTTTTTTTCCCTGGTATAGGTCCGGAATGAAACAAGTATAACGCGCCCAAATGGAAAGAAGCAATGCGTTGAAAAGTTGTGTTATTTTTGGTTTGTATATATGTGTGGATAATTGCCGTGTTCTTGTTTGGTACAAGTAAATTAATGATGTTTTTAATTATAATGTAATTTCTGTACGTCAGTTTATTTTGTGTATTTGTGAACAAAGTTATATTACTATGCATTTTGACCAGGCAATTTGGTTGTGAATGCTTATTGCAGTCGGAAAATGTAAAATTAGTGGATGTATACAATTTGGGGAACTCGTTCTGTTTGGGAATTTTGTGTTAAGGAAAATTGTCTGCCTGCTAATGTGAACAGTTTTTTATTTGTGTTGGCGATTGTGTATTTCGTGCATAACCAATACTGCACCTGTAAGTTCGGCCAATATCTCTTTTCTTAACCCGTTCTTGACGATAACGGTTTAATACAATCTAACCCGTTATCAGAAATAACGGGTTACGGAGATAGACATTGGCCGTACTTTGGTTCAATACTTCACATACGGTGGTTTTAGTTCAGCCAATATCTCTCTACTTAACCCGTTCTTGGCGTGAACGGTTTAATACAATCTAATCCGTTATCATAAATAACGGGCTAAGGAGCTAGATATTGGTAGTCCTTTGGTTCAATACTACACATGTAGGGATTTAGTTCGGCCAATATCTCTCTACTTAAGCCGTTCTTGGAGGTAACGGTTTTATACAATCTAACTCGTTATTAGCAATAACGGGCTAAGGAGACAGGTATTGGCAGTACTTCGGTTCAATACTTCACATATAGGGGTGTTAGATCGGACAATATCTCTCTACTTAATCCGTTGACACATTTTAGAAGCAAGACTAAAACTGAGTTGTTCCAAACGAAATAAATACTGTGTAATTGGCATCCAGATGATTGGTAGTAAACTTGCATGGTTAGTGATGGTAACTATCTAGTTGATGTTATCCAATCTTAAATTTTAAATGTAGGTACACACAGTCAGAATTCAAGTGTTGTGTGAATGCATTACTATGTAATTTGCTTTCAAGATGATGTTAGTAAACTGTCAATGTTAGTGATGATATTCAAGCTCAATTTTTAAATCGATATTCAATTCTCACTGTCATTGTTAGTCATAGCACCAAGGTTGGCCGTTATGTTTTACACAAAGTAAATTCACTTTTCTCCTTGCAACTCATATTAGTCCTGTGTGAATTCTGTTCGCTGTGCCGTTTTGGAAATACTAACTCTGTTGCGGAATTTATCTATTGTTCTACCATCTAATATGATGGTTGGCACTTCTCTTATTGCTTGAAATATTCATAAAATTTATCTTCCATTATTCATAAAATTTATATACCATTACCTTCACTTAAATTTATATACCATTACCTTCACTTAAATTTATATACCATTACCATTAC
This sequence comes from Hemerocallis citrina, assembly GCA_017893485.1. NCBI lineage: Eukaryota > Viridiplantae > Streptophyta > Magnoliopsida > Asparagales > Asphodelaceae > Hemerocallis > Hemerocallis citrina. The sequence continues at coordinate 330,021,541 of CM030359.1, read as the reverse complement.
CTTCACTTAAATACGTGCCGTACGCACGTCTCAAGGGCAATCCTAGTCCTCACATACAATCCAGAAAACTCATTCTCACAATCTCTTAAAAGTTCACAATTTCACAATTCTACAAAATGTACCACCTACAAAATATTCAAGCTTCAAGTGTACCACCTACAAAATCTTCAAGCTTCAAGCCGTTAATGATCCTACAAAATCTTCAAGCTTCAAGATACAAAATCTTCATCTTCACTGAACCTACAAAATCTTCATCTTGAAGCTACAAAATCTACAAAATCTTCAAGCTTCAATGCAGAAAGCTTCAAGCATCAAGTGTACCACCTACAAAATCTTCATTGAACCTACAAAATGTTCACAATTTCACAATCTCAAGTATTAGGAAAACATAATAGATTTTAAAAAATTTTGACAGAACCTCCCCTAAAATATTAGCCCTTTTACAGAAATTCCTTACGGAATTCTGCTAACAATTAAATATATGATATCACACGCAATAAATATAAATCCTCCCCAGGCTCAACCGAGCAACATCACACAGGCAACATATATATATGGCTCTGGGGGAAAAAATCAGAATATAATGCAAGATACAAAATAAAAACCAAAAATTCTTTTGAAAATGTAATAATTTTTTTTGAAAAACCTTCGAAAAACATTTAAAAAACCAAACACAGAACCCAATACTCCACAAAATTGCGGGTACGGGTATTAACATAACTATATTATATCATTATTATATACAGTTACTTACATCATCTCCAAAAATGCTAAATATTACAATTTTGACAACCTCCACCATACTAAACACCAACCGAATGAATGAAAAAAAAAATTACATGGTTGTAGAAGAACACAATGGTTGAAGTCTTCAAAATAGAACACAATGGTTGAAGTAAAAATTAAAATGAGAAAAACTTATTATTATATCAAGTGTTGTAGATTTTATTTTAAAAAAAAGAAGATACTTACATGGCCATATATAGTGATGTCATCCATTGCTGTTCTTTCATTAGAACAATTGACCTGTATATAAAGGAGGGGAAACATATTAACTAACCAATTGAAGTTCTTTAATTGGAGCAATTGACGTTGTAATTATTTTAACAAACCAATCAAGAAAACGTATTAACTACTATTAATTACTATGATCTATCTTCTTTGATGATTAACTACAATGAGATACTTGTGTAAAATTGTGTAGCTATTTCAGTTTCAGAAGTGTTATAGAGAAAGATGGAGCTATAGAGAAAGATCGGAAGAAGCGGTAAGACAGTAAAATTGTGTAGCTATTTCAGTTTCAGAAGTGAATCTGACAGTCAGGAGTTTTTCAAAGATCACTTTCTTTTAAGGAAAGTATGTAAATGCGAAGAATTCAAAGGACAGATTTGAAAATATAAATCATTTTAGGGGAGTGTGTAAGAAGCCTTTTAAGTATAATGGAAATAATATGCAAAAGAAGCACAGTGAGCATTGGATTGAATTTCGGGCACGGTAACATAGTTAACTGAAGTCTATCATAAGGCAATCTCAAATGAGACCAAAGAACTGCTTTGTTATTAATACCATCATACTATTTTCTTCTAAGTATCCATGTGACCTAGTTCATATCTAAAATTTAAATTTAGTTAATCAACCTTAAAGTAAAACTCTTCTATCTCAGAAGCTGGATCTAAAAAACATTTGCAATTGACAATTCTCACCTTTCTGAAGAGAAAAAACTAAGGTGTGCAGACAGCTCCAAATGCACGGGCAACTTCTTCAGACTGAATGAGAAGGATAGTTAAGGTAAATAACTTCATTTTTCAACATGTATGACATTATGAATAGTTAAGTTTTAACGATAAGTTTGTGAATAGAAGAAATATTGAAGATAGGTTCTGAGCATATTAAAACTGTATGACATTATGAAAATGAAATGCGTAGTAATTTGATTAGGAATCTCATGCATAACTTATATCTTCTAATGAAAACTGAATCTCATGCAAACAGATGGCAAGTTTCAATTGTGAGATTACTTATTTACACACATGTAAAGAAAGATTCTTAAAAATAAAAATTAAACAAAACATCCAAACAGAGAGAGAACTATGGTAGAGGTGACAATACTAAAAAACAAATGTAGTGAGATCAGGGTAAGCCTTATATTGACCTAGAAAACAAATACCTAAAATGCAAATCAAATGCCTTATCTTCTCCATGGGTACCGAGTTGCATATCAATTTAGTGTTGGCTTATCTCTAAATTTTCCTTCATGAAAGTATAGGTTGAGCATAAAAAAGAAACATCCTAAAATCCAGTAACATCATCAACATATTGCCATAATATCCTAAACAAAATCCGGCAACATCCTAGACTTCAACTTTTGTTGTGCAATGAATTCCCCATCAGTTATTTATAAAATATCTACAATCATTAATAGACATCCCGATATATAACACAACACCGACATCTAACATTTGAAACCAGTGTAAGTTGTACTACTTTATTTTGTTGATTTTTCATCAATGAAGCGACGACGCTATCATCTTTTTTATCAAAAAAAAAAAAAAAAAAAAATGAAGATACTGCCTCTTGCATATGCCATAATCTAGTGGTTGAAACAGACATGTATAATCTAAGTCTGGTTTCTCTTCAGACTACATCTGTGGTGTACCATACTTAAACTTCAAAGGATATTTGAAGGCTACTTTTGTCTAAGATCAATTTTTAGAGGCAGTATCTCCCAGGGATTAAATGTTTTTTTGGTTTCCCACTAATACCAAGGTGTATTACAGCTATATACTGACCAGGAGCGCCAAAGTCCAGAACAATTTAAGTTAATCACTTAGTTGAAAGTGAAGATAATATCAGATCCTAAAATCCAATATAGCAAGGGAGCATTAATAAAATAACTTATCATCAGCAGCTTAATTTTGTAGGCGATTAGCTAAATAATGAGGAAGTATAGAGGAGATTTATTACTCACAGAGAGGGTGAGCAGCTGTATTCTGGGATTTTTACTTCCTAATCGCTTCTTGAATACCTTGAGAAGCAAATAAAAAAAGGTTAAAAAGGGCAAATCAAGCATATATAGAATTATTTATCGGATATTAGTAATGTACATAGCATAAAAAGATGAAACGAAAGCAAACGATATCGAAAATGAAAATCATTCCAATATAGAATTCACTTGGGAAGCTAAAGTGATTAAATTATGAAGTAGTCAATGTTTGAAGCAACAAAACCAAGATGTCGATCGTCTACTATCTGACAACATACTTGAGCATACAAATGAAAATGAAAATCCAGTGTATAACTAGTCCAGTGTATAAATAATCCTAAGGTTGAGCAGAATTGAGCATACAAATGAGGACGAGGTGAAATCCAGTGTAACATCCTAAGGTTGAGCAACGTACATCCAGTGTAAAATCCTACGGTTGAGCAAAATTGAGCATGCAAAATTGAGCATACAAATGTAACATCCAGTGTAAAATCCAGCGTAACATCCTAAGGTTGAGCAAAATTGAGCATACAAATGAAAATCCAGTGTATAAATAATCAAAACACCATCAAAATTAACTTCACCCAATCCACTGGGATTTCCTTCCGATACCCAATCAAGAATACAACTGGAGGTAAAAAAAACTTCAGCCCTCAAAGAAAGACTACATCTGTTGTGAGGTGAAATTGATGGAGAGATTTTATATACCTGAAAGGTGAAATCAATGCTTGAGGCGACGGGTCTGTGCTTGAAGCGACGGGAAATCGATCGGCTTGTGATGGGTCTGTGCTTGGCTGTCGATGCTTGAGACGGGAAATCGATCGGCTTGTGACTGTCGACGCATAGACGGCGGCGGTGGGAAGCGACGATCGGGAGGTGGGCTGATCGGGAGGTGGGGGGGCGCTGATCGGAAGGGAGGAAGGAGGGAGAGAGTGAGAGCGGCGATGGCGATGGGTATGTGCTTGAAGCCACGGGAAATCGAGAGCGGTGAGAGCGGAGATGGCGATCGGCTTGTGATGGGTTTGTCGGGTGGAGGTGAGAGGTCGGGTGGAGGTGAGAGATCGGGAAGAGGGAGAGAGTGAGAGAGCAGGAGAAATAGAGAGAGAACGGGGAGATAGGGAGAGGGAGACAGTGAGAGAGAGAGTGGGCGGGAGAAAGAGGGAGATAAGGAGATTGTTTTGGTTAGGGTTGGAAAAAAAAGAGAGAGAGAGTGTGTGTGTGTATTTGAATTTGGGGAGTTTGAAATTTGGGCGGAAAAATATGTTCTGTGAGAGCAGATCTGGTCCATTGATTTTGGGATAGATTGAATGTGAGCCACCTGATAGCTTTCTTTGTGTTTTATTATATAGATAATATACAAATCTATTCATTCACAACAAGCCATTTGCAAAACAAAATTTATTCATATAAAGGAACATTACAAACTGGTAATAACATACTGTTTGAAGAAACATAGAAAATTGTACATGATCCGCATGCTAGTTGACATTACAAAGTCATCCCTTGATACTCTATTTTTAAATTGAAATTAATTTAGTATACAAGTACATGCTCGCTTTCTTCTCGAATTGGAAGGAAGGACTGCTGACTCTGCCTTTTTTTGAATGCATAAGTAGCCAGTTGTACCCCCTGCATACAATTTCGTTCACTACTATTACACAGAGGTAGAAATTCTCCGCTTCGTCGGATAGAGTAGTAGTGGGTGTAACCGTATATTCAAAGTACTTAACGACTTCTTGACACGCACTCCTCATATTCGTACTATTTGTTGCACGATTGTGAGGTGTGCATGCCAAGAAGTCGAAAAGTACCATGAATACACCGTGACACCCACAACTACTCCGTCCGACGAAAGCAGAGAATTTCTACACTCTGTGTAACAATAGAGGACGAATGTGTATAAAAGGCGGACAATTGCTACTTATGCAAACACATCTAAAAGCTAAAAAAATAGAAAACAAAATCTTCACTGTATAAATAAAAGGTAGAGCCAGCGGCCCTTCCCTCCCGCTTGAGAGAAACCTAGCATGCACTTGTACACTGTAACAAGTCTCTCTGCTCCTGCATCTCCATACACAAGAACTATTGTAGGCGACCATCCTTGAACTGAAGAGGCCTTGAATGCATAAATAGCCAGTTGCACCCCCTGCATACAAGACCCGTTCTCTACTGTTACACAGAATGCAAAAATCCTCTGCTTTCGTCGGCCGGAGTAGTAGTGGGTGTAACCGTATATTCGAAGTACTTAACGACTTCTTGACACGCACTCCTCATATTCGTGAAATTTGTGACACGATTGTGAGGTGTGCATGCCAAGAAGTCGAAAAGTACAATGAATACACCGTGACACCCACCACTACTCCGTCCGACGAAAGCAGAGAATTTTTGCATTCTGTGTAACAATAGAGAACGAACTTGTATGAAAGGCGGACAAGTGCTACTTATGCAAACACATCTAAAAGCTAAAACAATAGAAGACTAAGAAAAACACTGTGGAAAAAAAATAGATAGTGCCAGCGGCCCTCCCAACCGCTTGAGAGAAACCGAGCATGCACTTGTACACTGAAACAAGTCATCTTTACTCCTGCATCTTCATACACAAAAACAATTGTAGCCGACCATCCTTGAACTCAAATTTCGTTTACAACTCAAACTTCTTCCTCCCTATTAGGAAGAGAAAAAAAGGTCTTCAAGAGAAGAAGAGAACATAACATCCTCATATTTTTGGAGAGAAGTAGAGAAAATTGAAGCCTCTCATTTGGGTTCTCTTGAAGAGAAGAAGAGAAGACTCGTTTGAAGCCTTGATGAGTATAACTCTCTCAGTTATAGGCAAGGAAAAAGAAAGAGGGGAGCATGATATGATAGCCCACTTGGGTTTCTCACTGCTCATCAATAGGGAATGGATGGATCAACACAAGGAGAAGGCAATATGGATCACTGCTCATCAATATGTAATGGATATGGGTCTCTCATGTATAGACAAGGAATGCTGAAGCATGAAGAAGAAGAAGACATTTGTGATAAACTTTGTTAGTCAACAAAGACATGATACAATTCTCGGAAAAAGAGCAGCAATGACAGCAATTGTCTGAAAATGTACAGTCAATGTGTGTAAATTACACCTGGTTAACCCGTTGTTGGTGACAACGGATTAATTACATTAAATCCGTTAATACCAATAACGGGTTAAGTGTACTTGATCCTGTTCCAGAACTTGGTCTGTACATGATGAACCACTGCCAATCTTTGTCAATTTAATCCGTTGTTACCGACCACGGGTTACGCTGAAGAAGAACGTTGTCACCAACGACGGGTTAAGCACACTTATATTGGCAGAAGTTTATGGCTACTTGCAGAAGTAGATGCCGAAATATACGTTAACTTAAACCGTTATCTACGATAACGGGTTAAGTACTTGTAACCCGTTATCGTCAATAACGGGTTAAGTCTACCTAAATTGGTAGTACTCATAATTATTAACTCGCATGTAAAAAAAATGTGTAGAAAAGTTTGTAAATATAAATTGTAGTTCACTTATTCATAACAATTTATGAGAAATTATTCATTAAATACGTTAATATTTGTAGTTGAGAGAAAATTTTTAATAAGTTTCCAGTAAAGAGTTTATAGATATTTAAGTTGTATCATTAATCACATACGCCTCTCCACTCTTTACGTACATTTCCTTCTGAACTCTACAAAATAGACAGTCATATGTGACTCGTTTGTTTTTTGATATTTTTTTTTAATTTCTTGGCGAGCCACGTAACTAACCAATATAAAATTGACCACATCAAACGGATATTCAAATTAACACAAATTTATTAAAATTGACCACATCCCACATGTACACTATACGAGGGAAAAACCACATGTAGACTGTCTAATGTGGGTACATGGGGCATGCACTTATTGTGGAAGTCAAATATAGATGTGGGGATCCACAAATATGAACCGAATTAACCTGAACAAAACACATGCAATGACCAATAACCCTAGTCTTAACCTAAACCTAACCCTAGACTAACCCTACTTTAACCTAACCCTAACCCTCGCTACAAAAAACCATGTAATTTAATTTTTTTTATTTTGTAAGACTTAATATGGTAACAAATTTAGAGTGGTTAGTTAGGGGAGAATAAATGGATAATTATAAAAATAATAAACAATTTATGGACATATGAATGTCACCTTACACAGTTCAGGAGACAGTTCTCGCAAAGAGTTAAGAGAAATTTTTAGAAAACCCAAAATTAGCTCAACACCTTAAACCGTTATTCACGAGAACGGGTTAGCTAACCTTTACCCGTTGTTCCCAAGAACGGGTTAAGTACTTCCATTTTTGGGGGTATAGTTTGAAAACTTGGATAGGGCCCTGGTAATAATACTCTACATAACCCGTTCTTGCGAAGAACGGGTTAAGTTTAGTTAACACGTTATTCCCAAGAACGGGTTAAGTACAGTGATATTAGCAGGACTTTGATCTAGGGGCGATTAAATGTCTGCCAACAAAACTATACCTAACCCGTTGTCGTGAAGAACGGGTTAAGGTAATATAACCCGTTGTTAGACGTGACGGGTTAAGTAGATCCATATTAGCAGAACTATACCAAGACTTGGTCTGTACCAAGACTAGGTTTTTTCCCAACCGTAGGCGATACGCGGCTGTATCTCACGAACCGTGAGTCCAAACTCACTTCTACAAGTTGGTTTGACTTCTCGTAGGTGACACCAACAAAATCGCAAAGTTTCGTATTTTTTTGGGACACCATCAAGTTAGACATATTTTCGTTTGTTGATACATATACAAGATATTGCATTCACAATAGGCAATTTGCAAAACCAAATTTTATTCATATAAAGGAACATTACAAACTGGCACTAACATATTGTTTGAAGATACAGAAAATTGAAGTTGAAATTAATTTAGTATACAAGTGCATGCTCGCTTTCTTCTCGGAAGTGGAAGGAAGGACTGTTGACTCTGCCTTTTTTTGATTGCATAAGTAGCCAGTTGTACCCCCTGCATACAATTTCGTTCTCTACTGTTATACAGAATGTAAAAATCCTCGGCTTCCTTCGAAACTTAGTAGTAGTGGGTGTAACCGTATATTGAAGGTACTTAACGACTTCTTGGCACGCACCCCTCATATTCGTACTATTTGTGGTACGATTGTGAGGTGTGCATGCCAAGAAGTCGAAAAATACCATGAATACACCGTGACACCCACCACTACTCCGTCCGACGAAAGCCGAGAGTTTTTACATTCTGTGTAACAATAGGGAACGAATGTGTATGAAAGGCGTACAGTTGCTACATATGCAAACACACCCGGTCTTGCTAAAAAAATAGAAGACTAAAGAAACGAACACTGTGGGGAAAAAAAAGGCAGAGCCAACGGCCCTCCCTACCGCTTGAGAGAAACCGAGCATGCACTTGTACCCCCTGCATACAAGACCCGTTCTCTACTGTTATACAGAATGTAAAAATCCTCTGCTTTCGTCGGACGGAGTAGTAGTGGGTGTAACCGTATATTCAAAGTACTTAATGACTTCTTGACACGCACTCCTCATAATCGTGATATTTGTGGCACGATTGTGAGGTGTGCATGCCAAGAAGTCGAAAAGTACCATGAATACACCGTGACACCCACCACTACTCCATCCGGCGAAAGCAGAGAATTTCTACATTCTGTGTAACAATAGAGAACGAATGTGTATGAAAGGCGTACAAATGCTACTTATGCTAACACATGTAAAAGCTAACAAATTAGAAGACTAAGAGAAACACTGTGGAAAAATGGGTAGAGTCGGCAGCCATTCTCTAATCTTGAGCTTTGTCTTCTACAACTTCAGCTTCAGCTTCAGCTTTGTCTTCCCTATTGGGAAGTAAAGATGGGTTTTGAAGAGAAGAGGAGAACATTGATTACACCTGGTTGCAAACAGTTAGAAGAGAAGAGGAGACCACTTATGAAGAATGAGGAGACTCCATTTGAGTTCTCCGAATAGAAGGAGAGGAGACTCCTCCTTGAAGTGCATGTGGGAGATCAAAGGTCCCTCATATAGAGGGCTAACAAAATTAAGTGGGGAGCATAATAGGACCAAAGATTGTAGAGAGGCCTGTTGATAAATAGGGAATGGATCAGCACAAAACGGATGATGATGGTTGGATTAAACATAAATAAAAGATCACAAGATGCCATTACCTGTTAGTCAACGAAGTTTTGACACATTATTTGAAAAATGAGCAGCAAGGACAACAATTGTCCCCACCAAATTGATACACATCTCAACTTGTACAGTGTCTGTAAATTAGCCCTAGTTAACCCGTTATTGGTGATAACGGGTTAAGTACAACTAACCCGTTCTCGGAAACGACGGATTAAGTACTTGTGAACTTCTGCCAATATTCCTTACCTTAACCCGTTAGCGATGATAACGGGTTAAGTACTTGTTCCCGTGATCGTCAGTAACGGGTTAGGCTTACCTAAATCAGTTGTACTTTTGTAGTATTAAATTGCATGTAAAAAAAATGTGTAAACAAGTGTGACACCCACCACTTATGTAAAATACGTTAATAGTTCACTGACTGTAAAAAAAAATTATGATAGACTACAAATATTAAATACGTTTATATTTGTAGTCGGGAGGTGATAGATAATTCCAGATGCATTTCCACTGTGGAGTTTATAGATATTTAAGTTCTATCATTAATCGTATTTAATTCCATTCCTAGCCACATAACTAACCAATATAAAATTGATATCATCAAACGAATATTAAAAATCACACAAATTGATTTGTATTTTGGTTCATAAAAAACAATAAAAAAATGTTGTAGGTTAGGGTTAGGGGTTAGCCTAGGGTTAATAGGGTTAGGGTTAGGGGTTAGGGGTTAGGGTTAGGGTAGGAGTCCCCACTCAACGACTTCTTTCGTAGCAGGCACTTTCAACTCTGCCATCTTTTACCAGAAATGACAATACAAATCTGTTTTCCACTGTCTGTGCAAAAGATCCCCTGTTTAATAAATGGGGGAAAATCCACATGTGGATTCCCACATGCAGCCGTTATGGAAAAGCTACATGTGGGGAGGTAAAAAAACATTTAGATACCACATGTAGGCTTTTACATGTGTAAAAAAACATTTAGATCTCCACATGTAGCCTACATGGGGAGAAAATCACGTGTAGATCTCCACATGTAGCCTATGTGGGGAAAAAGTACACATGTAGATCCCACATGTAGCCTATATATTGGAAACCACATGTGCAAAAAAACCACATATAGATCTCATGTAGATCCCCACATGTATCCTATATGGGGAAAATCACATGTGATGATGATGGTATCCCTAATGAAGAGATATGAAACGGTAGAATCTCTGCTACAACTTACAGTTTGTAAGACTGATAAACCTGTTAGTGTTCCATATATCTTACAGTTCCCTTCAGGAGAAAGAGGCTGCTTGCCAAAGCTGACAGAATTGTGTATCTAGCTTGCCAAAGCTGACAGAATTGTGTATCTAGCTTGCCAAAGCTGACAGAAACCACATGTAGACTCTCACCTCTGCTTGTCTTTATAGTAGAACAAGTTCAATATTAGAAAAACCACATGTAGATCCCACATATAGCCCATATGGGGGAAAAATCACATGTAGATCCTAAAATCCACGTACAAGAAGACCAATAACGGGTTTGGATCAACACTGAGCGAGGATGGTATTCCTAATGGAAAAGCCCCTCTGTGTTATTAGAGCGCAATGCCACCAGATCTAATATAGATGACTAACAAAAACTGGATCGGATCATACGTGCGGGCACGAGTTCACATGTAGTAGCACAATAAGTGCATCTGGGAGAAGATATATTTGATTGACTGATGGATCCCTGGATTCATTAGAACTGAAATTTAGAACGGCCTGCAGGACATGCTACATGTTTTAAGATACAAGTTAACGGCTCATACTAACAAAAACAAGATACTGGCCATGTTTTACATGTGGTTCCACATGTTACGAAGTCAAATATAGATGTGGGGATCCACAAATATGAACCGAATTAACCAAAACAAAACACATGCACTCACCACTAACCCTATCTAACCCTAACCCTAACCCTAACCCGACACTAACCCTACCTTAACCTAACCTTAACCCTCGGTACAAAAAACTGCGTAATATAATTTTTTTACTTTCACAAAACTTATTATGGTAACCAATTTAGAGTGGTTAGTTACGGGAGAATAAATGGAAATTAATAAAAATAATAAACAATTTACGGGCATATTAATGTCACCTTGCACACTTCTGGAGACAGTTCTCGCAAAGAGAGAGGAGAAATTTTTAGAAAACCCAAAATTTATTGAACACCTTAAACCGTTATTCACGGTAACGGGTTAAGTTACCTTAAGCCGTTATTCCCAAGGATGGGTTAAGTACTTCGATTTTTGACAGTATGGTTTGAAAACTTAGAGAGGCCCCTGGCAATAATACTCTAAATAACCCGTTCTTGCGAAGAACGGATTAAGTTAACGTAACACGTTATTACCAAGAACGGGTTAAGTACATCGATATTGGCAGTACTTTAGCTGTAGGAATTAAATGTCTGCCAATATCGCTATACCTAAGCCGTTGTCATGAAGAACGGGTTAAGGCAATCTAACCCGTTGTTATCAGTGACGGATTAAGTTGAACCATATTAGCAGAAATATACCAAGGCTTGGTCTGTAGGCTTCCGAACGACTGTCAATATTTCTCTACCTAACCCGTCCTTCTTGATAACGGGTTAAGCTAATTAACCCGTTATCCTGAATAACGGGTTAAGAATATACAATTTTTCAGCAGTTAAGTTCTTGTTTTGGGTGATGTACATTTTTCGTGATACACAAGCGACTTCATCAAATATTCTTCACAGATTCACAAACGAAGGCACAACACAGTAAATAATACAACAGTTATCTTCACAATAAAGTTGAAGGCGTACAAATGTCCAATAACGACCAACCACTTAATTACTTTAAATAAATGTAATATTCAAATATTTACACCAAAAATTTACATATCAGGAAGCAAAAGGTCAAAAGACATTTAATTACAATTGAAGGCGTTCTCGTCTTTGGCCTGCAGACCACGCCCCAAAAATCACCTACAACAGTTTATCAACGTAGAAACAAACAATACGTTAGTTACTGCAGTAACCAAATCAAAGGCCAAAAGATACGTTAGTTTTACAGATTACCGTTTGCGACCACCCCACTTGCGACCGCTTGGTGTGAATTGCCTGGGAGGTTGTCGCGTCCTTTTAGGATTTCGCCGTGGTGTTCCATGTGTTTGCGGAGAATCAGAATCATCCGACGACTGTTCTTCATCAGCACCTTCGGGATTTGGCTCGCGGATTATAATTGACCTACTAACAGTTTTTTTTCGCCTTACACTTATTGGCGGCGCGTTGGCGCTCAAATAGGCCTCCACCTGTGGACCTTCACCCGCGTCCTCCAGAGTACGGCGGCACGGGGCTAACATCTCCTGGATTACCGTCTTGAAGCTGTCGGGTATCCTAGTCTTCAGGGCGCGAGCAGCTGTTCGAACAACCTCCCATGCGTTTTCTATCTACAGTTGGTGAAAAATTCCAATTTCAACATTATTCAAAATTTGTATACATCAATTAAACACAGTACATGCGTACAAACTATATGAAATTTGACTGACCGCTTTTCGATGTGCCTCAGCCCTTGGTTGGTACATCGGCTTGGAGGAGGAATATGCTGGAGGTGGATCTACCTGGGTGGGGGGAATCGGAAGTTGCACCCCAGCTGGTACGGCGGCCGTTGGAGAAACGAACAACCGGGTTATTCGCTTGTACCACATCATGTATGCCTGCTGGAGGGAGCCATCGTATGGAATCGCGACATACATCAAATTCGGTGTCATTTGACGGCGCATGGTGTTCCAGTTGGCTACATGATAACGATGAAAATCAGCCCAATCGAAGTTGGGCACCCGTCCCGTTCCCCTGACCTCGTGTAACTTTTTATCATATGACCTGACATCGGGAATCCTTTGTTGATATCCGAATTGCCGCAGGACCCTGTCAGGATACTGGAACTCCACAACCGAAAAGTTCGCAAGAGGTGCAGCCGTCAACCAAAGGGATCTGTCTAGGCATACTGGAGGAACGCGCTGCAACCTGTCGGCCGAGTACGGTTCCCAGTTGACGAACTCGTCCCGCAGGCTGTCCAACTCATCTCTGTAGTAGGTCAGCGATTGGCGTGGGTTATCGACCCACGTGTGTCGGCCGGCCCAATATGCTCCTACAGGAGGTAACAACTCTGCTGCCCCCGGGTCGGCCAAAAATTCCGGTATAGGCTTAATAATACGGGGACGTCCGATGTGGATGCGTTCCCAACTCCATATCTGCATCAGCACCATGGGGCCACCCATCTGTACGCCACCTAAAGAACATGTGCACAAATTCCTGTATAGTAGCGCCAGTGCCGCACTCCCCTAACTAAGGCGACCCGCATACCGGAAATCCTCCAACAACCGTAGGTACATCAGCGGCACGGTTGATCCGGATGAGTTCGGAAAGATGAGTCCCCCTATCAAACTAAAAATGTATGCCCGTGCATAGTACGTCAAGTCATCCTCACCCGACTCGGGGTTCAAATATTCCTCCTCGAACTGAAATTTTAACCAGGTGATGTAAAGTAATTTACCCTCAAAAGCGTCATCCATCACCTCTTGCTCCGCTTTAAGTTTCGCAGCTTCTATTTGTTCATTCAATACATCTTCATCAGAATCTGCGGGGGCATTTTTGCGGATATTTTTCTCGGCGGCCTCTTGGTTTTGGAGAACTACCAACTGCAGGTCGATACCGAGTAAGTCCCGAACAACTTCAACTCGATCGAAGTCCATGTTTCCCGTCACGGCAAACCCATCGACTGGTAGTCCTGTTATCATTGCCACATCCTGTAGGGTCACAGTCATCTCACCCACAGGCAGGTGGAATGTGTGGATCTCTGGCCTCCATCGCTGACTAGAGCTGTAAGGAGTGGCCGATCTAGATTCACAGAGTGAATGAGGCTTGCTCCGTAGAAACCGGCCTCTACCACATACGGCGTGATACGGTCATCCCAAGGTAGAACTGTGTGCTTCCGGAAATTTAATTTTTTATCGGACCCATTCCACACGGCTTCCGATCGGTGTTTGGGTTGCAGGGTGAGTATGCTTGTGTCCACGGGTCCGGGTGATGTAACCGAGGACGACGAACCTGCCTCAGCCGATGTGGATTGACGGCCACCAACCTGCACGAATAAATATATAAAATGTTATTATTGAGATAATATTACATGTTTGTATTTAAAACCAATAATAGTAATCGATCTTACCTCAGTAGTTGGTGCGCCACTAGTGTTACCGGACTCGATTCTCGGTTGCCTTGTTCTAGCCATTTAGCTACCTGGCAAAAAAATTAAAATGTTGTTGATAAAGATGACAATAAAACAAACATACCGAGATTATACTGGAAAACGCACGAACGAAAACAAATAAATCAATTAAACTTTCGCAAATAGGTCGGATTCACGTAGGGCAAGCGACACCAACTTGTACAAGTGAGTTTCGACTCATGGTTTGCGAGATACGACCGTATACCGCTTTATTAGGTTTTTTTCCAACATTCAACCGATACGCGGCCGTATGTCTCGGACCGTGAGTCGAAATTAACTTAACAACTTCGGGTCACTTCTCATAGGGAACAACTAACAACTCGCCAAGTTTCGTATTTTTTGGAGGTGGTTCGTATCACTTTCTAATCGGCCCGTTTTAAAAAAATTCTAAGTCAATAACTTCTCACTTGAGGAATTGACGCAATACCGCGCAAACGGCATCCGAAAATTTTAAAACTTTCCGTCTAGGTGGAATTCACGTAGGGCAAGCCACCCGAACTTGTAGAAGCGAGTTTCGAGTCACGGTTCGCGAGATACGGCCATCTACTGCTTTACTTGGTTTTTTCCCAACCGTAAGCGATACGCGGCCGTATCTCACGAACCGTTAGTTGAAACTCACTTCTACAAGTTGGTTTGGCTTCTCGTGGGTGACACCAACCAAATCGGAAAGTTTCGTATTTTTTGGAGGTCGTTTGAAGGGTTTTCTAACCTACCCGCACTTACAAAATTCTAAGTCTAAAACTTCTCATTTGAGGAAGTTGAGAAAACCGCACAAATGGCATCCGAAAATTTTAAAACTTTCCGACTTGGTCGGATTCACGTAGGGCAAGCCACCCGAACTTGTAGAAGCGAGTTTCGAGTCACGGTTTGCGAGATACGGCCGTCTATCGCTTTACTAGGTTTTTTCCCAACCGTAAGCGCTACGCGGCCGTATCTCACGAACCGTGAGTCGAAACTCACTTTTACAAGTTGGTTTGGCTTCTCGAAGGTGACACCAACCAAATCGCAAAGTTTCGTATTTTTTGGAGGCCGTTTGAAGGGTTTTCGAAGCTACCCGCACTTAGAAAATTCTAAGGCTAAAACTTGTAATGCGAGGAATTTGAGAAAACCGCACAAACGGCATCCAAAAATTTTAAAACTTTCAGAGTTGGTCGGGTTCACGTAGGGCAAGCCACCCGAACTTGTAGAAGTGAGTTTCGACTCACGGTTTGCGAGATACGACCGTATACCGCTTTATAATAGTTTTTTTCAACCGAAAGCGATACGCGACCGTATCTCTCGAACCGTGAGTCGAAACTCACTTCTACAAGTTCGTTTGGCTTTCCGTAGGTGACACCAACCAATTCGCAAAGTTTCGTATTTTTTGGAGGTCGTTCGAAGGGTTTTCTAATCTACCCGCACTTAGAAAATTCTAAGTCTAAAACTTGTAGCGCGGGAAAGTTGAGAAAACCACGCAAACGGCACCCGAAAATTATAAATCTTTCCGACTAGGTCGGATTCACGTAGGGCAAGCCACCCGAACTTGTAGAAGCGAGTTTCGACTCACGGTTCGGGAGATACGTCCGTGTACCGGCTTTAGGTGTTTTTTTCCAACCAAAACTGATACGCGGCCGTATCTCTCGGACCGTGAGTCAAAATTCACTTCTACAACTTCGGGTCACTTCTCGTACATGTCAGCAACCAAATCGCTAAGTTTCGTATTTTTGGGAGGCCGTTTGGACGGTTTTCTAATCTACCCGCACTTAAAAAATTCTAAGTCTAAAACTTATAATGCGAGGAAGTTGAGAATACCGCGCAGACGGCATCCGAAAATTTTAAAACTTTCAGAGTTGGTCGGGTTCACGTATGGCAAGCCACCCGAACTTGTAGAAGCGAGTTTCGACTCACGGTTTGCGAGATACGACCATATACCGCTTTATAATATTTTTTTTCAACCGAAAGCGATACGCGACCGTATCTCTCGAACCGTGAGTCGAAACTCACTTCTACAAGTTCGGGTGGCTTCTCCTTGGGGACACCAACCAGCCCGCAAAGTTTCGTATTTTTGGAAGGTCGCTCGAAGGGTTTTCTAATCTACCCGCACTTAGAAAATTCTAAGTCTAAAACTTGTAGCGCGGGAAAGTTGAGAAAACCATGCAAACGGCACCCGAAAATTATAAATCTTTCCGACTAGGTCGGATTCACATAGGGCAAGCCACCCGAACTTGTAGAAGCGAGTTTCGACTCACGGTTCGGGAGAGACGGCCGTGTACCGGCTTTAGTTGTTTTTTTCAAACCAAAACCGATACACAGCCGTATCTCTCGGACCGTAAGTCGAAATTCACTTCTACAACTTCGGGTCACTTCTCGTAGGTGACACCAACCAAATCGCAAAGTTTCGTATTTTTTGGAGGCCGTTTGCAGGGTTTTCTAATCTACCCGCACTTAGAAAATTCTAAGTCCAAAACTTATAATGCGAGGAAGTTGAGAAAACCGCACAAACGGCATCCGAAAATTTTAAAACTTTCGGAGTTGGTCGGGTGCACGTAGGGCAAGCCCCCATAACTTGTAGAAGCGAGTTTCAACTCACGGTTTGCGAGATACGGCCGTCTACCGCTTTACTCGTTTTTTTCCCAACCGTAAGCGGTACGCGGCCGTATCTCTCGAACCGTGAGTCGAAACTCACTTCTACAAGTTGGTTTGGCTTATCGTAGGTGACACCAACCAACTCGCACGGTTTCGTATTTTTTGGAGGTCGTTTGAAGGGTTTTCTAATCTAATCTAACCGCACTTACAAAATTCTAAGTCGAAAAACTATCATGCGAAGAAGTTGAGCAAAACCACACAAACGGCCTCCAAAAAATACAAAACTTTCCGACTTGGTCGAATTCATGTACGGCAAGCCACCCGAACTTGTAGAAGCGAGTTTCGAGTCACGGTTTGCGATATACGGCCGTGCACCACTATACTTGTTTTTTTCCAACCCAAAGCGATACGCGGCCGTATCTCTCGAACCGTGAGTCGAAAATCGCTTCTACAAGTTGGTGTGGCTTGTACTACGTGAGACGAACCTACTCGGAAAGTTTCGTATTTTTTTACGGTCGTTCGCAGGGTTTTCAACCATAACCACACTGAAAATTCTAACTAATTTCCTATAAACAATTCTAATTCTACAAGATACGATTGCAAGAAACATAATTCGGTAATTGAATATACTTGAGGTCAACCCGATTCTACATCTAAAATCTACTAACGCATTTTAAATTTTTTCCCAATTTCTAAATAAATTACTACACACAAATTCAACAAAAAAAATACAAATGTAGATTACTGGGTTCAAGAAATAGTGTATACCTTACGGAATAGGTCCAAATCAAGCCAAGCAATCGGTTTTCGAAGAGAACTAGGGTTCCGATTTTCTATCTAGGGTTCCGAAGAGGGGAAGAGAAGCTAGGGTTTCGATCGTCGGAGTTAGAGGGTTTCAATCTTCGGAGTTGGGAGAGAAGAGGGAGTTCTAGGGTTTCGATCGTCGGAGCTAGGTTTTTTTAGGGTTTTTTTTTTTTTCCGTCGTTTGGGTTTGTTTTCGTCGAGGAAAGAAGAAGGGAGCGGAAGAAGAAGACGAACTGTATGTCGACGAAAATGAAAAAATATAGCCTTAACCCGTTATTCCCAAGAACGGGTTAAGGCCATCTTTTTTAATAAAATTTTGCCTTAACCCGTTCTTGACAACGACGGGTTAAGGCAAGATTTTATTAAAAAAAATCTGAACCGTTGGATCTTCGATCCAACGGTCCAGATCGAAGTTCACACGGGTCCGTGCGAACCGACCCGTTCCGGCCCGTTTGCAACCGAACAACCCCCATATATATATATATATATATATGGGAATATTCTGTTGAGCACTCTAAACCGTTCGCTTTGATCTACACGTTTAAATTAGTCTAAATATATAAATTCAAGTCATTTGAAATTCATTTTTCCATCCACTGAAGTGTTCCAAAATTGTATAGCTGAATATCGTTTTTTTTATAATGACGTGATGAATGGGCAAATGAATTTCAAATTACTTGATTTAATATATTTAGATGTGTAGATCATTGTGAACAGTTTGAATTATCTATGCGATGGCCAGAAGGACGAGTGCTTAAGAAAGGAGTGCTCTCTCTCTCTCTCTCTCTCTCTCTCTCTCTCTCTCTCTCTCTCTATATATATATATATATATATATATATATATATATATAGTCATGCTATTATGAAATGGTGAGATGGGTGAGATAAAAATGTTTTTGTAGAGATAAGCGATTTGATTCATCTGAATCTCGATCACATCGTTCACATCAATTTACATGTCATCAAGATGATGTGTGCCAAATTTCAAACAATTTAGAGACCTGTAGTCTATGCATCAAACATTCAAATAAATGCATATATATGTATTTCGTACCATCTTCATGACATTCTGAACGTTTTGATGCATAGGCTAGAGGTCTCCAAATCGCTTAAAATTTTATACACACCATCTAGGTGACATGTAGAGTGATGTGAACGGTGTGATCGAGATTCAAATGACTTAAATCACTCCTCTCTCAAAAAAATATTTTCATCTCACCCATCTCACCATCTCATATTAGCAATATTCTATATATATATATATATATATATATCACAAAATCCACCCTACTTTAGTAAATATCAACAAATCCACCTGATCTTTTTTGCTCTTCCGTCATCAATAAACCCACTTCTGTTAGTCCCAAGTGATCATGTCCACCACCTATCAACTTTTTGGGAATCATGTGGCATCACATGATTTGATTTTAATTTGTGTCCTTAAATTATACATGCTCTTCAATTAATGACTATTTGGAAAAATAATTTGGTGCTAATCTAATTGAGTCTTTAAATTTCTTTTGCCTTTAAATTGAGCTAGTTAAGAGTTAAAAGATGGGGGTAACAATCAACTTTAAATTCCTTCAAAAAAAAATATGGCAAGAGCAAAAATACCCCCCCACCGGTTTGGCCTAAGTACAATATGCCCATATAACGTTTGAAAAAGTACACTAAACTCAGTACTCCGTTAACTTAACTTTTTCCGTTAAGTTAGAATTATTGAATTACCTTTCTACCCTTTCCCTTTCATATCTCAATCTCTTCTTTCTTCCTTTCTTCATTCCTTTTTTCTTATTTCATTTTTCTCTATTAACAACGATTTATTCGGCAACGATTTCTTGGAGACAAAGTACATGAACTGAGGTGCAAGATTCTTAACAATATCTGTGGAAGAAGAGAGTTATATGAAACCATTGCATTAGAAAACTAAGATCTTAACTTTAGTCCTTAAAATTCAAATATCAACAGAGAAATTATCTGCAGTAAATTTAATTTAATAAAAAGAAGAGCACTTGTTTGATCGAGTAAAATTTCTTACAAATTTCAAACTAATCACAACAAATTTGGCAAAATAAAATATCAAATTAAATGATTTAACATATCCCATCCCAAATTCATAATTGGATTGACATATCTAACTATTTAATGACATTATATTCATCAAAATTGATATCATAATGTGAAATTTGGAAGAAGGTCCACACCTGATCAGAAACTTTTTTAAAATCAAATTCAAGTCGCGACCAACATTTATACTGTGGATATTCAAATTGTAAAGGACAATCTGAAAGTAACAACTCTTTCCCTCGTCTCAAAATTATAGTTGTTATAAAACGAAGCCTCTAAGATTACCAAGAACTTTTGATAAATGAAGAAGTTCCATGTGATTTGACTTGCTAATTCTTAAACTGCCACAGACAATTTCATAAACTTTCGTGGATCATTACATGACCAATGAAACAATTTGCATGGTTCATCTGTTCCTTTTACAAACAGATATTCATGTGAAAATTAACTTGTTTAATCTTGTTCATTCAATAATACGTGTACACTACTGTAGCATCCCACTCTTCTAAAACGTTCATGGACCAAAGAAATTGTTGATGAAAAAATCGTTGTTAATATGAAAAGATGAAAGAAGAAAAAAGGAATGATGAAAGGAAGAAAGAAGGGATTGAGACTTAACGGAATAAGTAAGTTAACGGAGTAATGAGTTTAGTGTATTGTACTTAGACTAAACGTTGGGAGGATATTTTGATATATGGGCATATTGTACTTAGGCAACGTTGGGGGGTATTTTGGTTTTTGCCCTTAATACAATCAACTTAAAAATTTTTACGCATTTTAAATTCAGATGGATGAGCCCCACCAATTAAAGATGTAATTAACTAAAGGGTAATGCTACACCTACAACCTTTCTTACAACCTTTTCTTTTACAACCTTAGGTGGCACAATCGCATTGGAATGTATTGTAGAGTAGGTTGTAATGGATTGTACACATCTCCAATGAGATTGTGCCACATAAGGTTGTAAGGTTGTAAAGATTGTAGGTGTAGCATTACCCTTAACTAAAATTAGATTAGAAGGGTATTTTGGACAATTCACTCATAAACCTACTCTCCTGAGGTGCGTTTATTGATGAGCAAAAAAGAATTATGTGGATTTGTTGATAACTGGCCAAAAGTGGTGGGCTTTGTGAAATTTACCCTATTTTTTTAGTATAACAATATAAACAAACCATAGTCAAGCTCTGTTCACGATGAGAATGAATAATTTTGCTTGGTGTGGTTGATATTTGTAAGTGGAGGAGACAAACTTGAAAGAGACTCGTGCACTTTTTGTAAGAGTGCAAGTTTGTAAAACCGTTTTCTTTTGTGCAACTTACCTGATTTTTTTTAGTGCAATTTTACTTTAATAGATTATAAGAAAAAGGTTATTTTGGTAAAAGTCCCCAATCTTTGGAATTGGTAGGTCGGCTCTTTTTTTTAAGGAGGTTTTACTCCGTCAACCATTCTACGATAGTTTTGAACGGCTAAGTCCAAAGATCGGCTCCTTTTATTTATTCTTAATAAAAATATTTAATGAATTTATCGAAGAATTTGATGGTTTCATTATAATCATCACTTATACCTCTGTATTGTATAATGCCTTGATAACAATACTGGGAGGTCAAATTCTCTTTGACGTCGGCCAAATCACTCCCTAAACTAACTTTGGATCATGTCCCTATTATCCTCTCGTTCGGAGAAGTGCATCCCAGGAAATCACTCAAGTTTAGATTTGAGAAAACGTGGTTGAAAATCCAAGGCTTCCATCACATGATAAACGAGAATTGGTCCCGCCCTACTAGAGGGACTGAAGCTACCGCAATCTGGTGCGAAAAAATTAGAAGACTGCGGGCCAAATTCAGAAAATGAAATCAGACCAGATTTGCACTGATCTGTAGAGCAAAAGATTCTCTCCTTGAAGGTATTGAGGAGCTGGAAAAAAACGGAGGAAACTAGGAGTCTGGTACAGGAGGAGCGGAATAGGTTACTTCAGCTCCGAGAAGACATTCACCAACTTTATAGACTAGAAGAACTCAAATGGCAATAGCAATCCAGAATTTCTTGGCTTAAAGAAGGAGACGCGAATACAGCTTTCTTCCACTGTGTTACCAGTGCTTGTCGTAGATCTAATCTCATCCACTCGATCCACTCGGAGTCTAGAGAGATACAAGGGGATGAGGATATCAGGGTAGCATTTCAATCCCATTTCAAGCGTCTCTTTGGACAGAAGGCGGATTTGAGAGTCCCTCTTCACCACTAATTCTGGCAAGATTCTGTGAACAATGCTGACCCCATGCTTCGATCCCTTGAAGCTCCTTTTACGGAAAAGGAAATTGGGGAGGCAGTACAGCAACTCGGAAAGGACAAAGCCCCAGGTCCAGATGGTTTCCCTATCCTTTTCAACCAGGTGTTCTGTAAGGAAATCAAGGATGATCTGATTAAGTTGTTCGCTGATCTCTATGATCATAAACTTAAGTTAGGTAGAATTAATTTTGCTGAGGTGGTGTTGATTCTTAAGAAAGAAGACTACCTGCGGGCGGGAGACTTCCGCCCTATTAGTCTTCTTAACTGCTCGGTTAAAATTATAACCAAGACCCTGACTAATAGGTTGGGAAAGGTGATGGACGGACTCATAAATAACGAGCAAACGGGGTTCATTAAAGGACGGTGTATTCAGGACAGTATGGCCACGGCAAAAGAAACTATCCATCATTGCCACACGTCAAATGCTAAGAGCTATCTCCTGAAATTGGATTTTTAGAAAGCTTACGACTCGATTAAATGAGAGTGTCTCCTGGAAGCGCTGGTTGGAAGAGGATTTGGGGCTAGATGGATCAGATGGATCCACACATGCTATTTTAGTGAACGGAGTCTCGGGTTATCCTTTTTCGTGTAAACGGGGCCTTAGACAGGGAGATCCTCTCTCCTTCCTCATCTTTACCATTGTGGCAGACGTTTTGCGATCCATGATGGCTAATTGCTAATTACAGTAGGGCCGACTGGATATCGCCAGTGGCCAGTGGAGTCAATTGCCAAGGTTGCTCCATCCTTCAATATACAGACGATGCTCTCCTATTTGGAAATGGCAATCTCAGGGAAACTACTGCTTTCAAAGGAATTCTTTGTTGTTTTGAAGCTTGGTCTGGACTCAGGGTCAACTTCCACAAAAGTGTGCTTATCCCCATTGCCCTTACTACAGAGGAGGCACAAGAGCATGCCACGATTCTCAATTGCTCCATCGAGAATTCCCCATTAAATACTTGGGGTTACCGCTGATACCAGGAAAACTAAAGAAGGCAGACTGGTTACCTATCATTAACCGTGTGGAAAACCGTCTTGCTTGATGGAAAAGTAAAGCTTTATTCTTGGGAGGAAAAGCCACGCTTATCAATGCAGTTCTCTCAAATCTTCTTACCTATTATTTATCCTTTTTCGAAATGTCATGTTGGGTTATCCAGAGAATTGACCGTACCCGTAAACGGTTTCTTTGGAAGGGGTCAAGTCCTGATAGAAGAGGATATCACCTAATCAGATGGAAAAAAGTTTGCATGAAAAAGATACACGGAGGACTAGGTATTATTGATCTGAGAGATATGAACCTGGCCTTCTTGCGAAAATGGTGGTGGAAAGTCTTCCACCCTAATGGAGAAGGATGGCAGGATTTCGTTCATACTTATCTGCATAGAAATGGGATGAGAAACCTGGGTTTCAGGGTAGACCCACGCGTTTCCTGGTTCTAGAAAGGTATTGCCAAGGCATGCGTTTCTTTCATTAGCCGTGTGACGTCGTCTATCGGGAACGACAGATTAACTAGATTCTGGTGGAATAAGTGGTGTGGTGAACACACACTTAGAGCCATGTTCCCTGATTTGTATGACCAAGCATCACAACCGCACTGCACGGTGGCTGCAGCCCGAAGAAGAAGTTCCTGAAAACCGGCCTTTATACATCCCCTTGACCCAGGATCCCAGCATAGGCTCATGGAACTTCAGACCTATATCGCCAACGCCGATATTATATGCTCACAGGGTCCCGATAGGAAATCTTTGGGACTAGAAAAGACTGACACATTCACTGTGCGCTCTCTTTATAACCGCATTCACTTTAGGGAATATAGTCCGAGTTGGTCGGGTGTAGTTTGGAAGGCGAAAACCCCGCTGAAAGTTAAAGTTTTCATCTGGCTGGTGCTCAATGACGCAATATTGACTAGAGAGAACCTATCGAAATGCCAATCGAAATTGGACTCTACCGTGGGTTCTGCAATGTTGTCCCTGAAACTAGAGACCATCTTTTTCTAGAATGTCCTGGGAGCAAAGCAGTCTTTGTGGAGGTACTTAGCACCCTGGGGACGAATGAGTTCCCCAGTAAGTATGAGGATCTGTGGGTAGGATCAAAGTTCGCTACTGAGAGACGAACGATGAGAGAAGCTTGGTTTATAGCTATTGCCACTACGATCTGGGGTCTTTGACTAAACAGGAATAATTGGTACTTCCGTGGGACATGTAATAGTATTTCTAGTAATTGGACTCACATTATGCATCTTATTTTCTTTTGGGCAAATGTTGCCGCAGCAGGTCCTAGAGAGAGGATCGCAAGCGTCTTCCAGGTGGAGGAGTTCGATGATGATGACGTCGAGATTGGGCCGACGTTAGACTGAGAGATGTGTCCTGCCTGTCAGATATGTACTGTTGATTGATCTCCACCACCCCAGGGTTTTATTGGGGGAAGTAGATGCTTGGATGTACTTTGTTTGCTTGGATGCATGTATGTTTGTACTGTTTTATGCCCCACCCCCCATGTTTGGGATGGATTTATGTACTTTTGTGTCGTAGGTTTTTGTACTTAGCGCAGTACTCTGGGTTTGTTTTATTAACTCCTTATTAATGAAACAGGATGGTCATACTCCACATTTTTTTTTTTTTTTTTTTTTAAAACAATATTGCTAACATATACACCAATTATTCCCTCACTTCATGACGTACACACAGTCACAAATACCTGTACACAGTCACAAATACCTGTCAATTCTTCACTTTGGCCTTCAGTTGCCAGTTCTAATTTAAAAGGTTAATTTGCATCCCTTCCCTTCTTCGGGCGAAGTGGAAATTGAATATTATCGACTTAGTCTTGCAACAGTTGTTGTTTTCGTCAAAATGAGATGCTGTTTGCCTGTTTCTGTCAGTTCGATGGGAAACAGTGAAAGCCTCCCTGTCAAAAGTCATGTAGTAGGGGGAAGCCATTATCCAAAATTCTATCGTCGTGGGAAGCCACAGTTGCAGAATTAGTTGCAACGGTAAAAATACATCCATGCATGGTTCACCTTCAGAACCTCTTAACGAAGCTAACGGGTTGAAATAATGTTGGATATACATTGTCTTATCATCAAACTTCTCTACTGCAACGCGAGCGTCCATGACAGTAGTGGACATGGAAGCCTTTGAGATTAGATCTAACTAGTAGTTTACACGTGCGATGCACGTATAAATAAATATAATTTTTTTAAAAGTAAAAATTCAGACATAGTCTCGATTTGATCTAAAACCTCATTTACAATAGTTATACCCGCGCATTGTACGGGTTGGTAGATGGACAAATTACACTAAGGCCTTCTCCCATTATAGTAGTAGAGATAGATATTGATGTAAGTGGCGCTATTGTACGTTTATGTTAGTTGTTAGGATTATGCCCTTTTGTGGAGGAGGATGGAAAGTCTTCAAATCTGGAGTAAGAAAAGTAGAGAAGATGAACATCGAAATTCTACTTATCTTAATACAACTTAGAAATTAAAAATAAACAAATGTAGGAAGCCTAGACAGCGACGTCAATAGCAAGAGAACGAGTTGAAGAAAATGATTATTATTCTTTTCATTTGAAATTGAGAACAGGATCAAATAAAATGCGCAAATTGTTGCTGTTGAAAGATGACTTGAATTAGCCCTTATTGTGGCCCTTCATTGAATTTTGGAGATAATTCAATGCTGTTATTAGGGCAAACAAGGGCTTCATTGTATATATTCAGGATAAAAATTGAACAGAAATCCTCAATTTGAATAACAACAGTCATGGCAGATAACTGATTATCAGATTTATTGCAATAACGACTTCATCGTTTTTTTTTATTTTAAATATTTTATTTTAAGAACCGGTGAGTTACATCAAGGTTCTCACACTCAATACAAGTCCTTGTTTGGCATCAACATGGAAGGTCAAACGATTGATGATGCCATATATGGCTGCAACAAGATAACCTCAGGCATACCATTACATGCATCTAGGCATGTATATTCAGTATTTCTTACTGAAATCCAAAATCTCTTGTCTTAGTTCTTACATCTTTAGTTCTTGAGCTGATAAGCATCCAATTTCTTGAGGGTTTGTTCAGTCAATTCCTTCAGTTTGTCAGGCTTTGAGACCTCGCTTCCCTTATCATTCACCGCAGACTCCTTAACATCGACCTGACACTACAAGATTCGTGAACTACACCGGCGTATATTCCCCGGCGTACTACCAATCGCGCCGGGGTAGGATAAGACCAGGATTGGGTCGCAAAATTGTATAGTTATACACCGGCGGCCTCTACAAAATGCCGGTGAATTATAATATTCACCGGCGTTTTTATAAAAACACGCCGGCGAATAGAAAGCGACAATATACCCCCACAAATCCTCTCCCATTCAGCGGCGTTTATTAATAAAAACGCCGGTGAATTTACTGGGATAAATCCCCAATCCTACCGCGAAACCCTTACACTTCGCTTGGTCTTTTTTCCCCAACCCTAATTTTTTCGCTGTTCGGCGCCACTGGGCCTCCTTCCCTTCCTCGATTTTTCCGACAACTCCTCCGCCATCGGAGTGGGTTCCACGTCGATTTTCCCTTCAGTGCCGCCGTCGCTGTGCCCACGTCGACGTCCACGCACTCTCTATCCCGCTCACTCATTTCTCTCTCACAGCAAGTACTCTCTCTTTCTCTCTCACTCTCTCTCTCTCTATCTACTTCTTGATTTTGTTTTGGGGGCTATGCTCAAGAACTCATGCGATCTCGAATCTCGTCTCTATTTTTGTTTCACTGTGTTATTTTGTGATTGGATCTAGGTTTCAATGTGTTACTCTGTGATTTGATGTAGCTACGTTTTAATTTCACTGACTTGTTATTCTTGAGATTTTGAGGGATTTAATCTCTGTTTATGTTTGTGAGAATTTTGGGTGGTAATGGTTTGAAACTCAATTTAGGGGAGATCTCGAATCTCTGTTTACTCTGTGATTGGATCTATTTTTGCTTCGGCATTTTTGCTTCACTATTTTTGTAAGGAGTAATTTAGGGTAGATTTGAAACTCAATTTGCCAAAGATGTAGCAATATACTCAGATTTGGAGTTTTGCCAAAATGTGGCAATATACTCAATTTTAGGGGATTGTTAATGTTAGTGATGCATGGGAATGACAAGATGAAGTGTTTTATTGTCTTGAGAGAGATTCTAGGATTGGTATATGTGTTTACTTATTTGTTCATTTGGTTCATAATTGCTTGTGGTCTGTTTCATTATTAATAAATGTAATATAGTTGGTTTATAGATATTCGGCAAGATATTGGGATACATACTAATGAAGTTATGTTCTCCATGCTGGCAATCTATTATATTTGGCTCATTTTATTATGATGTTATGCAAAAGGTGATGTTAGGGTATATGATGGGGGAAAATATCAGGATATATAATAGCAAATGATTTTGCTTTTGGGGGCTTCCAGCTTTGATCTTCATATTCAGGTTTAGATTGAAGAAAGGGGTCTTTAGTTTGGGTTCTTTGTATAGTATGTGCTTCATTTTTTTCACTGTTCAATACTTGAAGCATATCATGATTAAAACAAAAATTGGGACCATGCAGGTTCATTTTTTTCATTCTTCAGTTTGAGTTTGCTTTCTTATGCATTTGTAGATGGGTTAGTTGCTTTTGGAGATGGGTTATTATGCATTTGAGTTTTAGTTTGGTTCAGAGTAAATTGGAATTATTATGCATTTGGAGATGGGTTAGTTGGTTTTTTGTCTGAATTTGGAGATGAGATGGATCATGTATCGGAAGTTGCACACTATGATTTTTTGATGAGCGACTAGTGATGGAAATTTATATACAATTATATCATGATGTCTACATGAGTATCCGTTTCTAACGTAATGTTCATGCTTGTTGCTTGGGTTTGAAAATGAGATTGTTCTTTGCCGTATGGTTTTAAGTGATGATTAGATAGATTATGTAACTGAAGTTGCATACTATGATTTACAGAGGAGTGACTAGTGATGAAATAATCCTGTTTGAACTTATGTTGTGGTTTCAATTGACAGTTATCTCATGAGTATTATAAAAGTATAAGTTCTATTTCAGTTAGTAGTATTTTTATCTGAATTTGACAGTGAAAGTATTCTTTTCCACTCTTTGTAATTCAATAATTTGAACTCCATATTTTGGTTTTGATTGTAAGAGTGCTGCATATTTTTTTTTTAAAAATTTGTTTTTTTAAAAAAAATTATATACCTAAAAACGCCGGTGTAGAATGATTATAGGGGAAGAAGAGGGCAGTCTTGAATACGCCATACATCGGCATTTTTGCGACCGCCAGTGTATCTTACAGAAATACCGGCGTTCGTAAAAAACGCCGGTGTAGACCCTCTTTTCTGCGATGCCTTCTTCGGCAGCATTAGCACCGGCGATTTTAAAACGTCGGTGAATTATTCACCAGCATTTTAAAACGCCAGTGAATCTCAGAAAAAACGTCACCAAACCCATTGTGTGTTGTAGTGTGAAAACTTTGTGAAACCTGAGTAGCCTCCTCTTCGATACGTACTGTATCTGACAATTTTCTTCTCTTCATCAGCAATCTCAATCTTTTCTTTCACAAAGTTTTCAATCGGTGTCTTGAAAAGAAACTCATACTTAGATTTGTAGATACATGCAATAGTTAGTTTGGAATTGACCATATAATTATGATCCCGCAAAAATTGAACTTTAGATTCGGCTGCAAATTCTTTAATGTACTGATGGCACAATTTTTACTGCAATAGAGCATCTCTAGTCGTTCAGACTCAAAATTCCTATATTTGGGCAATAGAAATAGGATATTTGAGTTTTGGCTGCAGTCGTTTATAGTCTAAAATCTCAAATTTTGGAAAAAAAATACGAGAGAATCAAAATGATCTTGCATACTGTTCAAAATTTCCAAAATTTTGGACAAAATATCATCTCACGCTATATGTTATTGCGTCCGAGAAAAGATGAATTTTTTAAAAAAAATTCAGACGCAAGATGAAGTTGCGTCTGATAAATAAATAAAAATTTTGAATTTTTTTTAATCGGACGTCGAATCATCTAGCGTCCGATCATATTTTTAAAATTTTTTTTTAAAAACTTAGACACCAAATAAAGTTGCATGCGATTGAAAAGAAAAGAAATTTTTTTTAGCACAGACGCAATAACATATTGCGTCCGTAAAAAAGACATGTGTCCCTCTACTTTTCTTTTATATTATTCAATTCCTAATTTACCCTTATACACTATACAAACTTTCTGCATAACACTATATATATATATACAATTTGAACTACTCCAAACTCACTCCTCACTCTGAGTTCACTCCTCTGTCTGAACTAAAAAAAATTCACTCCCCTCTTAATTCATTCTCCACTAGATATAATTGATAACATCATGTCGATTCGAACTTTTATTGGTATGATTAAATCAAAGAGTCAAGCCGATTCAGATCATGGCAGCAGAAGAAAAGAAGCCGAATCAGATATTCCAGATATCGATCTCAGCGATCCAACAATGTGGAAACGGTTAGTCGACGACCGGCCTCATATTTGTAAACATATTATCGAGATATCTTACGACGGATTTTGTACATTTAGAGGAAATGGAATTGTCCAATTAAAGCATACAAGATATGCTCTCGTGTCCAAAGAGTGAAGCAAATAGTTGATAATGCGGGGTGACACAGTTTTTTTACAATTGATACCAAGAAGTCTTCTCATCGACTAGTCGAGGACTTAGTTGAGAGATGGTGGGATACTACTCACACATTTCATCTGCCATGCGGTGAGTTAGGATTCACCCTGTTGGACTGGGCAATGCTAACGGGAATATCTATCACGCCCTGCTTCCCAAAAAGAATATGGAATGCGGATACGTAACAAAAGCCCAGCGAATGATTTTCATCATCCTTAAACTGTTTCAGAATCTTTTACAACATATCACAGAAATAATCAGAGTCGGAAGCAAAAGTATCAACCAACATGCATAATTGAAATAAATTACCAACAGAAATTTACTTGAAACCAAATACAATATTCTCAAATAAATCAGAGTTTGAACTTTTGTTACGTATCCGCATTCCGTATTCTTTTTGGGAAGCGGTGCGTGACAGGGTTTTTAGTGGTATCAGAGCACCAGGTTTGGCTAATGTATTAGTTTCCAAATATACTAGACAAGCTTGGCTCGATCTGGAATCGGCTCAACATTTCACCAACCATGCATGCATGAATGAATCATTATCAACTTGATCTGGATACTAGTCTTATTCCTTTCTTTTCGATCCCTTCTTATTCGATTTCCTTGATTCCTTGTTTCTTCCGTCTCTTTTAGTCGTTCTCATTTGTTGATTCCTTATTGTGTATAGTTTCGTTCTTTCCGTATCCATATTCCTTTGATTCTTTCATTCATCATCATTTGTTGACTCATTTTGAGTATCATGCTAGTTATTCTTTTCCTGCTATATCCTCTTTAAATTCCGCTTGTGTCCCCTCGTTCCTCTTCCTTCATATTCAGTTCTTTGATTTCTTATTTTCTTTTGTCTCTTGTAGTCGTCCTCATTTGTTGACTCTTATTTGAGTATAAAATTCATTCTTCTCCTGCCTATATTTTCTTTATATATATATGTACATATATATTTTCAAATATTTTGTGTATTTCAATTATTATTTGTTATATTTTGGATCTTCTATAAAATTATTTTCTAAAAACAAAAATTTTGTGTTTCAAATAACTGTGTATTTTAATATCACAAATTTTAAAACGTAACTTCGTACTTAAATTTGAGCAATCAATATTTAAGTACGTGGGAAGATTGCATCATCTCATTCATCGTTTTGTTGCAACTGGATGTCGAGATGGCAAACATGCAACTAAACGTCAATGGAGTCAAATTGCAACTGGATATCGGAGAGGCAAAATGTGCAACCGAATATCCAGATGGTAACCTGCAACCTGTTGTCGTGGAGGCAAACCTACAACTTGATGTCGAGAATGCAATACTACAGATGGATATAAATGAGGCGAACCCACATCAAAGAATTTCTACTACTACTATTATTATTGTTTTCCTTATTATTACTGTTATTACTATTACTATTATTATTATTGTATTTCTTTCTTACTATTTTATTTTTGATGATGATATTGAATTACTTTCACCAAAATGATAAACCTCAAATTATTTTCTGTCTTATATTATTATCCTTACCAGTGTTGTTAATATTTTATTATTATTATTATTTTTACCAGTATGTTTATGATGATTATTATTGTTATTATTATTTTTATTATTTTTGTCATTATCATTTTATTATTAATATGTGTTGATTTTTGTATTATTAATATTATTTTTGTTAACACCCATTAGTTTTGATGTAATTATTTAAATTAAAGTCATCCTCTAAAGCCCAATTTTTTCTGGTGTCTCATTTTATTCTTCCTGCTCGGATCGTCGCTTGTTATCGCGTGCTCTACAATGACTTGTCTGCAGCTTGGAACGTCACCATCAGAGTGGTGCAGCGGAAGTGTGGTAGGCCCATAACCCATAGGTCCCAGGATCATATTGTTGCTTCTCCTTCCTTGCATTGTTTTGGTTTCCCCTATCTCTTGCAATTGTTCTCAGTTGACTTATTGTTTGATTCAATTCTTCCCTGTCTTTTCTCTCTTTGATTTCAGTTCTGCTTACTCCTTGTCTTGCTTTGTTATCTTCTGTTGATTCTTTCCTTTTGATACTATTTGTTCTCTTTCTCGCACTCCATTTGACCTCATTGTTATCCACTTCTTTCTTTTTCTGGTTTTGCCCCTGCTTTGTTTCTTTCCCTTTAGCCCTCTGCTTTGTTACCCTTCCCCAGTTTGCTTTTTGCCTTATCCTATGTACTGCCTAAGTAAATTTTGAGGACGAAATTTTATTGTAAGGTGGGTAGGATTGTAACCCCTGTTTTTCCAAAAATGTATTTTTGTGTATTTTCTGTATTTTTTTTAAAAAAATCGCAAAATATTTTTCCGGATTTCAAATTCTTTTGTCAAAATGTATTTTTTTTAAATCTTCTATTAAAATCTATTTTTGATCCATAATTTTAGCTGTAACTATTTTTCTATGATTTTTGTATTTAATACAGTTCATATTATTGTTATTATTACTTTTATTATTTTTATCATTTTTTATTATTATTGATATTGTTACTATCTGTATTATTTTGCCAGTGTTGTTATTTGCATTATTATTTTATTTTATTTTTTTATTGTTAAAATTACATTATTTTATAAATTATATTTTATTAGTTATTGTATTTAATTTTCTTATTGAATTTTTTTAAAATCAAAACCCATTTTTTATTTTTTAAACCCATTCTCTTAATTCCCAACCCATTTAATTACCCCTTTATATATACCCATTATCCCCAAACACCCACTATCCCCTACTCCTAATAAACTTTCCCCCCAGTTATTATAACCCATTCTTTAATCATATCATTTCTTACCATTACCTACTACCAATTCCTAAAACCACTACCTATTCCTAAAACCACTAAACTACACATACCTTATATACACCTTCCTAATACTACCCTGTGCAGTAAATAGAAAGTAAAAAAAAAAATAATAATAAAAAAAAAAACCGATCCCACTCCCTAGCAACCCGACCCACTTCTTCTTTCTTTACCTGTAGCCGTCCAGTGGTGTGCACCCTCCCCAACTTTCTCTAAACCCTATTATATATACAACTGTATACACCCTTGTTTATTTGTTCATAAACTGCATTTTTTTTCCAAACTCTTGCGCCATCCGTGCTTTATCCCTCCCGCTTTCTCTCCATCCGCCATCTCGCGCTCGCTTGCTCTTGGAGTTTTCTTGCGCGTGCTCGAGTGCGCGTGTTGATCGTTCGTGAGTTCGTGAATTTTCGTTCGTGGGATTTGCTCATACTTTTGAGTTCATCGTTCTTCATCCCGATTTAAGGCAAATAACTTGTGCTACAATTCATTTGGTTTGATACAAGTCAAAAAGTTCACCTATAGTGTAGTTGGGTCTAGAGACAACCAAAGATTGTGTTTTCCTTGATGGGTTTTGTCTTTATTGTGATAATTTGGCCATGGATGGCTTATGACACCAATCTTGATAAGAGATAACCTAGGTTTTGCCCGATTCTTGATTTTTAGTCATGTAGGTGAATAATGGTGTGAATTTGTGTTTGGATGAATACCCATGTGATATAATAGGTGTGGACTTGATAATAACCATAAATCATGATGTTTAGATGTTTGGTAGGTTGTATTTCAAGTTTGGATGTGTTTGGATCAATATTCTTGAATTTATGATGTTCTTGATTAGAAGTGTGAAATCTGTATTTACTGGGTGTTCTGTTTTGATTGCTGTTTTCGTCCATTCTACAGTCAGTATTTGAATTCCTGTATAAAAGATGAATTTTAGATAATTTTGTCTATTTTCAAACCTCACTAGTTTTGCTTGATTTGGAATTCGTATGATTGAGTTATGACTGTTTTAGTACAGAGGTGTCGATCAATTCCAGATTCTGTTTTGGGTCAATTTTGTTAACAAACTATTTTCAAAAACTATTTTATACATATTATCTTTATCTAATATTTTGTTTAGTGTTTCTTTATGAAGTTGGAGACTACCCAGATTTTTGATAAATTTTAAAGACAAGTTTTATGCGGTGTTCCATGCTCGTTTCTAAAATCTACTTATGCTGTATTTTGCTCGCTGTGCTGTAAAGAATCATATTTTCACTATGATTTCCTAGACTGTATGAAAATTCTTTGTGAAATATTAAGGTTAGTAAATTATATCTATTTTTATCTCCCTTTGGCAGAATTGGATTTCGATTCACTGGTTGTGAGATATCTTAGTTTTCGTACAGCAGTGTTGAGATTTCCAGATTCGCTAAACTATGTTTTCTTGATGCTTTGATATTTTTGATGACTGATCCATTCTTACTGGAATATTATGAAACTTTATATTTTGATTCTTGACATATAGGGGAATACCCCAGATTTTTCTTGAATTTATTTGAGAGGTTTTAATGCTGTTTTCCTGATTGAGAATTCGTTTTCCTGATTTCTGACTGAACATGTTTTCTGCCTTCGAACCTGTTTTGAGTTAAGATGTTGTGAATTACTATATGACTTAATTATACTCGTTGGATTCGTGTGGATGTCTATTTTTGAGATCCTTCGACGGATCCATATTTGTATTTTTGTAGAGACGAGAATCACTGTTTTAGTACTGATCTGTCATGCTGTCCTGATTATGAACATACACCATTTTGCTCGATTATGTGACTGTATATTATCTATGCATGCTGATTTGTTTCCCTGAACCTAATACTGATTATACCATGGTAGTTTTATACTATTTCGTGCACATTCATGTCTTTCGGATAACAATAATAAAAGTAACCAAGCCGGGGTTTATGGAAAAGATCTAGTAGTGGGAAAGCATTGAAATGTGTACTTAGAGTTCAGACAGATAACAGACTATCACATAATATGATCGTTCAGACAGATAACAGACGATCATGTAATATGATCTCAACAGACGATCATGTAAAATGATCTCAACAGATGATCATGTAAAATGATCTCAATAGATAACAGATAATCAGATGGAAAATACGGGCCCCCTTCTAAGATCTCAACAGACATGAATGTGCACGAAAAGTAACCAAATGCTTTCCCACTACTAGATCTTTCCCATAAACCCCGGCTTGGTTACTTTTGGTTAGTGGGAAAGCATTTTGGTTACTTTTCGTGCACATTCATGTCTGTTAAGATCTTAGAAGGGGGCCCGTATTTCCCATCTGATTATCTGTTTTCTGTTGAGATCATTTTACATGATCGTCTGTTGAGATCATTTTATATGATCGTCTGTTGAGATCATTTTACATGATCGTTTGTTGAGATGATATCATATTACATGATCGTCTGTTATCTGTCTGAACGATTATATTATATGATCGTCTGTTATCTGTCTGAACTCTAAGTACACATTTCTATGCTTTCCCACTACTAGATCTTTTCCGGCTTGATTACTTTTATTATTGTTATCCGACAGACATAAATGTGCACGAAATAGTGTCAAACTAACATGGTATTATCAGTATTAGGTTCAGGGAAACAAGTCAGCATGCATAGATAATATACAGTCACATAAACGAGCAAAATGGTGTATGTTCATAATCAGGACAGTATGACAGATCAGTACTAAAATAGTGATTCTCGTCTTTACAGAAATGCAAATATGGATCCGTCGAAGGATCTGGAAAATAGACATCCATACGAATCCAACGAGTATAATTAAGTCATATAGTAATTCACAACATTTTAACTCAACACAGGTTCGAAGACAGAAAACATGTTCAGTCAGAAATTAGGAAAATGAATTCTCAATCAGGAAAACAGCATTAAAACCTCTCAAATAAATTCAATAAAAATCTGGGGTATTCCCCTATATGTCAAGAATCAAAATATAAAGTTTCATAATATTCCAGTAAGAATGGATCAGTCATCAAAAATATCAAAGCATCAAGAAAACATAGTTTAGCGAATCTGGAAATCTCAACACTGCTGTACGAAAACTAAGATATCTCGCAACCAGTGAATCGAAATCCAATTCCGCCAAAGGAAGATAAAAATAGATATAATTTACTAACCTTCATATTTCACAAAGAATTTTCATACAGTATAGGGAATCATAGTGAAAATAGGATTTTTTACAGCACAACGAGCAAAATACAGCATAAGTAGATTTTAGAAACGAGCATGGAACACCACATAAAACTTGTCTTTAAAATTTATCAAAAGTCTGGGTAGTCCCCAACTTCATAAAGAAACACTGACCAAAATATTAGATAAAGATAATATGTATAGAATAGTTCTTGAAAATAGTTTGTTAACAAAATTGACCCAAAACAGAATCTGGAATTGATCGACATCTCTGTACTAAAACAGTCATAGCTCAATCATACGAATTCCAAATCAAACAAAATCAGTGAGGTTTGAAAATAGACAAAATTATCTAAAATTCATCTTTTGTACAGGAATTCAAATACTGACTGTAGAATGGACGAAAACAGCAATCAAAATAGAACACCCAGTAAATACAGATTTCACACTTCTAATCAAGAACCTCATAAATTCAAGAATATTGATCCAAATACATCCAAACTTGAAATACAACCTACCAAATATCTAAACATCATAATTTAGGGTTATTAACAAGTCCACACCTATTATATCACATGGGTATTCATCCAAACACAAATTCACACCATTATTTACCTACATGACTAAAAATCAAGAATCGGGCAAAACCTAGGTTATCTCCTATTAAGATTGGTGTCATAAGTCATCCATAACCAAATTAGCACAATAGAGACAAATAGGGATGCTTTCGGATAAGGATATATCCGATTCGATCCGCATCCGAATCCGATTTTTTGGCGGATACGGATATGAAAAATCCGTATCCGGACGGATACGGATACGGATTCGGATATCCAAATCCAAAAAAATTCGGATTCGGATACGGATACGGATATTCATAAAAAAGCGGATTCGGATACGGATATCCGCTTAATTTAATATTTATTTATTTAATAAATATATTTAATAGTTATATTATATCATATGACTATATGAGTTAAACTTTAGAATCCCAGACTCCCAAATCGAGTATTCACTGTTCACCACTCCCAAATCCCAAATCGACAGATCCCCAAATCCCAAATCAACAGATCCCAAATCCCAAATCCCAAATCGACCATTCGACCTTCGTGACTTCGTCCCTTCCTCTTCTCCCCCGTCGCCAGCGTCCCGTCGGGAGCCCCGTCGCCAGCGGCCCGTCGCGAGCCCTTATCTCTTTCGGAGGCTTTGCCGAGGAGTGAGGCTGTTGGTGGCTATATTTTCGTCTGCAATAATGATACCATGCAGGAGAATCTCAAACGCCAGTTATTTGGTATGTCAATTTTCTCTGTTTTACTTGTGTGTGTGTGTGTTTTCATTACATTTTGATAGATGGGTTAATTGGGTTTTAGCTCTGTTGGGTTTTGTTTGATTTAGATTAGATGATGATGATATTGGGTGAAGTTAGATGCGGTAAGTTCTAGTTTTGATTAGTTGGGATTAGAGGGGGATTCATCTTCTTGGTTTTTTTTTTTTTGGAATTTTGTTTAATTGCCTGAAAACCCCTTATTTGGTTCCAGAGTATTCTGGAACTGTGATTTATTGAACTTTTAAGTAAAATTGTTGTGGTTTCTGATTGGGAACTTGATAATCACACAATAAAATTTGATAATCTCCTATTGATTTGCATCACATTATTGAATATGTTGCAAATTGCAATGACTGCAGTAGTACCATCAACTGAAATTACTACTAGTGGTACAATAAAGTACTTCAAATGGGACGTAGAATACATGTTCTGGTCGCCGGATTGCCAAGAGAACATGGTGATGGGGATAAATGGGGAGTTTCCGGGGCCGACTATAAGAGCAAAGGCTGGAGATCAGATCATCGTCGAACTCAAGAATGGCCTCCACACAGAGGGAGTTGTTATTCACTGGCATGGCATCAGACAGGTATATATGTACTTGATCTCTATATTAATATACTAAAGATATACTTACTGTTTTTTTTAAACCAGTTTACTTTTACAACATAATTAACAAGTAATGCATGCCTAGGTCTTATTAATGTATTATTTGACTTGCTATTGGATCTAGCAAAAATTTGACTATTTATTAGCATTAGGGAGGGGAGGGGAGAGGGGATGATCATATATAGATGAGTTTAACCTGCACCAATTGTTGTTTAATTTGGAAACGTTTTAGCTGCGATTACATGTGCAGGAAAAGTTTCAAAACCATATCTAGTCTTAGTCCCTGCAGCCTATACTATGAGAAAGTTGATATTACATGAGCTAAATTTAATCAATATATATATTTGACATATGATATATTATATTAAAAGTATGTTAATTGAGAAATTATAGGTATATTCACAAATTTGTTTGAAGCTAAAGTTCTGCTTCTTAACTTATAACAATGCCATTTTCTTGAAAGAGCACGTTTAATTAACTATATACAATTATTTGCTAGGTCATAACAACTCGAGAATATTGCAAACTGCAACTCAAAAGATATTAATTGGCTTGATCATTTGCATGCTGCAAGATTAAAGTTACACTAAAATTGTATATGTTGCAACTAACAATATGCCGCATCA
Organism: Hemerocallis citrina; assembly: GCA_017893485.1. Taxonomy (NCBI): domain Eukaryota; kingdom Viridiplantae; phylum Streptophyta; class Magnoliopsida; order Asparagales; family Asphodelaceae; genus Hemerocallis; species Hemerocallis citrina. The sequence goes on along the minus strand of CM030359.1, from coordinate 329,983,155 downwards.
CTTGACCAGTACTTGACCCTCTCACTTCTTGTAACAAGTTAATTACAGCTGTAGACAACCACTTTTGTCGACTGCCATCAATGTTAAATTTTAATTACTTATACTTGTGACCACTTCAATGTTAATTTCTTTTATTCTTTTTCACTTGCAATTGTAGTTCAAAAAAACCGAACAACTACTTATAGCTGTTGTAGCGTGTCGATTCCATATACACATACAACAACAGCTATGTTGGTTTCTAGCGACTCATTACCTCCTTAATTAATTAGTGGTTATGTATTTCTTGTTTTTCATATTAAAAAAAAATTGCTCTCAATACCAGATTAAAAAAAAATTGCTCTCAATGTCAAAAAAATTTCATTTGGCAATTTCATTTAATAAATATATTTAATAGTTTTTGTATGCAAGGGAATTATGAGTTGATTTAGTAAAGAAAAGGGAGAAGAATAAAAAAAATGGCCTGTGCTGACAATGAAATTTTCTATATTAACTTTTTCTGAGTCAACATTTTCAGGCTCTCAAATAATCCAAACTAATGACAGCATCCTGTTTACATTATCTGAAATTCTAAATGAAAGAATTCTGCAATTTTTTTAAGAATGAAGAAATAATTTATTCATTGTCATTGTTAACTTTTCTCCATTACTGCAGTTCTTCCCAAGTGCTATCTTTTTCAATGACGCCACATCATCCTGGTAAAGAGAAGTTAAAGAGTCAGTTTCAAACCAATGCAACATAGACAAGTAAGTGCGTATTATATTCATTTTTTTATAAGAGTTGTATATATTTGAAATAAATTTTCATTCTCCTTTTTTGTTCTGTTGATTTCTATTTTGTTATTAGATATGAAAATCGATATTCACAATTCAGTGATATACATGTATAAGTACTAGTTAAGAAAAATAAATAGCAAAAACTTTATATTTGTTATCCGAATTCGTATCCGTTATCCGGTAGACCGTATCCGATTCGCAACCGTATCCGAAAATTGCGGATACGGATATGATTTTTATTTTCCGAATCATATCCGTATCCGTATCCGAATCCGTCTTTGGATTGTGGATACGGATGTTGGTATAGCCAATATCCGATCCGTATCCGATCCGAAAGCATCCCTAGAGACAAAACCCATCAAGAAAAATACAATGTTTGGTTGTCTCTAGACCTAACTACACTATAGGTGAACTTTTTGACTTGTATCAAACCAAATGAATTGCAGTACAAGTTACTTGCCTTAAATCGGGATGAAGAACGATGAACTCAAAAGTATAAGCAAATCCCACGAACGAAAATCCACGAACTCACGAACGATCAACACGCGCACTCGAGCACGCGCAAGAAAACTCCAAGAGTAAGCCAGTGCCAGACGACGGATGGAGAGAAAGCGGGAGGGATGAAGCACGGATGGATGAACAAATAAACAAGGGTATATATAGTTGTATATATAATAGGGTTTTGAGAAAGTTGGGGAGGGTGCACACCACTGGACGGCTACAGGTAAAGAAAGAAGAAGTGGGTCGGGTTGCTAGGGAGTGGGATCGGTTTTTTTTTTTTTTTTTTTTTTTAAATTTGTGCACAGGGTAGTATTAGGAAGGTGTATATAAGGTAGGTGTAGTTTAGTGGTTTTAGGAATTGGTAGTAGGTCATGGTAAGAAATGATATGATTAAAGAATGGGTTAAAACAACTCGGGGAAAAGTTTATTAGGAGTAGGAGATAGTGGGGTGTTTGGGGATAATGGGTATATATAAATGGGTAATTAAATGGGTTGGGAATTAAGAGAATGGGTTTAAAAAATAAAAAATAGATTTTGGTTTTAAATAAAAATCCAATAAGAAAATTAAATACAATAACTAATAAAATATAATTTATAAAATAATGTAATTTTAACAATAAAAAAATAAAATAAAATAATAATGCAAATAACAACACTAGCAAAATAATACAGATAGTAACAATATTAATAATTAAAAAAATGATAAAAATAATAAAAGTAATAATAACAATAATAAGAACTGGAAAATTGGGGCCACATACCGCAAATATTCACATCAAGGAAAACCAGAAAATGAGAGAGAGAGAGGAGAGGAGAGAGGTGAGAGAAGCTGGGCGTGCATGGCTTCCTTGGAACCACAGCAAATATTTTGCTCAAGCTCTTCTGTCTTCCCACCCTGCGCCTCATCATTATCACCCTCTCACAACCCCTCGGGTTCCACGCCCCCATCGAGATCCACTCCAAACTTTTACTCTCCCACTTTCCAAACTCCCCCCAATCCTCATAACTCCCCTCTACCCACCAAAACCCATTTTCCCTCCCAACCCTTACCCTCGCCGCCGCCTTCCTCTCCCTCAAAAATCCTGTCATCAAAAAATGGAAAAACGATGCTTGAAATGCGGCGAATCTGACCACATGGCTGCCGAATGCCATCAGAGCGGATTTCACTGCTTCAATTGCAGGAAGTTCGGCCATCGAGCACGTGAATGCCCTCTCCACAACCGCACAAACTCTTTAACCATCGAAGTCCCCCACAACTCAGATATCGCATCGGCTCTTCCTGGCCTCCATGCAAGTGCCTTCCTTCATTTCATTAATCCGAGGAGCCGATCAGATGCCGCGACTATCGAGAGTGCACTCAACTTCGCTTGGCGAAGGCAAGGAGGTTGGTGGGTGGTGAAAAGGGTCAGTGAAGCTGTCTTCCACGTCTAGTTCCCCTATGAGGAGGAAGCCAAGAAGGCCATCTCGGACGGTGTTTTTCATTTCTCAGGCTTTAACGCAACCTTCTCTCCTTGGTCAATGGATTACGGGGCTAAGCTCAAGCCACAGCCATGCTTTGTTTGGATCAACATGCCGCTCCTGCCGTTCCACCTTTGGAACCAAGCATCTCTGGAACAACTGATCCTACCATTTGGTACCTTCATCACTATGAGTGCGGCCATGAAGAACGCCACGACCAGAGACCAAGCTCTTGTTCTCATTGAGGTCCAGGATGTGAGCCTCATACCCAAGAACATTCTTTTCAAATACACTACCCCATGGTATCGAGATATTCAAATGCATGATGTCCCAGTGCTCATCCTGGGGAGCCCCATCCCTTTCGATGATGTAGCCCAGGGCAAGGTGCAGCTCTTCACCACCGGCTCCAACTCCTCATCTTCTTTCTGGCGACGATGGAATTCTCAGGCGGAGCACATCCCGCTCAAATCACGGTACCTGATCAAGGCACAGTTGGAAAGGAGCAAATCCCGGAATCTCACCCCTCTGGCGTTATTTCAGTTACGAAAATTTCGCCTCTCCCCAAAGATGGTAACCCTGTTGCGAAATTTCTCAACATTTCAGGTATGGCCGAATCTTCAGCGGAAGGATCGAAATGGGTCCCCCCACAACAGATTGCCTCTGATCCCGTAGGGGTCTAACGTTATTGCACATCCTGATCCCTTTGTCCAACCTGTCATTGAGGTCCCCTCTGATTCTCCCAAGGGCAACTTGGGAATTACATATGATGCATCTCATATTGCACCTGATAGTTCCTCCAACTCCCACGACATCCCTCACGAAGAAGAAACCCGGCAGATGATCTGGAAAGGCAAGCTAGTGACCTTCCCCTGTCACTCTATAATGAGATCAAGCCTGCAGTAGAAAATGCACTTGAAAGCTGTGTTGCCAAGCGAGCAGGGAAAGTTGAAGCATCCACCACCATGCTGTTCAGTGCTGGCACTAAGGGCAAGGCAGTCTCCAGCTTCCGTACCAAGTCTCTCATCCCCAGATACCGATGCCTTCTAGCCTCCTCTATCTCTGGCTCTGCTTCCCCTGGATTTGATGACTCTTATAGCAAACGGCGAAAGAGGAGTCATTCTGCTTCTAAGATACCTTCCACCAGGCCATTCATGCAACACCTCCGTGCCTCCGCAAAATCTGCTTCCCAACGCTCCAGTGAAGGTACTTCCTCCTTGTTTAATTCGGTCAATAATTCATGCATTAATCCTTTTGCTTTATTATCATGCGATGATATCATTGAGGTTGCAGAAACTATAAGAGCTGAGGCCTTATGGCCACTCTCTGCTGTCAATATTAAGCAGGCTGCGGCAGCTAATGCTGATCCACCGGATCAGCAGCAGCAGCTCAATTGACTGCCTTCCCTTTTTCTTGGATCTTGCTCCACTTCTTCTCTTCGTTGTGTGTTTTATGTTTCTAATGAAGATCGGCAGTTGGAACGTTAGGGGGTTAGGTAACCCCAATAAATGTGCTCTTATTAAAGATTTCGATCGCATGCCTCCAAGAATCCAAATTGTCTATGCCCTCAGATCGTAAACTTGCTTCTATTGGAGGTTCTGCCTTAACTAAATGGAAATCTCTTGATGCCATAGAGAGTTGTGGCAGCATCCTTGTGGGCTGGAATGACAACATCCTTGACTGTTTCTATTGCGTTATTGATATTTTCTCCCTCTCCCTCTCATTTCGCAATCGAGCTACAGGCTCTGAGTGGTCTCTTACCTCTGTCTACGCTCCTTTTGAATTAGAAGACAGAGTGCTTTGCTTTCATGAAATTTCCCAGCGTAGACAATTCTTATGTGACGCATGGGTAATTTGCGGTGACTTCAATATCACCATCTCAAATTCTGAGCGAAATGGTGGTGCTAGTTCGGCCAGAGATATGAAAGATTTCAGGAGCTGGATCCAACAACTTCAGCTTATTGACCTCCTATTGGCTGGTAGAAAATTTACGTGGTCCAACCTAAGAGCCAACCCTGCACTTGCTAGACTGGATCGCTTTCTAATCTCCAGTCACTTTGAACAGTTATTCCCTAACTGTCTTCAGCTATCCCTTCCCCGCATTGCATCGGACCACTGTCCCCTCCTTCTTGACTGTCAAGCCATTGGCCCTAGAATTCATTACTTCAAATTTGAAAAGGCATGGACCACACATCCAAATTTCCTCTCTGATATCAGAGATTGGTGGTGTTCGTTCAATTGTCCTGGCTCCTCAGTCGACATTTTTGCTACCAAGCTGACTCTGCTCGAGAGGAGGATTAAGAGGTGGCGCAACGAAGTTTTTGGCCACATTCCTATTCGAAAGAAGAGCCTCCTTGATCGTATCCACAGTTTGGACATTTTAGCTGACACCCAAACCCTTGATGACTCATAAGTGGCTGAACTAGATACTGCACATAAGGTATATCAATCCCTGATTAAGGCTGAATCTATCTATTGGAGGCAAAGAGCTAGAGTGTCCTGGATCAAAGAAGGGGGTGCCAACACAAAGTTTTTCCATGCTATTGTTAACGGCATAAGGCGGAGAAACTATATATATTCTATTGTCCACAATGGTGACCTCATTACGGACCAATCCTCTATCCATACTTGCTTTGAGAAACATTTCTCTGAAATTTGTGGCTCAACTTCGGGCCCTGACTTCAAGGTTGATTGGGCAGCTCTATATCCATCCCCTGCCAACAATCTCTTAGACCTAGATGCACCTTTTGTAACGCCCCTGCCCCGCCTCGGACAATTTATACAATTTATAAGACAAAGTAGATACTATGTAGTACAACTGCCCACCACAGGCTGCCTCTCAAAAGTTGGTTAACCGATTAGGTGACTCTTGATCCTTGGCAATTATATTTATTTATTATTTTATTCCGACTTATTACCGATCTAACATCCACTGTATATATTCAAAGTATATATACCTTATCATATATAATATATATATACTTATATTATCTCTTTGAAAATTTACGGGGTGTTACACACACCCCCCCTTCGAAAATCAGCGTCCTCGCTGAGGACAGGGCATGCACAATCTAGTGCAGGATCTACTTTCTAGCCGATGTGGAGTGGAGTACCCTGATTCTGCGTGTTGTCCAGACCCCTAGCCCACCCCCGTGGATTTACCGGGCGTCCTGGCCACAACCCCGCTTCCTCTCAGGCATACATCTCACCCACTCGGTGTCGAAAGTCGGCTCTGATACCATTTGTAACGCCCCTGCCCCGCCTCGGACAATTTATACAATTTATAAGACAAAGTAGATACTATGTAGTACAACTGCCCACCACAGGCTGCCTCTCAAAAGTTGGTTAACCGATTAGGTGACTCTTGATCCTTGGCAATTATATTTATTTATTATTTTATTCCGACTTATTACCGATATGGGATATTAAGTCTCTACTTTACCTTGTTCTTTCACTTCCGAAATGGAGCACATGTGTGCGTTACACACACAGCACGCACATGGGCCTCCACCCATCATAATCACCATTCAATTCCATTTCATTTTAATCCATGCATGCATTAATCTTTTTCAAAGCTAACATCCACTGTATATATTCAAAGTATATATACCTTATCATATATAATATATATATACTTATATTATTTCTTTGAAAATTTACGGGGTGTTACACCTTTCACTAAGCAGGAGATTCACCAGGCTGTCTTTGGTATGAATGGCGATAAAGCCCCTGGCCCCGATGGTTTCTCTATGCATTTCTATCAGCAACATTGGGAGGTTATCCAAGATGATTTATGTCGCATGCTCCTTGATATTCAGGATGGGCGGGCTTTCATCAACAGAGTTAACTACTCTAATATAGTTCTTATCCCTAAATGTGAAGGTGCCAGTGCTGTCTCCGACTTTCGCCCCATAAGCTTGCTTAATTGCTCTGTTAAAATCTTCACCAAAATACTGGCAAATCGTCTCAGCCCTATCCTCCACACTCTTGTTTCTTCGTCTCAGAGTGCCTTTCTTAAAGGGAAGTCTACGGTAGACTGTTTTCTCACCGTTCATGAAGCTATCAACCTCTGTTGCTCTAGTAAATCTGACACCATCATGCTAAAGATTGACTTCCGAAAAGCTTTTGACACTCTTAGTTGGGGGTTTATTGAAGAGATGCTTATTGCTCGAGGGTTTGGACCCAGATGGTGTAGCTGGATCAAAAGCATCCTCTACTCTACCAAATCATCTGTTCTTCTCAATGGTGTAGCGGGAAGGACTATTTGCTCCAAGAGGAGTTTGAAGCAAGGGGACCCCCTCTCCCCCATGCTCTTCATTCTGGGAGTGGATGTGCTAGCTCAAATGTTGAAACTTGGTCGAGATCATGGCACTTTTTCAAATCTCAATCTTCGGGGATCATTAGTGGAACTATCTATCCTCCAAGTTGCAGATAACACACTTCTCTTTTGCAAAGGGGATGAGTAGGAGATTCTACACCTCAAGCTGCTACTACATATCTTTGCTAACGTCTTTGGCCTTCACATCAACCTTTCCAAATCATCCTTAGTCTACTTCGGCCACTCCAAAGAAAAACTGCAAGCTTTCGCTCAGATTCTTGGTTGCAAACAAGATACTCTCCCCACTAAGTATCTAGGAATGCCATTGTCCAAGGGTAAACTTAAGAGGCGTGATTGGCAACCAATGATACTAAAGATAGAGAGACGACTTGCAACATGGAAGGGGCGACTCCTATCCAGAGGTGGGAGACTTATTCTTATTAATTCAGTCCTTAGCGCACTTCCTACATACTTCGCATTATTCTTTAAACTCCCCCAATGGGTCATCGCCAGGATTGACCAGATTAGAAGCAGATTCTTTTGGGTTGGAGAGGATTCGAAGTCATCTGGTGTCTGCTGCTCTTGGAAGCGCATGTGTCAACCCAAGAAGCAGGGCGGCCTAGGGATTCTGAACCTGAGCCAGTTCAACAATGCTCTTCTCTTGAAGTGGTGGTGGAAAATTTACTCAGAACAATCACTTTGTACCCAAGTCATCAAGTCTCTCTATTTCCGGCCATCACATAATTCTTTCACATGCACGGCCAAAGCCTCTGATTTTTGGAAGAGCATCTTCAAACTTAAGGAACAGTTTGACCTTAGTATTTCCTGGACACTTGGCAATGGCCAGCTTATCAAGTTGTAGACTTCAAGATGGATTGAAGGCTACAATATAGCCTCGTTATTCCCTGCCTTATTAAATGCAGCTTGGAATGCGAATGCTAGCCTGAGTACCTAGGGCTTCATGCAGCAGGGTCAATGGATCTGGAAGCCTAGCTTACACTCTTCTACTTCCACCAGTATCATCCAAGAAAAAGGATGTCTTCTCCAGCTTCTTCAAGGCACTCAGCCCACCTTTGCACCAGACAGCATCTCTTGGCGACACTCAGCAACTGGCGTCTTGAGATGCTTACCAATTTTTCAGCATCTCAGGTCTGATTATTCCCTTCTATAAGGCGTGTTGGAACACTATGGCGCCGCTCAAGTGCAAAATCTTCATTTGGATGTTGAGTTCGGAGGCACTCAATTCCAAAGCTCGTCTTATTTCCAAGGGTTGGGACGGTGATCCAACATGCACATCTTGCGCATGTCCGATGGAAACCACCTACCATATATTCTTTGAATGCCCTTTGGCTTGTCAATTATGGCACTACTTCATGCAACGCTTTGACATCCCACACCTCCCTTCTTTTATCTCGGATTGCTTCTCACTGTGGTGCTTTGATCACCACAAGCACAAATTCACATCTTCATGGCACTTGATTACTATTGCATCTTGTTGGAGTATTTAGAAGGCTCGAAATGAATCTGTTTTTCATAGCAAATCTATCACAGTGGAAAAGCTCATTGCTAACACTAAATTTTGGATTTTTCATTGACTAGATGCGAGTGGGGAATCGAAGACGAAGCGCAAGATCATTCAGGAACTCTAAGCAACCAGGGACAGCGACCTTATGAGGTCAGCAGCAGCATCCTCCCAGCCAAGTGATGACGACTATCGAGCGTGATTTTATCCCTTGTTATTGTAATTAATGATGAATGTTTTGGAGACCTGTTTATTGCCTCGGTTTTGTGTTTTTCACTATGGTTGATCTGGCCTTTTTGTGTTAGCGATGGTATGTGGTACAACTAAGTGATAGGATCATAGATTTGGGCTAGTTGAGGTGCAAGACAGACATCCGCTGCCCCCTCTATGTCCCAACCCTATGCCATCCTGACCTTATTTGTTACACAAACCAATCGTTCTCGGTCATGGGATCAACATGCTTTTGTAAACTTCTGACTCTACTTTTATTCTAATATACTTTTTGTGAGGTAGGTTAATCCTACCTTTTGCCAGTAAAAAAAACAATAATAAGAACTGTATTTAATACAAAAATCATAGAAAAATAGTTACAGCTAAAATTATGGATCAAAAATAGATTTTAATAGAAAATTTTTTTAAAAAATACATTTTGACAAAAGAATTTGAAATCCAAAAAAATAATTTGCGATTTTTTTTAAAAAAACAGAAAATACACAAAAATACATTTTTGGGAAAACAGGGATTACAATATCCATCGGAATCGGTGAAAAGCCTCCGTGCAATGATGAAGCCTATCCTTTCGAATTAGTTCAGACCAAGTTCTTCCCAGAATTAATTAAAGCAAATTGGAAATCTCAAGGAATACGTTTATCGTTCCTGAAGAAGTATTTTCATACTAGTATGATCGAGGCAGTAAAAGTTAATAATATGAAAGCTTTGACGGTTGCACGAGCATTCTTTGTGTTCTTATTTGGGGTATTTATTTTCTCCAATTTTTCTTCAGTTGCAAGATGTGGTTGGCTTGCGGCGCTTGAAGATCTTACTAAAGTGGGCACATATGACTGGGGTAGTCCCGCACTGGCACTATTGTATTTGTCTCTTGATTCTTATTGTAGAAATAAAGTGAAGGCATTTAACGACCTTCACTTTACGGTGATAAACTAAGTTGTATGGATAATCAGAAACAAACCTGATGTCCATTAATTTCTTCATCTCTTGATTCTTGATTCTTGTATTTGTCTTCAACGGGATTATTTTTTAGATAATCCCATTTACGGCCATAATCTATTCCGCCGTCGATTTCGTATGCGTTTGATATTATTCAATCGGATACTTGAAGCTACTGTAAGTTATGATCAATACTTTCTTCAGCGACAAGATGCAACAAAAGTATTTGGTTTATCTCCACATCAAAAAATCACTGCGGCGATACGGTGTTTGGCTTATGGATCATCTGCAGATGCAGTTGACGAGTACGTACGAATCGGGGAATGTATAGTTCTCAAAACACTTTGTCGATTTTGTGTGGCAATTATTAACATATTTGGGCAGCAGTACATGAGACATCCTGTAACACCCCGAATTTCAAATAAGACCGAATTCGAAGTTCCACAGGATCTTTACACTTCTATTCGTACAATTTTACAAGGAATTAAATTTTTTTATTATATCAGAGTTACATTTAAACAGCGGAAGCAAAGTTACATCAATTACATGAATGAAATAAAACAATACTTGAATAATTCTCTAAGCATCAATTTCTCCTTAGTCTTTTTCATGCACTTTATCCTGCATAGAAACTGTGGGCACGTCAGTTCATTCAACTGACACAAGGATATAATACATCAATTTCTCTTACTTAGAAAGCACACATTTGTCACAAATCAAAGCTACGGAGAATATCCTATTGATGTCGTGTGTGAATGTGCACTTAATCTTTAATGCAATTATTTATGTTACATGACACTAATGTGCACTTGTTCGGATTCTATGCATCCCATACTACATAGGTCCGAGGGCAAGCCCTTAATCGTTCTTCATCTTGTAGGGTTCAATTCCTCGCCATGACTTAACTACTAGGGTAACTACGATAAGTATCCTAGATGTTCTATGAGTTACAAGCTCATATCCAGACAGCGTGGAGGGGAATCCCACGTCATGACATGACGCGTCGTGTAGAATCTATGGACAATTTAGCCTCCGTTATGGGACATGACACCACCCGTAGTCACCAAACACCCCACAAGCGTCGCCTACGGTACGAACTCCTGGAGACATATCCACGTCATGACACGACGCATCGTGTAGACAGCCTGTGAATACTCTCACGCCGTAGCTCCGAGACCCTCATAATCGTGTTTTTCTCTTATTTTCATCAAATCTTCACTATGTTTCTAATCCTTAGTTATTTGAATCATGAATAAAATCAATACCCTTGAGTTAGCACTCCCTCTATACCAATCTTAACCATTAATTCAACAATACGACCCAACTTGGTCTTTTCTTTTCAATATCTTATCTAAAAAGTATTTATTCAATGCCGGTATAAGGCTTAGCTACACTCTAGCTTTTAATCTCATTTCATGTTCATAGAATTGAATGTTCATACTCATAAAATATTTCATAATTCAACATGATTCTTCTATTTCACTTTCATGTACAATTTCATGCATAAACGATAAATTCATTTTTCAACTTGTCACATTCATCTTTCATTCTTCCACATAGTTTCTTTTATTCTCATAGTATCAATATTAAGTTCAAAATTACACTTACAAATTTTCCATTACACAAATCTCATTTTTCAACTCTTTATTAAAATCTTTTAAACAAAATATTCACTTTTTTTTATCAAATCAATAATTCAATATAACAATTTGTATCAAAAAATCTCTCTTGAATAATCTTAAATTCTAATATAAAATTTCTCATGAAGCCTAGACTTTATTAGAATTTTTCTAGTATTTTTTCTCAATTTTAAAATCACTTTTAAAAGCTCTTAAAATATTAAACCCAAAAATATATTTTACGTTACTTAAAAAAACCCAGGGTCAGGTTTCGAACCCCCAACCCGAGACCACACAGCGCTACAATGACCGCACTGTTAACCCGCAACCAAGGACCAACCCAAAGCTACAGTAGCGCTCTGTGTGCACCCGAAGACCAATAAGTCCAAGTGACTAATCCGTCTTAAAAACAAGTTGGGTTGTTTTTGATCCAGTTCTCTGTTTATCACTAATTTTTCATAACTCAAAATTTTTGTTCTTTTCTTCTCTCTTTTTGTATCAAAAACTTCCAGATTATAAATAGTATAGATTTACAGTAAAACAGTATTTTAAGAATCATTATTAGACTTGAAAAACATGAATTCTTAGTTCTATTTTATACTTTATGCCCATAATTTCGACATTGAGAACGATTCAATTCTTACATAACTTATAATCAAGATTTCCACAAAGACTACTTTCTCTTTTTATTTTACTTGTTGTTACTCTACAATATTTCTAAACACAAAATCCTCTTTCCACATTATTATTACATTAATTTAGACAATAAAGCTTCAAAGATGTATTTAATCAACTAGTCATCTCATAAGCACACTTTTCTCAATTTAGCATGGCTCAAACATATACTTCATGGCAACATGATAAATTCTAGCATAGAAATCACAATTTCATCAACTAGCAATTTACCAAGCAATCACTTTATCTACAATTTATCTCTATTTAAACAAACATGAGGCCATTCTAATTAGTTTTTCTTAGCAATTTTAACAATCCAAACCCTAGCATGATGTCTAAAGTAGAAGCATGCGAAATCACCCACCTATTGGAGAAAATAAGTATAAAGCTCCTAGAAATCTCCTAGAATGCACGAATGTATCCATCTCCGCCTAGATTGTGCCACCAACGTGCCTCCTCCTCCTCGTGCTAGCAAACCCGAGCCCTCTCACTTGCTCTTTGATGTAGGCCGGCCACCTCTTGAAGGAACACACACACAAAAACAAAATCTCTCAATCTTTTACTCACCAAAAACTCTAAATCTTTTCTCACTCTAATTCTTTTCTTTCTTTTTTCTCAAATTTCTAATGTACTACATGAGAACGGTGAGGGGGGTATTTATACTTTTTGAAAACAAAATAGATGGCTAGGATTGATCTAGATGGTTAAGGATAGAAGGCTAGGATGTGTTAGGGAGTTGTAGCAACCACCCCATCCACTACACCACTCTCTCCATCTCTTCTTGCCACCATCCGGCCACACCCCCAAGCACACTAAACACATGCTAGTGCAATGCACGTGTCTCATCTAGTACCCCCTATTAATTCTTGTACAGGATTAATTAATTTATTGTCTACCAAATTTGTCTACACTACATGTTATGACAATTAAAAGATACAATAACTAGTGGGCTCAAAAATAGTGGGCCTCGGACCAATGGGTTATTAATAAAATACTTAATTAATTAGGGTGGGTTAGATTAGACAATTAGGCCTAGGCTTTTAAAATAGGCTTTAAAAAAATAAAAGAGAAAGATTAAAATATTTGTTTATGTTATGAAAAGAGATAATTTCTAAGGAAGAAAATGCACAAAAATTTGTACGTGCAAAACATGTAAAAATCAACAAACTTATATTAAAATATATTACAGGATGTTACACATCCAACATTTAATGATGGCCAATGACTCCTGGAAGAAAATAATTTTCGGGATTTTCCCAGAATGTTGGGCAGTGTAGATTGCATGTATTGGCCCTGAAAAAATTGTCATGCTGCCTGGCATGGCCAGTATACAGGCCACGTTCGAGAACCGACAATTATTCTCGAAGCAGTGGTATCTTATGATATTTGGTTCGGGCATTCATTCTTTGGAATGTCATGATGCAATAATGATCTAAACGTACTTAACCGATCTCGATTATTCAATAACATTTTTTACGGTTGTGCACCAATGGTAGAATTTGTGATTAACAATCACAATTATGACATGGGATATTATTTAGCGGATGGTATATACCTGCCGTTGGCCACAATTGTGAAAACTTACTCAGCTCCAGAAACCCCGAAAAAGAAAAAAATGCCCAAATGCAAGAAGCTGCAAGAAAAGATGTTGAACGGGCATTCGGGATTTTACAGGCACAATTTGCGATTGTAAAAGATCCAGCCAGACTATGGGATGTCGACAGTATCTCCTATATTATGAAGACATGTATCATTTTACACAATATGATAGTTGAGGACAAACGTGAAGAATGAATTAGTGACTATGAGTATGACCAACAAGATGGTTCTAACTTCACCGTACGGAACAGAGATGGTTTAACTGATTGTGCAACCCGAAATGCACGCAATGTACAATTACATGATAGACAAAGACATCTTTTTAAGTCAAGATAAGATGCTGTATGTGTAGTCTCTATAATATTATATGTTTCTAGAATATTATATGTGTAGTTTTTTAATCAGAATGCATTTGATTCCATCAAATAGTCACTTGCCATTTATTTTCTCATTCATATTACATGATAATAATAGAAAACTCCATTCGTCCATAATAAGATGGTGATACAAGACATAATGAAACATAAAAGCCTTTTATAATTACTACTTTACCCTGGACGGTAACCTCGTATTTGCATTATTTCATTTTGTCTACACATGAAATAATAGCGTTGAGTATCAGGTAAGGTACTGAGATCCATACTCATTATGCGGTCTTCTTCCATTCTTTCCTTCAATTCGCAGTCTTTTTGTTTGATCTTCATCCTCCTCTTATGCGTCTCTTTATAAAATGAGTTAAATTTTTTTGTCTTTTCAACCATAGCAGCAAAATCAGATGCTATGGCCGTCCGTTTTCCTTTTTCCTTCTCTGCTTTTCGGCCAGGTGGTCACGAGAGAGGGTTAGGCACATCGACTTCAATGGGTATATCTGAATCCCAGTCGACAGTTGTAGGCGAACGGGTTGTACTACCGCCTTTCTCGGATTGGGAAGTCGGGAAAAAATTGAAAATTTGAGTCGTACGCAAAGAAAATTTTGATTGATCTTTGAGTATTTTGTAACATTCTTCGAATTTGAAAGCTTTTCCTACAGTTTGCATGTATTCCAGTCTTGCTTCGCGTATCTATCAGTTTTACATAAGTAAAAAATCACTAGATATAATTATGGAATTTATAATTACTTAAAATAAATAAATTCGCCTACCAAAATTTGAAAAACATACCTTATCCGCCTCAGTACTACTACTTGCTGCTCTATTTGTTACGCTACCTAGCTTCGCAATGTACAAAGCTACATCTTTAGAAATTTCGGATAATCAACTTGAAAGAGAATCGGCCGTTCTGTCGGTTAGTGCCTATAAGACTCACAAATGTAAGGAAAATGCGATCCCAAAACTATTTGCCGGATTGATCGCTACCGATCAACGGATCTTGAGTTATAGCAACCCAGCTTTGGGATAAAGTAGCATCTTCATTAGCAGTGTATGCCTGGCCTCTATTAGGACGATTGGCCATTGTATTGATTAACAAAAACAGAAAATAAGAAAGGAAGATGATAATATAAATTGGGGAGAGCTTGCAATGAAATATTTTGGTGTATGGTATTTGAAAGAACAGAGCGAACATATATATAGGTATATAAGAATTCTACCCGTTGGAGTGAATAAGATCAAAATTCTAGCCGTTGGAGTAAATAAATAGCGTTGGAGCGTTGAACGTTGGATATTGTTGATAGGTATTTTAGTCTTGTCATAAAAAATTTTTAAAACCTTTTTTTTTTTGAAGGGACGCAACATCATATAGCGTCCCTCCATTTTTTTTGGAAAATTCACGTCGGACGCAAGATTTTCATGCTTCCCAAAAAAAAATTTTCAAAAAAAATTTTGGGACGCAAGATGATCTTGCGTGCCATATTTTCTTTTTAAAAAATGTGGGCCGCAAGATGATCTTGCATCCCAATTTTTAAAAAAAATTGTGGGACGCAAGATGATCTTGCGCCTCAGATATTAAAAAAATAAAAATTAGCCGGACGCATGATCATATTGCATGCGAAAGATGTCAGATGCAAAAAAATCGACGGATGCAAGAACACATAGCGATTTCTATATTTGAGAATTTTTCTATATTTTCTCTCAAAACTCATTTTTTCAAATTTAGAGAACTCCCTTTTTTTTTCAAAATTTTCAAATTTTGGAAATTAAGAGAACGACTACAGTTACAGGATGTGTCATAATTGTTATCCATTCTTTTTATTTCTAGGAATTGATTTAGTCTTAATGGAGATTGTGTGGGTCTTAACTGTGAAGTAAGTTTGTATACAAAGATTCCGATGGTTTTGGTAACTACGTTTTGCTGAAGTCAAAAGCCGGATGGATGTCAGTACTTGTATTGTTGAGGGAAAACCTTTGGTAAAAGGGCAGCTCCCCAAAATTTGTCAGCAGTTCCCATTTCTATGTCACGAGATAAAATATCGGTGATCTATGTGTTGAAAACTAACAAATGGATATGTCACATATAAATGCTAGTATGTGTTCACTTACTTGGTTGTTGTCTCATTTAATATCCTTCAAAAAAATTATTTATTCGCTCATATTTGTAGCTGGATGTTTACAATTGTCTATTTCACAACCATAGAGTTAAAATTTGCTGCTGGAATATGATTTAGTTGATATTCTGTCCATTGCGATGATCACTCTTAGAATGAGTAACACAAAATTTTGATGCAGTTTGGTTGCTTGCCGCTGCTCTCAGTTTGGTTGTTCAGGAGTGTTGTCCGTATTGCAGGCTGCTGCTTCCGTGTTTTGTGCAATGCTCTTCATTGCATCGGTTTATGTTTGAGTTGTTGTTTTCTCTGTTTTCCAATTTTACTCCGTGTAAAATTTATGAGGCTTGTAAATATTTCCCGTTTATTATATATATTTGGGCTGGAGTCAGTTGACTCTATACACGTTATCCAAAAAAATAAATAAATAAATAAAAATTTGATGCAGAACGAAGAACGAACACGACAAGGACAAAGACAGAGGTGAAGAACTTGCTAATATGGTTCAATATTCACTTCACTTTGTTTTTTAAAATCTAAAAAAAAAACTCTCTTTACTATAATGATCATACTCTTATATCTTTACGAATAAAGTACACAAAAAAATCCCAAATTTGGAACAAGCACAAAACTATGCCATCTTCAAGTTATATTTTTCGGCTGCTCTCATGCTTGCAACGAAAATACTCCATCTTCAATCAACACAACAATTGTGTGTGCCTATGACTAGTTTTACCAATTTAGAGAATATTTCTAAACTTACGTACCATCCTTTCAGATTTTATTTTGTTCAGTCATAAACTTCTAAAGAACCCTTAAAAGTAGGGTTTGAAAATTCGAGATGAGTGGCAAAATAACAAGATCTTGAGATAAAACTGAGACAAAGATATTGAAAACCAAAGTATTTAGGCTTTTATAAATAAATGCAACAAGATAACCTCAAACATGAAACATCAAACTAAATTCATCACTTATTCATTTGACCTCAAACCTCATCATCATTCCCTCTTCTTAGTTCTTACATCTTAGTTCTTGAGCACATAAGCATCCAACTCCTTGAGGGTTTGTTCAGTCACTTCCTTCACTGTGTCAGGCTCGGGCACCTCCTCACTCGCCTTCTCATACTCATAGCTCACCTTCACTGCAGACCCCTCGCCCTTGGGAACCACCTGGTACGTCGCCTTGAAAACTTTGTAAAATCCCAGCAGTTCCCCGTCGATCACACTGTATCCGACAGTCTTGTTCTCTTCGTCAGCAATCTCAATCTTTTCCTTAGCAAATTTGATGATCGGCATCTCTGAAACCAATCATACACTTGTTAGCATCCATACGCAAACATTAACTGTACAGTTTGTTTTGTTCAGCATTGATCAACTATATGATTATGATACTAATTAAAAGAAAATTGAACTTTCGTCATATTGTGACATAAAGTTTATCCACAAAGCCTGTGACCGTAACATTACTCTTCTGGTAAGTTACCTTCGGCATAAGTTAAAAGGCGGACGGTGCCGACGCTCTTGCCGTCACCTTCAATGATCTCGATACTCTTGTATTGTTTAGGGAAAATCTTGGGGAAAAGAGTGGTAGCGTCGGTCAGCGCTCCCCAGAATTTGTCAGCAGTTGACTTCAACTCGACTTCCGTTCCCATTGTCGCCACCATTTTGCTTCTGAAACTGATGAGAACCGAGATGAATCAAA
The DNA here is from genome assembly GCA_017893485.1 of Hemerocallis citrina. Lineage (NCBI taxonomy): Eukaryota > Viridiplantae > Streptophyta > Magnoliopsida > Asparagales > Asphodelaceae > Hemerocallis > Hemerocallis citrina. The sequence goes on along the minus strand of CM030359.1, from coordinate 329,965,346 downwards.
TATGAATCTCGGGTGATTTATGTGTTGAAAACTAACAAAGGGATATGTCACATATAAATACTAGTTTGAGTTCCCTTATTTTGCTGACTCATTTAATAGCCCTTAAACCAACTGCCATCTACTACTGTACCAATTTTCTTTCTTTTTCAGTTTCCCTTAAATGTTGCTCCCTTTGATTAGAAGATAAAACTACTTAAACAAATTTGAGGATGATTCGAAATTTTGAGTGAGATATATGGAGATTAATTAGTGTGTCAGTCATTGTCATTGTTCCCATTTTAGGAGGAGCTTGTACTTGTAATCGTGTTTCATTTGTTGTGTTAAGTTGAATATTTATTTCTTGATAATCCACCGTCACCCCAACTACATTGAGAGCCTATTTATTGGCTCATTTTTGTTGCTGGATAGATTTATTTCACAACCATAAACTCATGATTTGCTGTTATAATATGCCTGAATTAATGCTCTCTCCAACTTGATGGATATCGGATGAGCTACACGAAGTTTGACTAGCATTGGTATCGGGTCGGGTCGGATCCTTCACTACCCGGACCCGGATCCGTAAGGACCGGGTCCAGTTCCGGATCCGGGTCCTATTAAAATATTCCTACCCGTTCGGGTAGGAGCGGGAGTGTGAACGGCGAACGGAGACGGCGAGTGAAGGATTTAGAATAGATGAGAGAAGAAAAAGGCAGTTTTGAGTTCGGAAGAGAAAAATTTAGAATTGAGGAAAGAGAGAAGGGATGACGATAGAATATTTATTTTTATGTTGATTTTTTGGGTTTTTTAACGGGTCCGGATCGGGTCTCTTTTGAGCGGACCCGGATCCGGAACTGGAACCGGACCCGAAAGTACAACAGGTCCCGTTTTAGGACCCAAACCCGGATCAGGATAGTCCGGGTCGGTTCCGTTCCAATGCCGGGTCCAGGTCGGATCCGGGTTTCGGATATTTATACCAATGCTAAGTTTGACGCAGAGCTGATGCTAGAAGATAAGATGGAATCGTGCCTGATCAGTATTCTCTTCGACAGAATGATTTTACTCCGATGAGAAACTACACAAAGTTGAACCTGGATCAATCATATTGGATGGACTTTATGCACCTCCACAAAGAACTCTCTTTGATCGGATTAGACAGGTTGTGTTCGAGTCAGATCTGACTCGGTGTACACCTAGTTGCTGGGCTCACAAGCCACAACTCTTCCTATTCTTTTCAAGTTAGTTCAGTATCTAATTTGGAATCAAATAAAAAGTGATAGTATTACCGATCTTAGCCCCCAGTTACATCGATGACAAAGCTTTTAATGGTTAGTAGTACGAAGCAAGACTTTAGAAACATGCATTACACGTGCTAATAGTAGTTGGAAGTCTAATATCAAGCTAGTTAACGAATGGGTTGGGAACTCAACTCACTAGAACATCTGGAAGTCTAATCTCTAGCTAGTTGACGAAAGGTTTGGGGAGCCTTAACTCTCACTCTTAATTATGACGTGGCTAACTGTCAAATATCATACACTAATTTTATGATGAGATTACCTTCCCATAACTCCATCTAACAACCAATTCATGTACTAACTCCGTTTTATTTTCTTTTTTCCTTTTTTTTCTTTTCTAGAGAACAACTATTGCCCCTTACCTTATCCAACGAAGAGTTTGGTTCAGATCAAAGTGAGGGATGTCTAAGATATCTCTCTCATGTCAAAGGACTTGGAGGTGGTGGTAACATTAGTAAAGTCGGTAGGGGCAAAGACAGTCTTCGTTGCGAGGTAGCGGTGAGAGTCAATAAGGATCAAGCGAGGGGATGAGAAGGAGGACTCAATCTGTACGGGAAGATGTCAGATTGGTAGAGTGCCTGCGGTGTCTCTTATATGGTGTTTGAAGTTGACGTATGGGTCATTGCTGGGGGCAACGGATGTGTTGTTGCTAGCGACGACGATAATAAACGGTGTACAAGCAAGGGACTGAGAGAGTGAGCACAGATTGGTACAAAAAATTGGCTTTGGCGAGGTCGGCCGATCAATAGGATTATATTTCGTTGTATTTGTTGTTTATTGGTTGGGGTGTATGAGTTCCAAGACCAAGTCTGTTGGGATCTGAATTTCATAAGCCTTATTTTATGTTGTATATTTTGTTAAATTCTTTTTAATGAAACGCGGAGGCATTCAACCCACCATTTACGATATTAAAAAAAAAATGCAAAGCCAATGAAGTGGACAATACACATGATAATACTTGCTCTCTTTTGGTTTTCAAATTTAAATAAGGTATTAACAAGACATTTAATCTCTAATATTATAATATGAGAGTTGGAGTTGTAATGTTGTCAACATACAAACCCGTGCATTGCACGTATAACTCCAACTCTCCCATTAATTACAACAAAAACAAATAAATAAATAAAAATTCTACATATTTAAAATGTGCAATGTACGTGCAAAATAATTTTACAATATTTATTTAACACTAAACATATACATATGTTCGTATAAAAAAAACATATACATATGTTGCACATACAACTCAAATCTATCTATAAACACGTGCATTATACGTACAAATTGTAGTTTTTTCTTCAAAATATTTTTATCAATTACGTATAATGCACGTTCAACTGCAAAACTATTTCTTAACACATAAATCACACGTGACAATTCTTCAATTCTTATCAAAACGTGCATCGCACGAGAAAAATACAAGTGGTACTATAATCATTATACTTTAAAAGAATAAACAGACATCTATTGACTAACATAATTAAAACATAGAATAAGGTGTTAATAGTCTAGTCAATATATACCAAGTATTGGGTAGGATGAATTCGGGTCCAAATACGCAATCCAAAAGCGACCCGTGAAACTGATCAATCATCCCTATATTCCTATTAGATTGGTATCAGCTCGGATCGGGTTATTCACTACCCGGATCCGGACCCGGACCCGAACCCGATCTCCTACGGATCCAAAAATTAGACTCGGCCCGGACCCGAACCCATGAGGACCGGGTCCTATTAAAATATTCCTAGCCGTTTGGATAGGAGCGGGAGTGTGAGCAGCCAGCGGAGGCGGCAGTGGAGGATTTAGAATAGAGGAGAGAAGAAAAAGACATGAGTTTTAAGTTTGGAAGAGGAAGAATTCGAATTAAGGAGGAAGGAGGGGAGGGATGAGGATAGAATATTTGTTTTTATGTTGATTTCTTGGGTTTTTTTAGTGGTTCCTGGTCGGGTCTCTTTTGAGTGGACCCAGACCCGAAAGTACAACAGGTCCCATTTTAGGGATGCCCTGAGGTCAGATGTACTTCTCGTTCCTAAGCCGAAGTTTCGAGAAGTCCCGATGAGGCTTCTTGGTAAGGGACGCACTGAGGTCGGCGTTAGTGACGTTGTGCCTGAATGCCGCAGAGGTTACTGATTGGTTAAGGGAGGCAATAGACCGACCTGTAAATCACCCTTAGGGGGGGGGGGGGGTGAATAAGGTGATCGTGCATAATTAAAAATTAAAGAAATAAAGTAAAGTAAATGCAAGAGAGTCAAGAAAAGCAAACACAGATGATGCAGCGATATAACGTGGTTCGACCCCCAGGTCTACGTCCACACAACCTACTTGTAGCAATTCTCCGCCACAAGCGTTCCGATATATTTAAAACCCTTAGTGCAGTGATTCTCGGATTCAGACCGAGAGACCTATTACACCCACAGGACTTCTAATCTAAGTCCCATCAATCTCACCGAAGTGGAAAAGAAAGGAAAAGAAAACTCAAGATCGTTTAAGATATTGACTAAAGAATACAACAAATTTATCGCTCACACTCGGATTGATTATCGAGAGATTAGTTCAAAATATTTTTCTCAGTAGGAATAGGTAAGGAAGACACAGCGGATTCGTTCTATTAAATAGAAGAGGAAGTGTATTGATCAAAAGTGGAAACGATACATTCCAAAGAAGTATACAGCCTAAGTTGCGGTCGACCGATAAAAGTGGGCGGTCGACCATTCAGCTCTCTGGCATAGCTAAAGAGATGAAAGGTCGACCGCTTTCTTAATCAACTGAAGTTGCGGTCGACTGCGACGGTTGACTGACCTTATGTACGGTCGACCGGTCTCAGGCTGTACAAAATGAATCCACTTTGTTTTCTTACCATAAACTAATCAATCTTTAACCAATCGTTTACAATAAATATCTCACGAAAATATTACTAAAAATCCAGTCTTGATAGATTGCTTGGAGACCAATTAATTGAGAACTCCTTTTTAATAACTTCCTCTTTTGCTCTTATATGCAATCTTCCTTTATTACTTTCTTTGTTTGTATATTTGTGAATCTCTCTTGGATCTCTTTTTTATGTTAATTGATTCTGAAAATCTGACACACTAAATTCAAACTTATTAGTATAAGTTAGCACGTTTTGTGCACACCAAACTAAGGGTCAACAATCTCCCCATTTTGGTGTGAACAAAACATGCATGAATGTTTGAAAATTAAAACAAAGTATGTAAATACTCTTCTTGAATTTAGTACTTCCTATAAAACAGATTTTCATATAGAAAAAGCTTTTAAGAGAGTGAATACTCCCCCTTAATATAATATCACCAGTAATACAGAACTTAATGAACAATTATAAGAGAGGGATGAGAGTATTAATTCATGAAATGATTTGAAAATCATTTGAAAACATTCTAAAAACATTCTCCCCCTTTTTGGAACACACCAAGAGGGATAGATATACGAGACATAAGTAAAATAATCCTTGGAAAGTTCGTAAAACCAATCGTCAATTAAAATAATGAAGAGGCACATTCGAGGATATTACAATGAATACAAGCTTAGAAAAACATGGAAGAAAATCTCTTACATGATACCATTGATAACGAGACTCTTTGATATACAATGAGAGCTCTACATAATATCATAGATTTGAGATTCTTCCCAATACACATGAAAGCAACAAAGAAATCAAGAAATTGATAGAAGAATCATTGATTTTATATAGTTTTGAAAAACAAGATCAGAGAGAGAGCCGGTCGACCGCAAAACACGATTTTGCAAAAACTATCCAGAGAGCATACTGGTCGACTGCCACTTGTGGTTTTTAGGAAAAAATTTCCAGAGAGCAAACCGATCGACTGCGAGGTCGACCGCAAAACCAACAGAGACCACAGACGACTAGCCGGTTGACCGTACGTTCGACCGCAATAGACAAAATTTTAAGAAACGTAAATAGTCAAAAACCCGAGACTGATCCGATTGACCGGATGGTCGACCGACTCACACAAAATAACTTTTAGGGTGAAAAATCAAAAACATTTAATGCCTCTCTCAAGAAGTAAAAACGTTTTTCGTCTAAAGGTTTTGTAAAAATATCTGCAAGTTGTGAATCAGTAGAAATATAATCAAATAAAATATCTCCTTTTTGAAAGTGATCTTTAATAAAAATGATACCTAATATCAATGTGTTTTATGCGACTGTGTTGGTCAGAATTATTAGTCATGTGTACGGTGCTAGTGTTGTCACATTTTATAGGAATGTGGTCAAAGAATAACTTATAATCCTCGAGAGTATGTTTCATCCATAATACATGTGCTCAACAGAATCCTGCAGCAATGTATTCAGCTTCGGCAGTCGAAAGAGTAACGAAATTTTGCTTCTTGGATGCCCACGAAATAAGGCAGTCATCCAAGAAGTGACATGTATCACTAGTGCTCTTTCTATAGGTCAAGCTTCCAGCATAATCTGCATCGGAGTATCCAACAAGAGAGAAATTTTTATTTTTCGGGTACCAAAGACCAATATTTGATGTTCCTTTAAGATATCGAATGATACGCTTAACGGAAACCAAATGTGATTCTTTAGGACAAGATTGAAAACGTGCACATAAATAGACACTAAATATAATATCAGGACGCGATGTAGTAATATAAAGCAAGCTACCAATCATACCTCTGTAAGTAGAAATATCAACGTTATTACCTGTTCCGTCTTTAGATAGCTTAGTGGTAGTGGCCATTGGAGTTTTGTAAGCATTTGCATTCTCAAGTTCGAATTTCTTGACAATCTCTTTGGCATACTTGGATTGATTGATGAATATTCCATCTTTTCTTTGTTGAATTTGAAGTCCAAGGAAATAGGTTAGTTCGCCCATCATACTCATTTCGAACTCATCCTGCATTTGCTTTGAAAACTCCTTGCAAAGATTTTCATTAGTAGACCCAAATATGATATCATCAAGATAAATTTGTACAATCAAAATGTCTTTAAGAACATGCTTAATAAAAAGTGTAGTGTCTACTTTTCCTTTAGAAAAACCTATGTGAAGAAGGAACAAACTCAGTTGTTCATACCAAGCGCAAGGGGCTTGCTTCAAACCATAAAGAGCTTTATCAAGCCGAAAAACATGGTTTGGGTGTGTGGGATTAGTGAATCCCGATGGTTGTGCCACCTAAACTTCTTCAGAAATAAAGCCATTTAAAAAAACACTTTTGACATCCATTTGAAATAGAGTGAAATCCATGTATGCAGCAAAAGCAAGTAAAATACGAATAGCTTCTAGCCTAGCAACTGGTGCAAAAGTTTCATCAAAATCTACACCCTCTTGTTGATTATAACCTTGAGCAACAAGACGAACCTTATTCCTAGTTATTGAACCGGATTCGTCTAACTTGTTCCTAAACACCCACTTAGTACCAAGGATGGTCCTATTGTGAGGTCGAGGAACAAGTCTCCATACTTGATTCCGTTCAAATTGATTAAGTTCTTCTTGCATGACAATGATCCACTCATTGTCTTGCAAGGCCTCCTTAATGTTCTTAGGTTCAAGTATGGAAACGAAAGCGGTAAAACACATAAAATTATGAGCTTGAGTGCGAGTAGTTACCCCTTTAGATTTATCACTTCGTATAAGAGATGAAGGATGACTAAACATGATTTTCCATGCAGGACGTTTCTCACTTGTGGAGTCTTGATGTTGTGTATTTTCATCTTCCATGGCATCAATTTATTCTGTAGATATCTCATTAATTTAGTTTTTAGGTTCATCTTTGTCCTGAAACACCATTTGATTTTGATCATTTGCTTGTGGTTCTTCTTCAATATGAATCTATTTCTTTTCAATACGAACCCCTGCCTTATCATCATCAACAACAAGTAATATTTTTTTGGAGTACGGGTTAGTTTCATAAAAAATAACATCAATAGATTCTTAAATAGTGTATCTTCTTTTGTTGAATACACGATATGCTTTACTACTAAGAGAGTATCCTAAGAAAACACCTTCATCACTTTTATGATCAAACTTTCCCAAGTTATCAAGAGTATTTAAAATGAATACTTTGCATCCGAAGACACGAAAGTAGCTTAGGTTGAGAATTTTGCCATAATATAGTTCAAAAGGGGTTTTCTCAAGATACTTTCTGATGACTACTTGGTTTATGGTATAGCATGCTGTATTGACAGCCTCTGCCCAAAATAATTTAGGTAAATCTTTTTCACTAAGCATTGTACGGGCCATTTCTTGGAGAGATCGATTCTTCCTTTCAACAACCCCATTTTGTTGGGGAGTGCGAGGACATACGAACTCATGTTTTATTCCCTTTTTATCACAAAATGATGTGAAGAGTTCGTTTTGAAATTTCCCACCATGATCACTACGAATAGTAATAATGGTAAGGCTTTTCTCATTTTCCACTCTACGACAGAATTTTTGAAATACATGTACTGTCTCATCTTTTTGTGGCAAGAAGGCAACCCAAGTAAATCTACTATAGTCATCAACAATAACAAATGCATATCGTGCACCATAATTACTACGTGTTTGTGATGGAACAAAAAGATCCATGTGCAAAAGTTCAAGGGGTCTAGAAGTTGATACCATTTTCTTTGGTTTGTAAGAACTTTTTGTTTGCTTACCGAATTAGCATGACTCACATGGTTTGTCCTCTTCGAACTTAATTTTAGGGATTTCTTTCGCAAGCTCCTTGCTTACAAGTTTGTTGAGGTTGTCCATATACGTGTGACCAAGCCTACGATGCCATAGCCATCCATCCTCATTTCGTGCGACAAAGCATCTCATACTTTCCTGTGGTAGTTCATTTGAGTTTATGGCATACACATTATTGCATCTGTTAGCAAGAAGTAAACAATCTTTATTGTTATCCAATACAGTGCATGTGTTTTTATCAAAACTAACAATATATCCTTTATCACATAGTTGACTGACACTAACTAAGTTGTGCTTTAGACCTCTTACCAATAGGACAACCTCAATGGAGCATGAGGAACCAAAGCTAATTTTACCTTTACCAATGTTTGACCAGTGCTATTGTCTCCAAAGATGATGTCCTTCCCCTTTTTCCGTGATAGTGATGAAAAGTATCTGCTGTCACCAGTCATGTGATTTGAACAGCCACTATCAAAGTACCACCGATCTTTAATCTTGATATGTTGGGGTACCTACACCAAGATTAGTAGGCATAACTTTGCGTACCCAAGTTTGTTTTGAACCTGCATTTGTATCCTTTCTCACCCACACAAGATTAGTATTTCCTTTCAGTGAAAAGTTATAAGAAATATGTCATAGTCTACAGCAAAAATTACATGTGATTCGACTATGCCTTGGGTCGTACACACTTGTATAATTTATTTTTGTTTTGTAATTGTGTTGATTTTTATACAAGTGTGTATGACATGATGGTTTTTGATGAGGTATTGGCTCTTCGTAACCAAGCCCTCTATTATCATGATAGGATCTTGAATTATTTGTAATAAAGTAACTGGGCCCTTCATGCTTTTCAATAATTTTTTCGAGCTCAATTACCTTTTTACACAGTCTTGTTCTAGTTATCTTATCATCTTTTGAGTTCCAACGAAGAGTATCTAGTGAGGCATCAAGAATCCTATTTTGATTAAGGGCTTCATTACAACTTTCCACTACTTCATCAAATTTCTTTTTACATTCGTCTAAGTCATTTGTGAGCTTGGCAATATAGACAGATTTCTCCTGAATTTCTTTTAAGTAATCATCATACTTTGCTAGCGATTCACAAATTTGTTGTTTCAACATCTCATTTTCTTCTAACAAAATATCATGATCTCTTTGTAATGACTCAAGTTTTTCAAAAATTAAGGCATTCTTATTTTTCAATTTGTCATTTTTTGTTATGCAGGCGTCATGTATCTCATTAGAATTTTGTTTATATTGTCTAAGTTCACAACTTAGTTTCTTGGAATAGTCTTTCAAATCATTACATATGTCTACGAGTTCATCATAAGTTGGTTGTTCGATTACCTCTTCTTGAGAAGGTGATTGCTCCTCACCACTCCCAAGAGCCATGAAACCGACATCGCCGTGATCTTGCTCTTCCTCACTTGAGTCCGAGTCTAGCCAAGTCTCCTCTAGCACCTTCTTCTTCTGTCTTGGATTTGAGCGATAATATTCCATGTTCCTATCTTGTTGACTGGGACAATTTGCATGGATGTGTCCGGGTTTCTTGCACTTGTAGCATACGTCTTCTTTCTCCTTTTCCCTTTCTTCTTGATACTTGCCATATTTCTTGTTTTTGAGATACTTACAAAATTTTCTTGTTAATAGAGCAATGTCCTCGTCTGACTCTTCATGTTCTGAATCAGCTTTTGATGGTCGGGCCCTTTCTGCTTTTAGTGCAATAGTTCTCTCCTCAGTCTTTGGTTCAATTCCGATATTCTGCCTGTATCGTTTTGTCTCCAGCATTTCAATCTCGTACATTTTTAGCTTCCCTTGAAATGTATAGTAGTCAAATCCCTTCTCTTCAAGAGTTTCCCTCATTACCGCGGCCTTAACGTCCCACTCTGGCATGAGACAACTTATGAGCTTTCCGACCTTTCGATCATCATCAAGCCCTTACTGAAGCTCTCAAGCTTGTGGGCAACAATATCTAAACAGGCGAGCATTTGGTCCACATTTTCACCTAGCAACATGCGTAACACATCAAACTTATAAAAACACAAATTCACTTTAGCTTTTACCTCGGAAGTGGTTCCTTCATGCCGCTTCAGCATGTTGTTCCAGATCTCGTAGGCTGTTTTGTAGTTACGCCCGCACCGCATTAGCTCTTCATTGTTCAACCCTGCATAAAGAGTTGTCATGGCTTTGAAATTTGCTGTTTTGAGGGACAACTCCACTGGTGTGAATGCCTTCTTTCCATCGCAAACTGGAAATTCTGTTTTATTGATGCATACATTCCATACCTCTTCTCCGAGCATCTATAAAAATAAGACATACGAACTTTCCAGACATCGTAGCATTTTCCATTAAAAAAATGGTGATCGTGTAAGACTTGTCCCATTGGAGACGAAAGGCTCCGATGAGTACAAGTTTTGGGGAGGAGGGATTTCGGCCATTGGACCTTTCGCTTAAGCTTTTAATCTTTTTATAAGCACCTCGCTCTGATACCACTGTAAATCACCCTTAGGGGGGGATGAATAGGGTGATCGTGCGGAATTAAAAATTAAAGAAATAAAGTAAAGTAAAGTAAACTAAATGCAAGAGAGTCAAGAAAAGCAAACACAGATGACGCAGTGATATAACGTGGTTCGACCCACAGGTCTACGTCCACACCACCTACTTGTAGCAATTCTCTGCCACAAGCGTTCCACTATACTCAAAACCCTTAGTACAGTGATTCTCGGATTCAGGCCGAGAGACCTATTACACCCACAGAACTTCTAATCCAAGTCTCGTCAATCTCACCGGAGTAGAAAAGAAAGGAAAAGAAAACTCAAGATCGCTTAAGATCTTGACTAAAGAATACAACCAATTTAACGCTCACACTCAGATTGATTATCGAGAGATTAGTTCAAAATATTTTTCTCAGTAGGAATAGGTTGGGAAGAAACAGTGGATTTGTTCTATTAAATAGAAGAGGAAGTGTATCGATCAAAAGTAGAAACGATACATTCCAAAAAAGTATACAGCCTAAGTTGTGGTCAACCTGTAAAAGTATGCAGTTGACCGTTAAGCTCTCTGGCGTAGCTAGAGAGATGAAAGGTCAACCGCTTTCTTAATCAACTGAAGTTGCGGTCGACTGCGACGGTCGACCGACCTTATGTACGGTCGACCGGTTTCAGGTTGTATAAAATGAATCCACTTTATTTTCTTACCATAAACTAATCAATCTTTAACCAATCGTTTACAATAAATATCTCACAAAAAATATTACTAAAAATCTAGTCTTGATAGATTGCTTGGAGACCAATTAATTGAGAACTCCTTTTGAATAACTTCCTCTTTTGCTCGTATATGCAATCTTCCTTTATTACTTTCTTTGTTTGTATATTTGTGAATCTCTCTTGGATCTCTTTTTTATGTTAATTGATCTTGAAAATCTGACACACTAAATTCAAACTTATTAGTACAAGTTAGCACGTTTTATGCACACCAAACTAAGGGTCAACACCGGCTTCGGCGGTGAAGCGCCGAATATAATATCTTAGGCATTCACCCTTTCTTTGGCTGAGGGCTAGCAATGACGCACTCATTTTCTCGGCTCGATGACTGCCCGCGAAGTGGGTGAGGAAGAGCTCATCAAACTATTCGAATGAGAAGATGGAGACTGGGGATAGGCGGGAGTACCACTCTCACTGTAATACCCCATATTTTTTTAAATAATTTTTTTAAGAATAATAAATGAATTAAAATAATTTTTGGTGATTTAATAAATATTTTCTTGAAAATTTACCTTTTTACACGTGCAAAAAACGTGCAAATATTTTCTTGGGAAGTTCAAAATCAAAAATCATTTTGGGGAAACTCATTATTTAATATTAGATATTATTTGTGAATTTTCTGGATTTTTCTGATAACTATTTCACCTATTTGCAAATATTACAAAAAATGGACTTTTGTGCAAAATTACTACTTGGAGTGAAAACTCCATATTTTCGGATTTTTGGGCTGGGCATGATGCCTAGTCAACTCAGAGTTAAAGTGTTTACTTTTTTGTTTTAATAAATTTGGCTTATTTTGCGAGTTTTCATAAAGAAGGGTCTTTTTTGCAAAATTGCCATTTAGAGGGGCAAAAGTGCAAATTTGTTTTTTTGGGTTTTCAAACAGTGCCGGCTGATGCTAGAGGGTACTTGTTTTTGTTTTTAAATCTTAATTAATTCGGTTTTATTTAACTTCCAAGTATAATGATCTATATATGTAAAAATATATTTTAAAAGATGTATTTTACAAATCTATTCAAAACCCTAAATACTTGGATTTCCGGCCTATATAGAGTGTGGTGCAACCGTCTCTTTGCTACACAACACAAAGGAATTTCTTATTATTATTTTCTTGGAGTTTTAAAGCGAGAATCTTGGTTTTCTTGCGAAATGAGGGATTTTCTTATTTCTTTATTACCTTCGGTTGATTCTTCAATATGGTGAGTGACTTGTGTTTGTTTTCTTATTGTTCTAAGCATGTTGTACGTGATGGTTTATCTATTAGAAAGCATGTTAGATGATGGTATGAAGATATAATGAGTTTTGATGAATAAATGAATTAAAAAGCGATTTTTTTCATGAAACTGCACTATTGATGACTAAAAACCTAATTTGATGACTTGTGATTGCTAAAAAACCTAATATAAATCATGGGTATGTTATTTTCTATCATATGCTTACTGATTTTGATCATGTATATTAAATTGTGTGAAGTTATTGCAAGGAAGTAAACAAATTGATTAAAAATGATCTTTACTGTGTGTATTTACATATATGCTCTGTTTGATGTTATTTATGAGTGGAACTTGATTATTTACATATTATATTTTCATATAATCTTGGACAAGTTAATCTAACTATTAGTAGATGTGTATAACATGTTGGAAGAGGATCTTTGAAGTCTAAAAGATCAAGTTTGGGTTTTTAAACTAGGGTTTGATTTCGGGTCTGATGGGTTTCAGCCGAAAATGTATTTTGAGTTTTGTTAAGCTTTCAATTGGATTTTGATTCATACTGGTGCTGAGATGGAATTAAACTTCATATTATACATGTGCAATGAGATCTTGATGTTATTGATACACAAATACACATACATTTACACATTCACATTTATATGCATACTGATTTTGAAGATTTTGTAAATTTTGATGAGTTTTGATTGGATTTTAAATTGTTTGGCACTGAGATGGCTTAACACATTATACTACCCTTATTTGACGAAGTCTTGATGATTAACTGATACTTAAATTCTCAATTGAATATATACTTATACACACTTTTGCTTATTTTGAAGATTTTGTGAAAAATTCCTATTTAGAGATCTTGATGAGTTTTGATGTGTTCTATAAACTCCTATATATTATACAAGTTATATCCAACTATCTCAGAAATTTGGCTTTTACAAATTTGCATTTTTATGAAGTAAATCAATGTATCGGTAAAACATGCACAACTTTCAAACTACGGTCTGTAGGGGACGACAGTCGACTGCCCATTTTCCAACAGTTGACTGTCACTGTCCTGAATGATGGTTTTCTTGAGTTTTCAAATTTTTGCAGGACAGTCGACTAGCACTGTTCAATAGCTGACTATCACTATCCTGAATGATGATTTACTTGAGTTTTCGAATTTTTGCAGGACAGTCGACTAGCCATTTTTCAATAGTCGACTGTCATTGCTCTGGCTGATGGATTTCTTGAGTTTTCTGATGTGCTTAATGAACAAGTGTTTCTTCGACATTGTGGGTTATTAATCTACTGTTTTTAAATGACGTTTTGCTACAGATTACCGTATTTTACAGAAAGCTAATTTTTTTTTTCTAATATAATTTAAATTACATTCTTAGGACTTTATTAAGTGAGTTATATGTGTTCCTAACGAATTGATGTTTTGGATAATATTCTACGACTTCAAAAATATGGTTTTCTGTTATTTAATGGTTTTAATATTTTATTTGAATACTGGAATTTTATGAGCACATTAAATGAATTTGAATTTTGTTGATTTAAGAGGTTTTCTTATTATAAACGTTTAGATGATGGATTTGTAAGTTTTTATTGAAAGTTTGGGCATTGATGGTTGAGTTTTGAGTCTTTAGAGATTGAGTGGGACCCTAGACACCGGCAGTTGAGTTTTGTGGTTGGGCCAGTTATGGCTATGTTGTGATCAGTTTAGTTCAGTCCGGTAGGGTAAACCAACTCTAAGAGAATCGTAATTAATTAATTAACTTAACAAAATAAGGACAGGCACTAGATGGCGATATGGTGAAATAAGTGCAAACGTGAGTTATGGACTCCAGGATGATCCAAGGAGCGAGATATTCCCCAGTATTCCGGGACGATGGACGTATGGGCCACAGAGTGATCTGCGAAGTGGGATTGATCTCCAGTATTCCGAGGACGAGACTGACGCTCATGGGATGTTTGTGCAATGAGGGTTCCAGGATGACCTGCGGAATGAGGCAATCTCCATTTCCGGGATGATGGACGTAAGGGCTACAGAATGATCTGCGGGTGGGATTGGCCTCCAGTATTCCAAGGGCGAGAACCAATACTTGCAAAATGTCTAAATCTCATAGTACTCATAGTAGTAGGATTAGTTGCATAGCGGGGTACTAAACCCTATCAAGTGGAGAACGACAAGTATGCATTAGAGAGTCAACATATAGCATTGGTGTTCTCTTGACTATGTTTTATGCATGTTGTTTCCTGTTTTTGTACACTTGACACTTAGTCTAGTTTCAATTGATGTTTTCATATTTTATCTATTGTTATTTCTTATTTCATTTTATTCTTGTTGTTATACGTGTTGTTTATGATTCTATGTTTCATGTTTTATTTATGTTGCATTTATTTATTTTTTATGTCACACACACCATTATGGCTGACCCTTGTACTTTTGGGAGTTAGGATTATCTCTACCCTCATGTTTTACAGGTAGGTACCTATAACTTTGGATTTGGATGCTTGTGCTAGAATGATATTGTGGCTTATGTAAATTGTGAAAGAAAAGAATTGTAATTCCAGGAGTTTGTTTTCCGCTGTGATTTGTAAAGAATTAATGTAATAAAAGTTGAAAAAAGTTTATCTGTATTTTGGCTATGTTTACTATTACAATTGAGGTTGATGCTGGAAATTGTGCTACGTAATTCTGAGATATTATATTGGAAATTTGGGGCGCTACACTCGCGCTGGTCCCCTCAATGTTGTTGGGAAGGCCTTGTAGAGGAGTGTGTCCGAGGCTTGATGAATTATCATGAGAGTTTTAAAACTCGAGATATGATCGGCCGGGTCTGACTCCCCATTGTAGGATTCAAAGCGATGACCAAAGCTTCCATGATGGCTCTGGAAATGGGGGTCTGCTTGGGCGGAACCTATTGATCCGTTGTTCCCCTTTGGGATTGATCTTGTTGAGGTGCTTCTCCATCTCGTGGAGACGGCGGTGGACCGAGTCATCCCTCCGGTCAGATCTAGTCAACCTTCGGGACTCTCCTTCATGAGTAGCGGTGTCACGCCCCGCTTCCCAAAAGAATACGGAATACGGTACGTGACTAAGCCCAGCGGATAGTTTTCACCATCCATAAGCTGTACATATCTGTTTGACTCATCATAACAGTAAATATAACAGTATACTCCAACCAGGCATGCAAAAACAATCATAACTCAACGCATTAATTGCATCAATAATAAATGTTCCAACAAATACTAGATCCGAAACAAAACAATAATCCTGGGACAATAAGCCCAAATACAAGTCTCAATACAGTTCATAAAATAAAATAGTTCTTCAAAATATTTTACGCAAATTATTCCAATTTCGCAGCTCAAAATTTTTGCTCACCAACTCCAGAAGATAATTGATCAGCAAAACCTGCTCATATGGAAATTACAAGGAAAATAGGGAAAACAGGAAAACATATCGTCCGTTAGATGCAAGTTCGGGCACAAACAATACAAGTAGGAAAATGGGGGAAAAACTAACTAAACAGGAAATACTAACATGGAGAAAGCAGTAAATCTAACAGTCTACAAATTACAGTAAGCAGTGTCGTGATAATAGGAGTAGCATAACAGTAACAGTAAGGATCAACAATAACAGTGTATCGACGGTAGCAGTAATCAACAGTAATAGTAAAGATCCATAGTAATCGTAACATGATATGACAGTATAAACAGTTATTCTTATGTCTAATGTTCATTACTAACTAGGTAGCACTTCATGCGTCCCAGATTTTACCACATGATTGCTACAGCAAAAAGTTTCGCTTTAAGATTTGTAGTGGAACTTCTATAGAACAATATATTTAGACAAACAGTAACAATAATAACAAACAGTGTCATGGATCATGCCCTCCTACATCCAGAAATAAATAGTAGGTACCACAGTAAATAGTGGGGAAACGAGTCTCTTCTGAATATGCATTTGTATATTGTCAACTACTCGATCTTTTCCCTTAAAAACTCCGGCTTGATTTCTTTTACTATTAATAAACATGTGTGAACAAATACAAACATGCTAAAGACATGGCAAGAACATGAAATAAGTCTAAGATGAAATAGTGATTGCAACGGTTGATAAAAACAACTCATAATGGTCAAAACAATGAAACTTTCATTTCTGGACAGCAAGACACTACTGTACCAAATCTGATATTCTCGTTGCTGCAGAATAGCAAATCCAGATCCGTCAGAAAATATAGAAACTAGACTCTCTTCCGACTCCAGCACATATATATAAGTCGCATATCATCCACAGAAATAGGGTCGAAAACAATATTTAATACAGAAATTAAGTTCAGCTAAAAAATGCAAAATCTTATTTATAAGCATGAAAAGAGTTGAAAACCATCATAATTAAATCTGAGAAAAATCTGGAAGATTACCTAACATATCTAGTTCCAAAATATAAAATATCATGAATTTATATTACAGATAGTATAGTCAACAAAATTGGGAAAACAGAGTCATTCAACAAAATCTCAATTCTGAAAATTCAGACACAGCAGTACCAAAACAGAGATAATTCATAAAATTTAATTCGAAATCCAGATCCGTCAAAAGGGTGATAAAATAGACAAATAAGGCTATAGTTCTTATTCACAAAATTTTCATCAGAAACGAATAGAATCAGGTTGAAAACATAGTTCTTTACTGAACAACATGCAGTTTGGAAATATATCGACTAGTTTCCAAAGTATGAAATGAGATACAAAAGTCATTAATTAATTTCACAAAAATTAAGGATTGCTTCCAGTCATATCTAAACATACTTAGCAAAATATAGAGTTCAAATTCTACTTTAAATATTATTTTTAAAATAAAATTCCATACAGAATACATATAGTTTAGAATCTAGAAATTACAATATATTTGCAGTAAAACGGCAATAACTCATGCATCAAAACTCGAAATTCAGATCCATCAAATGTTCTGAAAACTAGAAATTAGAGGCTACAAATCATTTCACAAACTTTTTTATTTTACTGATATTAACATGGTCGAAATTACTGTACAAAATAGGACAGCAGCAAAACAAAAGTTCTTTTTGACATTTTATCAAACAACTTAACTACAAACGGTCCAACCTAAATGTCATACAAACATGGTATATGTGGGTTACTCAAATCAGCATGGCATGTGAATAAATGGTCTATAATGAGATAATACAACCAACAAATATCCATGTAACAGTCATCTACAATATACGGTGTGTCACAAACAACATACAGTCAAAGTGTCGTCTAATCTAATTGTTTTCATGAAGCGGGTGTCAAATGTTGTAACTACTCATGATCAATAGATAATGTCAACGGTTAAACTAACAAATATAGATCATAATGAGAGTACAAATATTTTCATACTAGATTACTTACGGTATTAACTTGTATGACAAAAAGAACACATACAAGCTACTTGCCTGATTATGAAGACAACAAAAACGAAGAATAGAATAACAAGAACGGATCCCGAACAACGAACACATGAGCGAGAGACAAGAATCCAATCCAACCGAATACATGTGCACAAAACGTACGTGCACACACAACAAAAGAGACAACAACACTCAACATCAAGACTGGCAGCTACAACCAAGGGAAGACGACGACGATGGAGACCTGGGGACGACGACGACGGTGTCGGAGACGAGCGGTGACTGGGGTCATGGCGACGCTCGACCCCAGGGAGGATGACAGGAGGGGGCTCGGTCTGGGTGTGCGTCGCAAAGTCGTCGACAACAAAAGGGAAGAGGAGAGGATCGGGAGATGGGTGGTCGGAGTGTGTCGTCGTCGTCGGCGTCGGAGAAGAACGACGACAGCAAGAGGCAGGGTCGGGAGGGTGATAGGTCGGGAGTAGGAGAGAGAGAGGGTGACGGCTAGATAGAGAGAAATATTGTATTAAGGTTTGATAATTAGGGTTATGGTACAATTAGGGTATTTATATAGGAACAATATAGGTTTGGGTGAGCTAGGTAGTTTCCAATAGGGTAAAAAGAATCCAATAAGAGACAATTAGGCCATGAAATAGATTTAAAAAATAGGCAAGATCAAGAACAAATTGTAGGCCAAATAAATGAGAATAAAAAGCTGAATCAATGCAAAATGAATCACAAGTGAGAGAAGAACAACGCACCATATAAAGGAAGAGAAATTAAATACACCCAAAAATAAAAATAAATAAATCAGGAATTTTATTAAGTAAGATTAAAAATACAAATATGAGCAATAGGGGTTACAGGCGGTATGGCGAGGGTTAGGGACACACTGATCCTGACTCGTGGCAATATTAAGAGCTTGCATGATATCTTGTTTGAAGTTCTGGAGCTCGGCCTGAGTGACTAGTGCCCCTCCAGCTCGGCGGTCCCTATGTGTGGCTCGGCTTACTGGAGTATGACTTCTCCGTCGATGACACAGAGGGGACTCGCTTCGCCTCCTCGGGGGAGGGGATTTTCTGGTCCTTAGTCTACGGGGGGTCCGGACTCTCGAGGCCCCTGGGTGCTAAGGTTGAGGGACTTCCTCAGGGGCTCACCATTTATTCAAGCGAGTACGAAGGTCGACCCCCCCGCTGACGGTTAAGAATTACTTGACGGAGATCCGACCTTGGAGGACTTTGAGAAGCCATAGTCAGTTGAGGGATTGTAGACCGAAACATGGTAATTATAAGGGTGTTGCTTTGGACGACTTCGACGAGAGCCCCCCGAGATCCTGGAGGGGTCTGTTGAGGAAGAGGTTTTTCAGGCTGCGATTGCTGAACTTGCTGATTGAGTTGAGGAAGGACATCTTGGACTGCAGGAGGAGGAAGGGGAGTGGCTATTCGGCTAGAGGCCGTTGCCTTCTCCTTCTCTTTTGGAGGTATGGTTAGAAACTGATTTTGCTAGCGAAGAAGGTTGGATTGCTTTTTTTTTGTTTCCCACAGACGACGACAATCTGTTGCTGCTGATTTTGGTGTGGGCGTAAACAGATGAATTTGTGGATTCTTTTGGAAACAATAAAGGCAAACATGTTGACCTTCAACGGCGTTTGACTGGTCTCTTGCCGCTGCCGTGAACCTGCAAAAAATTCGATACACCAGGATGGATCCCGGCGATGAATCCTCCAACGCTCAAGTTAGTAATCAAAAAGATTATGAAAGAGCGTTTATGTGGAAAGATACTGATTACCTTGTTATGGTGGGGGAGAGGAGTATTTATAGTTGCCTTTAGAAACAGTTTAGAGATAATCATTTATCCCTATGTCCCGGTGTTTTTGGATAAGATGTAGAGTTTAGATCGTTTTATGATAAGTAATTCGGTTTAAACCGTCTCTTAGAGATAACCATGAATTTGAATTACTCTTTAAATATCTGAATTGGTTTATAATGGGTTGCTACTCATACCCAATAGGACAGATCTGTTTTCGGGTTACAGGGTTTTGAAGAAAGACCCAGTTCCCAATTCGGACCCAGTTGTAGGTGAAACTACCGTTTTACCCATAAGAGCTTCAAGATTTGTGCCCGATTTGAATGGTCCCAATTTGGTCCTATTTGTAGCTATATCATATACCAATGCTAATTCCTACGATAAATTGTATGGTACACCTAAAAGTTTCAGACATTATGACATGTATTCCATGATTGTGTATTCTTTGCTAATATGGGAATAACACCCACATCAATTGTCCATTTGTTGCTTAAACTGTATCATTCTGAAACAAATTACAAATTATGAAAAAAAAAGTAGGGACACGTGCATTGAGATCGGTATAAACTGAAAGCTCCTTCTCAACGTTCTCGATGGACTATTGGTCCTCTTCAAAATCTGAATTTTTTCCCTCCTCTTTGAAAGTCACACATACCGGACTCCACTCTTAGCTTTTCTTATTCTCCAAGTACTCATGCTTTAATTCCATCTATCTTCTTTCTTTTTTCATTCGTTTTTTTTTCTTTGTGTTTGCTCTTCTGATAAGTATAGGGTAGTTGGACAATGGGGTTGTTGAGTGCTCTCAAATTCCAACATCCCTTCATCCATACTCCCAGAATGAGTCCCTTTCATCACTTCATCACTCTATGTACCTAAAATGCCTTGTATTATTGCTCTTTTTTTGGTATTTTTACCCACCAGCATTTGAAGAGATTGAGGTTTCCTCTTCTTTGGATATAATTAGTTCAAGTTGGTCATTTCATCCTTCTCCTTCATTTTCCTTTGTGGGTTTTCAATCCCTTTACATATTAGAAGGTTTGATGTTTGATTCATTAGTTGTTTCTTCTTCTTTTTTTGTTTACAGTGAATATATATGTTTAATTGTTGTTTCTCTTCCTCTCTTTTTTCCGGGTTGGTAGGCTTATGATTTCATGATATGAGCCGTCGATCATCTTGCAAATTGAAGGAGTTATCGTTTTATTCACCATGCCTTTCAATATTGTTTCGGCATGGAACAAAAGGAGACGCAGCAAATCACATGACCAAGTTGATCCTTGTATGGAAATACTACTCATCGTTCTTCTTTTAATGATGGACATTTAATTTTCATTTATGTTGTTTTTGTTCTAAAATTTGGTGCATATGTCAGGGGTATATAAGCCCATGGAGACTTGGCATCTCCGAGATCAGAACGCGCCTTCAAAAAGGCGCAATTGCTCATCAGTGTTCACCGTCAAAGAAATGGAAGAAGCAACATGCTCATTCAGTGAGGAGAATTTGGTCGGGAAAGGGGGATTTGGACGAGTATATAAAGGAACCTTAAAGAATGGAGAGGTATGTACATAATGTCTTCCAAACACAAAATGTCATAAACTCAAGTGCTTCGCTGTTCGAAATTTGTAAGGTCTCTCATTTCTGATCACTTAGCTTCTTCACTTATATTTGTTCTAATGTTTCTCTGTAGGAATCAACACTTAAGTCATACTTTTAGGAAAACCTTCCAAATTTAAAGGTTGTTACAATTTTACTCTTTTTTTTATTGGAAAATTCCTAGTTTGCATGTACTTGATTAGGTGATTAAGAATTTAAGATGATTTTCATAGTCTATATCTGGTTTAGCAGGTGGTATTTAGTGCTAGTAATGAGGCAGGTATGACTAATTCAGTTAGGTTATCAAACACTCTCTCTCTCTCTCTCTATTATGAGGCAGGTATGACTAATTTAGTGCTAATTATTTAGTGCTAATATATATATATATATATATAGAAATGCTCCATTGCAAACCACTGAAGCCGTTGTTCGGAACAACGACTTCGTTTATTTTGAACCTAAGCCGTTATTTGGAACAACGAGTTAGGTTATATTCAGAACAGCGGCTTAGGTTTATAACCTAAGCCGTTGTTTCCAACAACAGTTTTAGTGGTTTATATATCCGTTTGCACAGGACCATTTGCAATGGAGCATTGCTTATATATATATATATATATATATAGTTTACAAAATAGAAATTGTTATTTAATACAAGAGCATGAAAAGGTGCAAAAATATTAGTACCCATTTTATATTCGGTGCAATTATATACGTAATGTTGTACATATGTATTCTGCCTCTTTCCCATTCCGAGATATTCAGTCATATATCGGACTATTTATTTCGTTAAGATTCTCTTATTTGGCACTAGGTGTTTTATTTTGATTTGATGCTTTGTATCTATCTGCTCATACCTATTTCTATTTCTAAAGGTCGTGGCAATAAAGAAAATGGAGCTGCCACCATCCAAGCACGCTGACGGTGAACGTGAATTTCGAGTTGAAATTGATATACTAAGCAGACTGGACCATCCAAATCTAGTTACACTGATCGGCTATTGTGCTGATGGGAAACATCGGTTTCTAGTATATGAATTTATGCAAAATGGAAACTTACAAGATCTTCTAAGTGGTTGGTTACATAAGTGTTTTTGGTTATCATAATTTAACTGCCGATGTCAAATTTTGTATATATGTTCATTACTAGTTCGCCATGTAGGAATTAGTGAAGTCAAGATGGACTGGCCTTTGAGAGTTAGGATAGCACTTGGTGCAGCAAGAGGCCTTGCTTATCTCCATTCTAGTTCGACCATTGGTATTCCGATTGTCCACAGGGACTTCAAATCTACTAATATTCTCTTGAGTGAACATTTTGAAGTGAAGGTAAAAATAAATGTATGAAGTAGATAGCTTATCCTGGATTAACCTGACTATTTCATGACTTAGAACAGTAATTTTGTTTGTAGGTTTCTGATTTTGGTCTTGCTAAGTTGATGCCAGAAGATGAGGATATATATGCAACAACAAGAGTGTTAGGTACTTTCGGCTACTTTGATCCCGAGTATGCATTGGTACGCATTCTTAAGCTAAATGCCTTTTTGTTTTTAATGGTTTTAAAAGTAAATGACATCCATAATATAAACTATAAGAAATCTTTTGTGTGCTTTATATCAATTTCGTTAAAAAACATTCATCTCTTATTTCTGAATGGGGACTATTCGAAAACATTTTCTCCAATTTCAGAAATTTTAGAATATGAGATCGAAAATGCATGTATCCCTACTCTTTCCACATTGTAAAAAGGTAGTTGCAACTGTAAGACTACATATATGGTTTCTGATCCATTGTAGAGCTATTCAGGGATTAATAATATTGAAAAAGGTTCAAAATTTTCAATAAACTAAGTTGTAAGGATAATCAGAAACAAACCTAATGTCCATTGATTTCTTCATCACCTAATATTTCCATTGAAGATTAAACACAGACAGGTAAAAGCTATGCAAAATTCTAGCTGTCATGAAATTAGATAATGTTGTCCTTAACTTCTGTCGAAATTTCTTTTTTTCAAGTGAAATAAATCTTAGCCATCTTGCTATCTATCATTTCAATGTATAGACAGGAAAGCTCACCTTGCGAAGTGATGTATATGCATTTGGTATTGTTATGCTCGAACTCTTGACTGGCCGTCAAGCTTTGGAGTTGAGCCAAGGCCCTGTAGATCAAAATATCATACTTCAGGTAGGATAGGACTGTAAGAGTAAAATCCAAAACTCTAGCCAAATGTTGATACAGTTGGTTGATTTTTGTCTCTGATGCAGGTTCGGAACATGTTAAGTGACCGGAAGAAGCTGAGGAAAGTGATCGATCCCGGCATGGCCAAAAGTTCATACAATATGGAGTCAATTAGGATGTTTGCCAACCTCGCCTCGTGCTGTGTTCGTATTGAAAGCAGCGAAAGGCCATCAATGGCAGAGTGCGTGAAGGAACTCCAGCTCATACTGTACTCCAATATGAGAGCTTAAGGACCTGCATCTGCAGATAACATTTGAGAAACAGTTTCTTGAGATTGTTCGGTTCAGCCTCATTGAACATTATCAATAATCAATAAATTTAGTTTATTCTTCATTCAATACAAAATGTTTGTGCTGAGATCAGATTAATTAAGTTTATTTGTCTACAAATTACACAACTCCAACTCTTGAGCCCCCCTCGGGTCGGGTTGATAGTCATCTTTGTGGACCAAGGACCTGAACTATACACAGCGATAATTTTATTTTATTTTAAAATCCGCATTTAAATTGCGTAGCCGGTAGAATTCAAACATTGGTTGCTCTGATACCATGCAAATGATCCTAGCGATAGACCAAAACTCTAAAGTTGTGGTAAAGGTGAGGGTTTAAATATTTATATTTTAACAATCAAACTTAAATGGCAGTTGCAGAAATGTTAAAGAGTAAAGTGAATAAACCATAACACAGCTATGAAGAAAGGTAGAGAACAAGAGAAGGTTATAAGCAACATGAGCTCCTATTTCAGTGGCAGTGGAAGTTTGGTCGACGAAATTGATTCCCACACTCAACCTATGAGGATTCCCCGAAGAGCACTCTGTAATTCATTACCAGTTCTTAAAACAATACGACACTTGTCCTTAAAATAATTCTACAATTTGTGCACAAGACCAACAGGCAATTTAGTGAGTACAAACCTCCTTAAGAAGATTAATCAATTCCTTTCATTTTCATTTTTTTTCTTTTTCAACATTCGTGTTACACAGAGGCTTCCGGAAATTCCTCATTTTTATCAGAATCCTCGGAGTCTGAGGAGGTATCGAGCTGTGAATTTTGTAATGGTTGAAGCTCCTTGCACATCAAGTACTTGCGACGCTGAAGGGTGAGCCAGATTAAGATGCTGTCAGTTTTAACAACTCTGTAAGCAGCTTTCTTGTACATTAGGAAAGGAATTGTATCAATGACTCGGCAATGGAGGTATATTTTTCTTATCGTTTTCATCTGAGAAATTAGCTCTTCGCACGCCTTTAGGAGCTCCCGACCAATTCCTCGCCTGAAATGTACAGTTTGACATCAGATAAGTCACATAGTATTCGGCACATCTCGAACATGACTATGTTTAATGTTGAAAAATTTGTTAGATGAGTTTGTCTGTTTCTGCAGCATGATCAAAATTTTCTAATTAAGGATGAATGTATATCTTTGAAACATAGTCTATAAGAAGAATACATCAGACGTTTGGCATCACATTTCAACTTATGGCTCATGGTCGAATAATTGAATACATCATACATCATAATTAGGATATATTATTAGGTTTTCCATGTAGATGCTTGTTTTGAGAAAATATATGGATATGACGGTCGCATAGTTGAAAGAGACACACCCTTTCTTTTTAAATTTGATTTGAATTAATTATAATCGATTGAGATGCATAATAAAATAAAACTTTCCTTCATAATTTGTTTAGTAATTGTTGTGTCAGATAGGATTCACTTTTCGAAGAACATTAAGTGGTCTTTGCTAAAAACTGGGCACCCCGACAAGATGATTAAAATGAACAAGGTATAAAGGTGGAAAGATGGCCTATGGTTTTCTCATTGTACGCCTTCTTTTGGTAAACTTTCTTCGCA
Source organism: Hemerocallis citrina (assembly GCA_017893485.1). Taxonomy (NCBI): domain Eukaryota; kingdom Viridiplantae; phylum Streptophyta; class Magnoliopsida; order Asparagales; family Asphodelaceae; genus Hemerocallis; species Hemerocallis citrina. Next base: position 329,940,053 of record CM030359.1, on the reverse strand, counting down.
TCTCCCGTATTAAATTAAAATTCGCCTCAATGTAACTAATTCAAACATGACAGAGATTCTAGCATTTTATTCTTTGATTTGTTCCCTATCCTCACCTTATCCATTATTGTTGCAATCCCATGAAATGCCAGGTGTTGATGTTTCTCCTTTGACTAATGAAATTCAACTTGAAAAGACAACAATTGTGTGAGATCAGCTTATCTGTGACACTAACCATGACTTACAAGAAATGCAGGGACTCCAGCATCATTGAACCTCAAAACTTGTCCTAAACTATCTACATTATCCTCCGAGTTTCAAACTGAAAAAAAACTTATATTAATGCTTCTCTAAAGGAGCAATATAGTCTTTTGCAAACACATATAGCTACTTGCTTGGCGTTAATTATAATTTTAGTAGCAATATCATAAGAGATGCCATTTATAGTCAAAATGTATAGTGGCAGTTGAGGACGATGTTGCTACTATAGATTGGAATATTGTCTACAAATGATTTAATTTTAGTAGCAATATCATTAGACAATATGCCAATCTATAGTGGCAATTGAGGATGATATACCTCAGTGTACATCCTCCTCTTGGATTAAGTACACTCCTTAACAATGTTGGGCCAAAAATCCACCTCATCAATGATGAAGAAAACAAGTTTGTTTTTGTCATTGCCATGTTTAGTTTTCATAACTGATTTATCTAAAAACCTTAAGTAAGCACAGTTCAGAAAATTTGATTATTCAAGCTTGTTCCGAACCCCTTTCCTCTCAAACAACAAAATTAGTCCTTCAACTTTTATCCTTTCTTTGAGATTTCAAACAACATTGGTTCTTCTATCTTCTCCCCTTATGATCCACACATCGGAATCTGACAAATTCCATCTTGTTCTGACAGTCAACTGTCCAATCCCATATAACCATATTATTCTACAATAACATAATACCCATCTTAGCTTACTAACCACTTCCTTCTGATGTACAGAGCTAAATCCCTATTATGTCTATGAAACCTTGTGTCTGTTTCACCCAGCCGTGTATATGCACACATTATAAACTACCCTAAGAGTAAGATATACAATCTCATGTTCTTCATCCCTAATATTTAATAATATAATATTGATCTTCTCTAAAACCATGTCAAGTAATCCCAGCAATAGTTAACCTACTAGTCCCTTTCTTCAAGCCATAAAATCACCAAAACCCACTTTCCCACCATCCACTCAATCCATAACTTGCAACATAATCCACCTGCCTCTCCTCTGTACTAACTTGCAAGCTAAGATCCCTTAATCAAAAACCCAATATTCTCTTCTCTACCAATTGCCCAACATTTCCAATTATCAAAATGAATTCCCTCTCAATTTGAGAGCCTTTATAACAAAATGCTCTCATCAGGGTATTTTAACAAAATTTCTAGCTGTTTCCAAGCACCAAAAAAACAAAACAAAACAAAACAAAACACGGGCAACAACGCCTTTTTAAGGGGCATCATATTAGAAATATAAGGACAATTATGAGCATGGGAGAGGAGGAGTATCACTGGCCCCTCTAGCATCAAAAAGACCTTAAAAATTTCCAACTCTAAATATGAGTTGGCTTGGCTTTAGGGAGGGAGGGAGGGAGGGAGGGTAGTGTAGTTGCAGATAACAAAATGCAGGTCAGCAATATTTCCGAATAAATTAGCCAAAATTTATACATCTCCAAGTAAGAAAAATTAAAGACGAAAGTTACCTCCGAAAGGCCTTGTTGACAGTCATGTTACAAATATAAGGACAATTGGGCGGCGGCAGGGGGGTGGGCGGGGCGGCATTAGCCCCTCTAGCATCAAAGGAGACCTCGACAGTACAGGCCAGCTGGGGCCCACCCCCATCACACCCAGCATTCCTCTCCTCATAGAAACCCACCAGCATCACAGCATGGGGGACCAAATTCCTCCTCTCCACCACATACTGACCGACGAAGAACTCGAGCAGCTTCACATAACCCGCGTGCATCCACATCGACTCTGCGAAGGACTGGGCGAGGAGGGAGACGGCGGGACCCACCTCGTGGGCCTGCATGGGCCGGATTTGTAGGGAGCCGTGGGGGAAGTTGTGGGTGGAGGTGAAGGTTTGGAGGGTGCGGAGGCGGTGGATAGAGGTGGGGTCCAGGAAGGTGGCGGAGGAGGTGGTGGTTGGGGATTGGGATTGGGAATGGGATTGGGGGGGTTTGAGTTGGTGGTAGTAGTAGTAGGGTTTGGGGAAGGAGAGGGAGGAGGAGAAGAGGGAGTCGACGGAAAGGGAAAGGGAAGTGGGAGTGCAAGCCATGGGGCCGGGTTGAAAGGGGACTGGAGAGGAGAGGGAAGGTGGGGGAGGGATATAAGTGGAGGAGAAAGGAGACAGAGCATACTTGAGATGGGTTGCGAACCCATTCCCTTTTTCTTTTCTTTTTTCTTTTCTTTTTCTTTTTTTTTTTTCTTTTTCTGTTATTATTATTTTATGCTATACTTTTTCTCTATAATAAGATATGCCAATTTACTGTTAACAAGGGAGAGCAATGAAAGCAAATATAAGTACATACAAAGAATAAATAAAACCCTTCAAGAAAAATTAGAGCATCCACAGTCGTTTTTTCTCATATGCTATAAAATGACAGCTACAGTAATAGTAAATAAGATCGATCACTGCAGTGGTCGTTTGCTATATATTTCTCATTTTTTAGAAATAAGTGAGCGACGGTATATGATATACCGTCTCATCGTTTAAAATAAATTAAAAAAAATTAATTACTTATTAACTATTAAACTATATTAATTAACTAAATTAAATAATATAATAATAACTAAACCTAATTAATTAACTAACTAAACCTAATTACTACTCCTAAACCTACCCAATCAGCATTAATTCTCCAATCAGCATTAAACCTGGTCGTTCATTTAACAAAAAAAAAAAGGAAATGGGAGAGACGGGGTTACATACCCCGGCCGGGGTATGTTTCCCCGTCCGAGGGTGCTATTAAAAAAATATATATTTTTTAAGTGGGGAGACAGGGTATCATATCCCGGACGGGGTATGTTTCCCCGTCCGACCATTTTTTTTAAAAAAAAATTAATTAAAATTATTTAGACGGTATATGTTCTTCCGTCTCACTCGATTAAATAATCATAAAATCGGAGCGATGGGATATGATATCCCGTCCTTTATAATTTGAGAAATGGTATTTCGTTTCTCATATTTGAGAAACAAGAATAGAAGCTTTGCTATAAAATGACAAAATGAAAAACCGTTGCAGACGTTCGTTTGCTATAATATGACAAAATGGCATTTATAGAAAACGACTGTGGATGCTCTTAGAGATCGATCCAAAAGATATATAAAGATTACACGAAGCATGAACAAGACAGACATCAAGAAAAAGATGTTTTATTTCTTGTTCTTCTTCTTCTAACATTCTTTGCTTTTTTATTTTTTTATTTTTTTTCTGCTGCTTTTAGGGAAGCATCTTGGACATCAAAATTATGCATTTCTTTGTTTGATATCAATATGTTTGTGCAAATCACATATTATTGTGTTTGGTACACAAATTTTATGAAAACGTGTTAATCTAAATCTTTTTTCATAATTGATATATGCTTGTCTGTTAATAATGTTTTTGTTTTTCTTTTGTTTTGTTGTGGGTGAGTTGTAAAGTGGTTATTACTTGAATTTTTTACCAAACTATCCCACTTTTTGTAAGTATGTACGAAACTATTCCTGTTTGAAAATTTAATACCAAAACATTCATGTCGTTAACGAGGTTAACGAGTCTAGTGGTTTCCCTAGCATTAACCCTGTTAACGTGCTGATGGGGATACAACTTTTCCCCTTGAGTGGGGATTTGCAGAAAAACTCATCCAATATAGACTCGTTAATCCCGTTAACAGTGGTATTTAAACCACTCGCGTTAACGGGATTAACGTTTGTAGTTGGGACAGTATAGGGCACTACCTCAAAGAGGGGTGTGGGTAAAAATCACTAAGTATAGACACATTAACTCAGTTAACGTGCCTATTATTACCAAGACCGTTAACTGAGTTAACGAATGTGAAGATTTCAAGTTTCCAGAAAGTTAAAAATTTCTGGAAATTGGAGATACTCACACACGTTAACTCAGTTAACGGCCTTAGTAACCAAGGCCGAACTGAGTTAACGTGTATGCCTATCTTTACAAACAAACAGACAAGGATGTGTACATAAAAAACCACTAAGTATAGACACGTTAACTCAGTTAACATGCCTTGTTTTACCAAGGCCGTTAACTGAGTTAACGTGCCTTGTTTTACCAAGGCCGTTAACTGAGTTAACGTATTTGCTTATCTTCACAAACAAACAGACAGGGATGTTTTGTACATATCACTAAGTATAGACACGTTAACTCAGTTAACGTGTCTATTATTACCAAAGCCGTTAACCCCGTTAACAATGGAAATGTTTTGGTATTAACTTTTCAAATAGGGATAGTTTCGTACATACTTATAAAAAGTGGGATAGTTTGGTAAAAAATTCTTATTACTTCTTCCCCATTTATATTTGTCCAGCTGCATCAAACGTAATAATGTTTTTAAAGAAACGTTTGTTTCTATTGCAATGATTGGTATGAAACGTTTGTTTCTATTGCATGATTGGTATGAAATATAGTTCCGAAAATCAAAACATACTAGATTTTCTCAACAAAAACAACAAAAAGGAAAGAGGAAGAAATGATAACATGCAACTCCAAATACATCTATTTGCAACTCTCTCATACTATTGGTCAAAATATCTTTATCTCTACTATTTTATTGGGAGAGTTGGAATTTGTAACAAACAAATCCTAACTTTGTAACAATATAATCACGTATAATACACGTCCAAACTATATACAACAAATATAAATGTGCACCGCACGTTTAGCCCAAATCAAAACATTCAAATATAAACTATTTTTTTCTTATTCAATATATATTCATTTATTTTGATGGCTTTACTTTTTTTAGACGTGCATCCCACGTACATTATACTAGTTATTTTAATAGAAGACTTGGTGTTTGTAACCAAATAAAACCTTAACTTTGTAACCAAGCAAACACATGTGTAATACACGTTCAGACTAAATTCAACAAATACAAACATGTGTAGACAAAAAATCTGTGCATCGCCCGTGCATACCTAAAATAAAAGAGGTCTTAGGTTCAAAGCCAGACTACGCTGAAGTTTTTTACTTTTAAAATATATATATTTATTAAGAAGTGCATCACGCGTGTAAATACTATTAATTTTTAAATAAAAAATTAGAAGTTGGGGTAGGCATCTGTCGGTATCTGACCTAATATGGATCATCCACCACCAATCCAAAGAAGATCTTTTTTTTTTATTTTCTCATCTGCAACCAATCCGAGCCTTAATTGGATCGGTTTCCATCCAAGCTGATTAAGCTCGGTTTGGATTGAATTGGATGGTCAGTTTGGCGTGCTACTTTTCGCCTCCAACATTATTCACAATTTCGTTGAAATTTAAAAGATCAACTTCAATCAAACTTAAGGAATAACCTGCTATTTGTTGTTCATAAATGAATTTAAAATGAAGATTTATAAAATCACAAGTTGCTAATAAATTTTACACTAATTGTTTGAGATGATGACGTTTAAATGAGTGAGATACACTGCTTTTTCACATGCATACTTCTGTAATCTTAGATTATTCTCATAAAAGAAATATCAATAATAATAGGTAATTGAATTTCAGGTACAATAAAAAAGATTTAGAAAATAATTTTTGCTTGACTTGATTAAAGTAACTACTAAACGTTACATCAACTTCATGATTCTATTAAGCAGAGCCACAGTGTAAATCGAGTATTTCACAACAACATAACACACAGGATTATGTAGAATCAAAACATAGGTAGAACAACTGCTTAAATTGTATTAAAGAAATGAAAGGAGACTGTTTGTATCTCCAAGAAAATGAGAAATAATTGTTTATATATTCAAGAAATTAAAGGAGAACTATATTTTTTATGGACTAATGCATAGAGGTATGCTCGGTTCAGTTACATCAGTTAGTTGAAAGTCTCATCCAACAACCGAACCGGTCCAGTTGGTTATTGAAGATCAAGAACCAGGCCAACCCAAACCGCGAATTGATTCGGTTAAAAACTGGTTGGTTCGGATTGGATTGGTTCGGTTTGGTCGGTTCGGATAATAGTTGTCCACCCCTAAATAGAAGTGTGGTTAATTAAGATCACTTACTTTTTGAAATTAGACGAATCATAGATAATTTTGAAATTAGACGAATCATAGATGGTTGCAAATGAAATTGGACATTTGAAATGACAATGCTATAATTTCTCAATAAATATTGCTTTGTGTAATTCAATTTTAGTACCTCTTTTGAGGTTCTTGTTTGAACTATCGGACACAATAATGTATAGCTTACATAATTGTTTGAGGTTTACACACTCTCTCAAGTGGAAAGTTACCAAAGTACAATATAGCTTTTTTTATTTTTTATTTTTTATTTTTTATTTTTTGAATTTGTTGAGTAAAAAAGTGCAATATAGTTATAGCCTTGCTATTATGAAAATTTATCAAATTCAGTTTCCATATTTCAAATTTAAGAAATCTTTGAATTTCAAACTTAAACGTAAATTTTGTGTTAGGGGATGTTTAGAATTTTTTTTAAGGAGACGCAAATCGTCCAAAAATTACCATTTTGTCAAATTTCACCCAAGAAAAGCATATCCAAATACCCCCTTACTTCGTAATTTAGCCCTCATGAATTTTGTCCCCCTCTTTATTATTGAGAATAAATTGTCAAATAGAGGGTAATGACTAATAACATGTCTACAACTTAACCTTCAAATAAAGTTTTTCTTCACACGATTTTTAAGTTCAGATCTTTGAAGACTGAGTAAAGGGAACCTCATGCTTTTTTTATTTCTTTTTTGAAAGAAAAGGGTGGTGTATAGCTACATTGTTTTATTAATAATATGGTAACGAAATAAATTCAGAGAACTGGGTAACTGTACAAGAGAGAACGAAAAGATACAAACATGAAAATAAAGTATTAAAACCTCAAACATTCTTGGAAGGGTGAGACAAATCCAACACTGTAAAGCAACATCTAGAGTACAAAAAGAAAAATGAGATTCCTCTAACAACATCTATGGAGGGTGGAAACCTCGTACTTATACGAGGTGATATTCTCATATTGAGTAGTTGTCCACACGTGATGAGACATATTATACATGAATGGCACTGTTCATATTGATTTACATGTCATAATAATTATAGTTACCAAGAATTAAGTTGTTTGAATGCTTCTTGATCATATTCCAAATATTCCAAGTTGTTACAAAAAAAAAGTTTTTCAATAATATAACAATTGACATCATGAAATGCATGGGTAAGAAGCCTCCAAATGAGTTTATTTTTTGTAGACATGCTTCTTAATACATAAGAAACATGATTAACAGAAATCCCATATTGTAAGTACAACCGGGAGGAAACTTTTCTAAGGAACGTTCGACCATTCTTAAATGCAAGCTCGACAACTTCCCTATCAAGTATTTTGGTATGTCCCTTAGGCTAGGTAAATTAAAGAAGTTACACTGGTTGTCGATTATTGACCGAGTAGAAGCTAGGTTATTAGGGTGGAAAGGTAAGTCCCTATCACTGGGAGGTAGAGTGATCTTCATCATCTCAGCACTTTCCAACCTCCCAACCTATTAATTGTCTTCATTTGAAATGCCAAAATGGGTTATACAAAGGATCAACTGAGTCTGGAAGCAATTTCTGTGGAGAGGGGCCGACACCAACATGAGAAGTTATCACCTGATTAAGTGGGAAAAAGCATGCTAGGCATCATAGATTTGAGAGGCATGAACTTATCCCTCCTTGGTAAATGGTGTGGAAAGTGTTCCACTCAAAGGGCCAATATTGACAATATTTTATTCAATCCTATATGCAAGGGGATGAGACGCGAAGTTTGGGTTTCCGGGTTGAGTCTAGAGTCTCCTGATTTTGTAAAGGGGTTTCTAAAACTTTCGACGTTGTGTTACGTTGTTCATAGGCAATGGTCTAGAGACCAAGTTCTGATGGGATAAATGGTGTGGAGCACAGGCCCTCAAAGTGATGTTCCCAGACCTATATAATCAAGCATCTCAGCCTCACATCACGATTGTCAAAACCTGGAAAATGGGGTAATAGAGACATCCTTCCAGATATTGTCTCAACCATGAGTCCCAACTTAGACTGTGGGCACTTCAATCCTATATAGCACAATTGGAGGTGATATGTTCTCAAGACCTAAACCGAAAAGATTGGGGGGGTAGGAAAAAGATAGTGCCTTTATGGTACACTCACTTTACAACCGTAACCATTTTGGAGGGTGTGGACCGAGATGGTCAGCTATACTTTGGAAGGCTAAAACACCTCTAAAAGTAAAGGCCTTTCTTTGGTTAGTACTCAATGATGCAATCCTAAAAAGGGAGAACATGGCTAAAAGACAACCGAATATTACGACCAGTTGCTTTTTTGCAATACACGCATGGAGTCTAAAAACTGTAGTGCCCCAAAATTTTCAATAAATAAAATTAGAAATAAGTGACACAATTTTCAGAATCAACTTCAATGTAATCATAAACATAGTATCAAATACTGGAAAATTTAGAACTTTTTATTACAACTGTTTTTTCTTACATTTGCACAGCGAAAAATTTTAATACATTTATTACAATACAACCCAACACTTAAACTTTCATCTTAAATTCAGGCTTCCACTTTACTTGTGCAACTCACTTGCAAATCCTGTGAGATAAACTGAAGAGTGGGCACGTCAGTTGAAGGCAACTGACGTCAACTATAGTAATACTGATATTTTCAGATCTCACAACCACAAACTTGATGCATATTAATATAACAATAATAAATGATTGTAACACCTCGAATTTGCAAAATACCAAAAATACCCATTTTTATATTCCTTGAGTGGTGATAATTTTATTTGGTGTATGTTTATTTTAACTATTGATATTTGTGTTTGGATTCGTGTTCGATTGGTATTATTATTATGTTAGAGTTAATAGTTGAGATTTTATGCGAGGAAATATAGTTTATTTTATTTTATAATTTTGGGAGATTATTATTATAAGATAATTTTAATGTGTTTTGTATTGTTTGTATTCTTATAGAAAAGAGTTGGGGTTTACTTGAAATATTTTGGAGGTCTAGGGGTCTATTTGTAAATATCCATCTATAAAAATATTATTATTATTATTATTTTATCTCTACTACTATAATGGGAGAACACCTTAGTGTAATTTGTCCTCAACCCAAATATTTTTGAAAGTGGACCAGTTATGGACTAGCTTTGGTAAATATTTTCGAAAGTGGACTAGTTTGGTAAATATTTTTTTTACAGTGGATCAGTTCGGAAATTATTTTCGAACACTGCTTTTTCTTCTTCTCTTCTTTTTCTTTTCCCGAGCGCTACTTTCCCCAGCCGAACCCATGCGGCGATTCTTTCCCCCTCCCAAATCCGACCCATTTCTCTATTATTTTCAAATTAAATTGAGGGGATCACTAATTGGAAGATTCTCTAGCTCGTGGTGGAGTCCGTTTTTCGAATGGATTCCGAAAAGGTAAACCCTATAATTTATTTTTGTATAAAATTTAGTGTGGTTAATCTATTTTGAATAGACTAGTTAGGATAGAGAGATTTAGAGATGTTGGAAGTGGTAGATGGGAAAAATTAGCAAGTTATTAGAGGGATTGCAAGTTGCTAATAAATTAGGGTATTGGATTTGCAAAAGATCATTATATATCTAAGAATTATCTCTTGTATGATAGTAGAAATTTTTGTTAGGTTATTAGAATTATTTGGGGAGTGATTTTAGTAATTGTTGGGGGATAAACATCCCGTAGGAATTTGAATATTACGTGTAATGCACGTGTGCATCCCAGACGTTCGATAAAACGCCTGAGTGATATTAGAAATATTGTTATTATTTTCTGTGATTGATTTGAATGATTTGAGCTTTAATTGTGTTGAAATCTGATAATAGGATATATTAGCAAATTTGGATGTGGAACGGCATGCTGGCGCATCGGGTCTTCACGGGCTGCTAGGTGAGTATGAGTGTATTTATGTATTTGTTATTTTGAGAAAAATTTTAGTATAATTTGAATGATTGATATGAATCCCGAAATATGGTGTATGTGTAAAGGGTAATTAGTGTACGGTGTGGATATGCGATATGACGATTAAATATTCGTCTCGGGTATGGATATAAACTTATAGATGATGGATTAGTGATATATATACGGGGATGAGTTATATTTATATAAGAGGTCAGTATATTGTGAATTGTGTGATTTGGAATATCCAGTGTGATGGTAAAGTAATTGGTGTATTTATATACATATGATGTTGTGATGTGTTGATCTATTGGGCGTATGCAATCATGTAATATTGAGATAATAAATAGTATGATATATTCATGATGTGTGAGGTAATGATCAAATAAATAATACAGTACAGATGCAAGGTGTAATATTATGATGTGATGATTTTATATATTAATTACAGTGATATTTTCCTTGGTGTGATGCATTGAAAGTGTGGTGATAATATGAAAAGAAAATGTAATGGCAATAAGTTCGGTTGGCTTGAGTTGATACCCCAGGATGGACCTGGGAGTGTAGATACCTCCGGATAGACCGGAGAGAGTAGATACCTCAGGGTTGACCTGAGATGAGAGATGTGATACCCCAGGATAGACCTGGGAGTGTAGATACCTCCGGATAGACCGGAGAGAGTAGATACCTCAGGGTTGACCTGAGATGAGAGATGTGATACCCCAGGATAGACCTGGGAGTGTAGATACCTCCGGATAGACCGGAGAGAGTAGATACCTCAGGGTTGACCTGAGATGAGAGTTGATTCCCCAGGATGGACCTGGGAGAGTAGATACCTCCGGATAGACCGGAGAGAGAGTTGATACCTCAGGGTAGACCTGAGAGAGAATTGGTACTCTGGGATAGACTTGGAGTAAAATGAATATGATATGAAATATGAATGAAAAAGAGAAGTGTTTGGTATAAACTGAAATGAAATAGTGAAGAGTGTTATGAGTTGAGAATAAAGAATAAATAAGTGTTGATAATAAATGGGATAGTAAAGAAAGAAAATAGTGATAAGTGAATTGGAATTGTGGATGAGAAAGAAAGTAGTTGTGAATGAAGTAAATGTGAAAGAAAATGAGTTATGAGTTAGTATATGAAAAGAAGTGATTAATGCAGTACGTGGTCAATTTAAAATGGAATAATAAAAGAGGCATGTGTTTTTATGAATGGTGCGAAGTAATTGTATTATGTATGTGATCATTGAAGTAAAATATAGTATGATATAAGTGGTTCCACCTTGGGATTGTGTCAAGGAACTACCTGCCCGCTGTTTCTGTGGAAATAGTGGGAACTACCTGCCTTGGCATAATTCGCAGGGTGAGTGGGCATGATAGGGCTATGATTAATGGAAGTGAAGAATTAAATAAGTAAAGATAAATAATGATATGAAGTAATTGTATTACGTATGGGGTTATTAAAGTGAAAATACAGAATGATATGAGTCGTACCTTGGGATTGTGTCAAGGAACTACCTGCCTGCTATTTCTGTGGAAATAGTAGGAACTACCTGCCTTGGCTCAATTCGCAGGGGGAGTTGGTAAGAAAGTGATAACGATTGATGGAAATGAGAAATAAAGCAAAGTGAAGATGAAAGTAAGTCATAAATTAATTTGAATAATAGCGAAGTGATATAGCGGGATGAGAATGAGTTATAAAATATATTTTGATGTGATAGGAATGAGTATTTAATAAGTGATATGTGTATGATGTGATTAAATGTGAGTGAATTGCAATTGGTAACGAAGTGTTATATTTTGACATAAGAAAGGAATTAATGTGGATATATGCTTACGTGATAATATGGGTTATAAGAAATAAATGAACGCGGTGTTATGAAATACGAAATTGAGAAAGAAAGGGGTTATGAATGAAAATGAGTATTTGAGAATAAGGGTTGTGAGTTCGTAGATGTAAATGAATGAAAAATGAAGTGTGTGGTAATAAAAGTATGAAGAAAAGAGTTAGGGATTTTATGGGAGTATTTATGGAAATAAAGAAACGATGAGGTAGTAGGAATTATGAAGTGATAAGTATTTGTGTAGGGGATTTCAAATTTAAAATGAATGGATTGAATGGAAATTCGTATTGTGCGAATATAAAGGATAGATATGAGGTTGATGTGAAATATATAGTGGAATGTGTGAGTATGGGCAAATTTATAATTTGATACAGATTTGAAGAGTAATTGAAAATAAAGCCGTATGTATGATGTTTTAGTTCAGAGGTTCAAGATGTATGTTCTTACTCGATGTTTGTAAGTTTAAAATTATTTTTGTTATACAATTTAATTTATTTGTTAGATTTTTTAGATTATACTCACACCAGAAATGGCTAACCCCTTAATGTTTGGGGGGTTAGGGAGTCCTTAGACTACCCTAGATCCCCCACTGTTGCAGGATCTCATCAGTGCAGAGGTGAGGCATGGAAGTTAGTTAAATAGTTCTTTTATATTTATTTTAAAGTTTATGTATAAATTTAGTTATGTGAATAGTAAATTTTGTGGTTTAAATTGTATTATGATTGTATAAGCCTGTATATGGCGATGATGAGTACAGTGTGAGGTGGTGTGGTGTGCTGGTGACCCGTACCCAACTCGTCGTGGAGTACTAGGCTTTGTGGTAAGTTTTACAATGATTTTTATAAGATTTTACCTCGTTTTTCAAAGAAATTCATAGTTTTTATTTGATATTTGATAATTCGTTATGAGTTTGGCCCCCAGAGCATTATATATTATTGCCTGTATGTTTCTGCTCATTTTGGCCTGGGGAGCCCGTAAATTTATTGTATATTTTGTGAGCTACGGAATTTTGAGCAGAATTCCGTAAGCTTTTTGTGTTTCGGGGCAAAATTTACAGGGGAGACTGTGTCAAAATTTTTCCTGAAATATAACTTTCTTAGTTTATGGTTAAAGTGATATAGAAATTGATAAAATTGAATTTCGAGGTTTAGTTTTCAAAAAAAAAATTTTTTGGGGCGTTACAATGATGCATAAACAATAATAAATGAAATATAAAACAACAATTAGAAGCGTAAAACAATAAGTGAAGTTAGGCCAAGTGTAAGTGTAGGAGATGAAAACAGAAAGCAAGCATGCATAAAACAAGTCAAGAAACACAAATGCATATGATGATTTCTAATGCATACTTATCGGATTCTATGCATCCCATACTACATAGGTCTGGTGCAAGCCCTTATCGTTCTCCACTTTATTGGGTTCAATCTTACGTTATGCAACTAACCTACTACAGTGATTACTTTAAAATTAAGAGTATGTTGTGAGTATCTAGTACCATGCCTCGGTAATCCCTGAGAATCAACTTCCCATCGTTCGTGATTTTGGGTACACCCCCTCACACCATGATAATTTCATAAATTGAAACCCACACCGTCTGCCAATGGTACCTCATCACACAAATATTCCATGAGTGCCGCACCAACCCCTGGTAATCCCGAAGATACACACCACACCGTCCGTGATCACACCCCGGTAATTACTTAGATTATCTTCCGTTGTCCGGTTATATGAGGCCCCCTACCCATGTTGGCTCTTATTTCATCACAACTCCAACTAGTGTCTGTCCTTAGGTTTATTATTATTAGTTAAGGCACTGTAAGCCCTATTTTCGGATTTTATTGTATTTTGTTTTCTTTTGATTATTGTATTTGGATTCATTTGTTATATTATATTTAACTTTGCTTGGGTTCTTTTGTTCTCTCTTGATCGATTTGTGTTCTTTGGTTGGATTCTGTTCTCTTTGCAAATTTTGCTCTTTCTATTTTGAGTCTGATTTGTTCTTCTTTATGTTCGTCTCATTTCATTGCATTCATTTTTCTCTTTTTGGAGCCAAAACTGATACCCAAAACCCACAAAATCTCAACCCAAAATCCTAATTCTTAATCCCCTATATATACCCTATTAAATAACCCTAATTTATTCCACTCTCTCTCTCCACCGTTTTCTCTGTAGCGCCCCAAATTTCTAATATGAGAGCTTAGAAAATAAGTGGCGAAATCCCAGCAATCCACTTCAATAGAACAATAAACACCAACAACACCACTAACATTTTCTTTCTTTATTACAACAATTATTACAAATCACAGCGGAAGTCTAAACATCTCAACCCAAATATTTCTTTACATTTACAACTCAATAACCACACAATATGTCTTTACAAATTTTACACAAAACTAAATAGTCCAGATAGTCTAAAATGCAACATTAAGCATCCAACCTCCCACTCTAAGCAGTAACCTGCAACAAGTGAGGCTAGAGTTGAACCCTAACCCCCAAACTAAAGGGGTCAGCCATAAAAATGGTGTGAGTGGCAACTAATCAAACAAATAACATAAATGAACATAAAACATAATATCCAACAAATAATAATCAACACTAAAGCATGAAGTAACAACAAAGAATAAGGGGTGATACCAAAACCAAAAGCCAAGTGTGTGCCGGAAACAGGAAATCCAAATGCATAAAAGTGATTCAAGAAAACATCATGACTACATGCTGACAACGATGACTACTCAGAGATGAAGATAAACTATGATAATTTGCCCATGTTTGATCATTCCGGAGATTGATCCCACATCACAGGTATTTTCCCTGGATAATTCAGGAGATCATCCCACATCTAAACATAGACTCATAACCACAATAATATCCCAAAAGCGTCGCCTCGACTCCGATCATTCCGTAGTTCAATCCCACATCTCAAGATAATTACTTGGATAATTCCGGAGAAATACCTCACATCTCAGGTTAACTACCTGGATAATTCCGGAGATAAATCACACATCTCAAGTTAACTACTTGGATAATTCAGGAGACTAATCCTACATCAAAAGTCATACTGAGGTGCATAACTCATGTTCTCATTCGTCATGACACTACTAATGCCTGTCCTTATTAGTTTGGGTTGCTGAACAAATCTCCTAGAGTAGTGTACCCTACCGGGCTAAAAATCTGAATAACTGAAAATTCGCCTCAAAGGGCCTCAACAAATGACTGAACAAATACCGGTATACTAGGGCCACGTACCTCTAGAGACTCAAGACAAATATCTGAACAAATTCCACTTAACAAGTGGCTCAACAAAATATTTCCAAAATCATGTTCTTAATTGAACATCTCAAAAACCAATACTTAACTGAACATCTTAAAATCAAACACTGAACAATTATCTCAGAATCAAGTACTAAACAAATGTCTCAAAATCAAACACTAAACAAAATATCTCAAATCAAATACGAAGATCCTACAGGACCAGTCGACTGTACAATGGACCAGTCGACTGTCCAGAGGACATATCCCAACATTTTACGAAAATAATCTAAGGCATGACCAGTCGACTTACCCAAGAAGTCAGTCGACTGCCCCGAAAGAACCGAACAAAGTCACAAACAGAGGACCAGTCGACTGACCTCAGTCTAGGTCGACTGTCCCGAACAAATCTCAAGACTCAAAAATACACAGTAGGCTCGTACCAGTCGACTGCTCTGTAGGCCAGTCGACTGTCGGCTACAGATTTCCAAACAGAATAGATCTGAACACAAATCAAAACTAGAGTTTTCTAAAGATTTACTGATCACAAAATTAACTTGTATCCAGGCAATTAAACAACTCTCGATAATCTCCATCATGGGTACATTTCTCAATTAATCAATTACTCAAATTTTCATCTCCTCATGATCTTAATTCTTTAATTCTCCCATTAGGGTTTTTCTCAACAAAATGTCTTCCATAACTCAATCCAAATCTGATTTACAACCATAAGATCCAGGTGTTTACCATCTAATCACAACAAAATTAATTCTTAATATGTTTCCCAACGATACGCTCTCATAGATCAACATATCCTCAATAAATCTTAATATTTCTCATTCATGATCCAAATATCAACCAAAGTTCTCATCCTCCATCTCAAATTAAAGATCCAAATCATATTTACAATGAGACTAACAAAATAATGGCATAATGATCACAAACAAGCATAACAAAGATCTTACGTCATCTACCAATCAAAACAACCAAAACAAAGCAAAACAAAACAAACCAACTCACTTTTGATTTGAAGAAAATCCACAAAAGCTTCTCCTTGCTAGATCCAAGAATTCTCCTCTTGTTCCTCAAAGAAATCTCAATATTCTAAATATTGTGAATGATGGCTGGGAAAAGAATTTCCCTTATATATGCCGGATAGGATATTAGGGTTTTCACCCAATTTGCAAAATAATCCTTTTAAGAGTACATCTTACATATATAATTGTATCCTTGAAAACTAAATCAAATATAATTTAAATTAGGGTCTAATAGAAAAATATGTTTCTAAACTTCAACAAATACTGATCGGAATGCCCAGAAATTATAATTTGCATTTTAACCCTTGAAATTGTCAATTTTGCAAATAAGTCCTTCTTTTCTCAAAAATTGCAAATACGCATAATTAATTTCAGAAAAATCTGGAAAAATACTAAATAATTCTCAAATAATAAATAATGATTTTTCATAAGGAAAACTTAATTTTCCAAACTTCTAAAAAGTCATTTGCACGTGTTTTGCACGTGTACAAAAGATAAATCTTTAGAAAAATATTTATCAAATACTCAAAATCATTTAAAATTCATTTTCAAATAATTAAAATAATATTTGAAAATACGGGGTTCTACATTCTCTCTCCCCGATTCCATCTCTTTCCCTCACTCTGTTTTCGTTGCACCCAAACCCAACCGAACGCCACTCCCGTTGCCCTCTCCGATCGCATTCCACCACCGTCGCCATCATTGTACTCACCGTCCCCTCGCCACTGCAACCTCATCGTCGTCGTGTTCCCCCGTCATCATCCCAGTTCTCCTCGTCGAACCCAATCCACCGAATTTCCCCATCGCCTTAACTCTTCACCGTCGCCCTAACCCGTCTCCGTGCACCCCCCATTGTCACCGCCATCTCTCGCCGCTCCACCAAAGACCCCTATCATCGCCATTCAGTCCCTGAGGTCATCGCTGTCGTCCCCTCTGTTTCCAACCAAAAACAGAGCTCGCCTTCGTCGAGGCTGTCGTCGCCGCCGTCGCTTCCCGACCGTGGTGCCGTTGTCTTTGCCGTGGTGCCGACGTCGCTCTGCCCCCGTTACAGTCGCCCCCGTCACAGTCGCGCCGTTCTCTCTCTCTCTCCCTGCCGAAGGTTGAAGAAGATCGTCGATTGGTCAATTTCGGTGTCCCGTGTTGTCACGCCCTGCTTCCCAAAAATACGAAATACGAGCGCGTGACAAAGCCCAGCAAATGATTTTCATCATTCATAAGCTGTAGGATCGACTCAGCATCATAACAAGAATATAACAAAATGTACACAACCACGCATGCATAAATAATTTATTAATCAACAGAAAACAATTTGAAACCAAATAATAATATCCCAAATAGTTCTCAAATCTAAATCAAAAGCTAAAACTCAGGAACATAAGCCCGTTACAAGTTTTTAAGTAGCAAAGTAATAAATAACGCAAGAAAACAAAATATTTATGCAAGTCCTTGCTCCAAGCGAAGCCTAAAATGTCTGCTCACCAATTCCAGCAGGAAACACGTCTCCAAAGTCTGTATATATAAATATAAAAAGGAGAAAATACAGAAAACAGGATAAACGCCCTTAGTGCAAGTTAGGGTCGCAAATAGTGAAACAAGTATGAGAAATATGGAACAAGATTTGGAATCAAGAAGATAATAGGGATGCCAAAAGTAGTGGAATTCAAGAACTAGCTAGCAAGAAAGACAACTCGAGTGACAAGATTGGGTAACAAATATTAGTAATGGAACAAGTGGCTGGTGAACATATAATGGTATCAAGCATCAAGTAATAAGTATCGTGTACAAGTGTCGAGTAATAAGTAATAAGTCTAATGTGTCAAGTTGTCAAGTATAGTATCAAGTAGCAAGTGTCAAGTAGTATGCTCAAGTATCAAGTCTCAAGTAACAAGTCTCAAGTAAGGTATCAAGTGTGTACAAGTGACGAGTTATTCTTAAGTCTATTGTTTAATTCTATCTGGGTAGAACTTCATGCATCTATACTTTTACTACATGGTTACTACAGTCAATGCAATTTTGTTTAGGTATAGTAGTGGATTTTAAAGGGTGGTGTACCCAGGCATCAAGTATCAAGTAAGCATGGTTCATGAATCGGAAAATAAAATAACAAGTTCACGAAACAAGTTCGTGAATCCACTAACAAGTTCAAGAACCACACAGTGGGTTCATGAATCAAACAAGTTCATGAGCCAAGTAATGGCTCCATGAATCCATCAAGATACAACAAGTTCATGAACCAAGTATTGGAAAACACGGGCCCTCTTCCGAGTACACTTACCTATATTGTCCACTACTATGGTCTTTTCCTTAAACCCCGGCTTGTTATTTATTATTATTATCAAGCAAGCATGAAAGTGTGCGAAATAAGTCAAGTAAACATAATCAAGAACATGGAACAAGTCTAGAATAGGTAGGGTACATGTTTAAGGGTCAAAACAAATCAAAATATCAAGAATAACGAAAATCTCAAATCTGGACAGCATGACATTGTTGTACAAAAACTGCAATTTCCATTGCTACAAAATAGAAAATGTGGATCCATCAGAAGCTCTAGAAACTATAGGGATGGCGAACGGGTCGAGTGGGCCGGGCCGGGCCCAACCCGTACGGGTTGGCACGTATACTTAGTCGGTCCGGGCCGGGTTGCACTCTTATACGGGCCGGGCCGGGCCGGGCTAAGTTTTCGTTTGGGTGGCTCGCCCAACCCGTGAACCCTTTAGGGTTCAACCCGGGTTGGGCCGGGTCGACCCGCGGGTTGACCCGTTTATTTTTTTTTTTTTTTTTTTGGTAGCTTAAATTAAAATAATAATAATAATAATTTTACAAATGATGTATACAAACAACCATATCTTTGTTTGATGAATACTACAATTCTTCAAAAATTATAATACTAAGTAAGTAATAATACTAATAAGTAATAATACTACAATTCTTCAAATATCCCCAAATGATGTTTAATTATAATACTAAGTAAGTAATAATACTAATAAACAATAAAAATCGTAATAATAATAATAAGATTGAAAGAGTGAAATTGACAACAAATTTTGAAATATTATTCATATGAATTTAAGTTATACAATTTGAACAATTTATAACGAAATGAAGAATTCAATTCACAAATAAGTTTTATACAATAACATATTTCTTATATACAATTTTAATTGAGTACAAGTTTTCTAATTTGACATAACAAGCAAAGCTATTGTTGTTGTTGTTGTTGTTGTTGTTGTTGTTCTGTTCTTCGGGCGAGTTGCTCCCACTTGTGGAACTTGATAGTGCTTTTCCTTGCGTCCTATCTTCAGCCTTCAGCCAGTCTTCTATGCAAACGAGCATCTCTAACGCCTCGGGCTTCAACCGATTCCTGTAATCAGATAGAACCCTGCCACTTGTAGAAAATGCACTCTCAGAAGCAACTGTAGAGACAGGAGGAGTTAGTAAATCTTTAGCCATAATTGACAGAATACTAAAAGTGTGTTCATGTTCTTTCCACCATTGTAAAATATCTAGTGGAGAAAGAGTAGGCTCAGTATCCTGTTGGTTATACTAATTTAATTCATTTGGTTAATTAGTCCTAGGTTTTTTAGATTGAATTTGTTCAAGTAAACTAAATGTTCTATCACCAATTCTATTTTTACCCTTATCTTTAGAACTACCAGAAGAAGAGCTAACTACAGAAGTTGTACTACTAGAAGCAAAACGTCTATCATAATAATCATACAAGTTATTTAACGTAGATTCAAACTGAACTAAAAAAGTAGCGCAATCAATTGTTAATTCTACATTGTCCTCTAAATATCCAAAAAACATTTGTATCAAATTCTTCGTACCTTCTAATTTGATACGGTGATCCATAACAGTAGCAACACAAATCAACATAGGAGGAGGAAAATAATACTTCAAAAATTTTTGAAATGCAGGTATTACAATGCCACTAATATAGGGATCATTTAACATTTTGTTAAATATTTGCATCATGCTAACTAATTCAATAAAAATGCTACTAGAAGTAGATTCATATGTTTTTGAAAATTTTAAAGTTGCGGTTTTAAAAGGTTCTAAAAATTTCAACAAAGATTCGGCAAAAAACCAATCGGTGGGAGTCATTTCAAAATTGTGCATATTTTTTGCGATACAAAAATCATTTACAACTGCTTTATAATCGGTGACAACATTTAGTAAATCAAAAGTAGAATTCCATCGGTGTCTAACATCCTTTGGAAATTTTCTAAAAGGAACATTTCTAACCCTACACCAAGCTTTCCATTCTTGTAAAATGCTTGGACTTAATGCAATAAAATGTACACAATTTCTAATTTTATGTATATATGGATCAGCTATTTTTAATGTATCTTGAACACATAAATTTATAATATGACATGCACATCTAACATGAAAAATATTGTGAGATGGAGGGTTTAATACAAATTTTAAAGTAGTAATTGCTACATTGTTGTTAGATGCATTATCAAAACTAATAGCCATAATTTTATCGCGAATATGAAAAACATCACAAATTTCTATAATACGGTTTGTTATTTCAGCACCACTATGGGGATACGGCAACGCCGCAAGTGATATGATTCTTTTTTGAAGAATCCAATCATTGTCGATCCAATAACAGGTTATTCCCATCGTTGGAATATTGTTGACACCCGTCCAACAATCTGAAGTTAAACTAACCCTACAAGTTAAACTCCATAAAATTGCAATCAACACGTCCTTCATTTCAACCTACATTTTAAAACAATCCGATTTGCAAGTATTTCTCGGAATTCTTTTAAAATGAGGGTTTAAGGCCGTTTGATTAAAATTTTCCAAGTTTCTACTCTCGGGATAGGAAAATGGCAACTCTTCCTTAATGACTAATCGGGCCATTTCCCGACGAACAAGTTTGGTATCATAAGGGTGGCTATCTACTTGACCGGTCCTAGGGTTGATTTTTTGTTGGCCTTGTATTTGATCAAGAAGTTCTTTATGATTATGTTGTATGTGCCTACTAATTGTACCGGTGTCGTCACCCCTCTTGAATTTGTATGTTTTACTACATATTTTACACACTTTCAAACCTATACCCGGAGTATGTTCGTCCGGGATATAATCATAAAATTTATGCCAATCGCTAGTTTCTCCTCTACTTTTCCTACTACTACGGGGTTGTGTGGTTTCGGTTTGTTGTTGTTGTTGTTCTTCTTCTAATTGTATGTCACCTACAACATCGTCGTGTATACCCCATTGTTCCATAGTAGGATCAATGTAATCTTGGGCGGGCTCACTAGTTGGGACAATTGGTGGCCTACGTGAAGAGGAGGAGGAATCTTGTCCGCTACGACCGCTACCGCGTGATCTAGACATAATGTAGTAATGTGCTAAAGTAAAGTATGTAAAAAAAAAATATACAATGTAGAAGCGGTGAATTATACAAAAAAAATCTAAAAAACAAGAGGGTTGAGATAGAGAAGTTCAAAAAAACGAACAATAATTTTAACTACAACGCAAAAAAAATATTAACGAGAGAGAGAGAGAGATATTTTGATACCGTTCACTGTGGAATACGCGTATGTAAAAAAAACCGTTAAAATAAGAATAGAATAGAAAAGGTGGAGGAGCGCTTTGCCGATTCCGCAATTGAAGAGTTGAGAAGAGGTTGAAATAAATTTGACGAGGGTTGAAGAGAGTAGAAGACGTTGAAGACGTTGAATTTTGATTTCGATACGACCGACATTCGATTGTGTATATGCCTCCTTGTTCTTTGTTTGATGAATACTACAATTCTTCAAAAAATTTTACAAATGATGTATAATAGTAGAGAGAGTAAGAGAGTGAGGTGTGATTTTTTATGAGATTTTTGGGGATATTTATAGGGTAAATATGTGGGAAAAAACAAAAAAAAAAAATCAACTAACGGCTCAATGAGCCGTTCGGAACGGCTCTGGAGGGAGACAGGGCGATTTTCGACCGTTCGACCCGCGGGTCAACGGTCGACCCGTACGGGTCGAACGGGTCGAAACCGCGGGTCGACTCGCGGGTTAGCGGGTTGAATTCGCAAATTGAACGGGTTCGTGGGCCGGGTTTCGCGAGTGCAATTCACGTTATTTGCGACCCGGGTCGACCCGGTACTGTTCACCGGGTTCGACCCGAACTCGCCAATTAGCTAACCGGGCCGGGTCGCGAGTGGGTCGCCGGTTGACCCGGCCCAGTTGCCATCCCTAAGAAACTAGACTCTTTCCTGGTTCCAATGCATATAATTAAGTTACATAAAAGTTGTGGTAACATGTATCAAAACAGCAAACTATAATGCATTTGTGTTCAGCCAGAATTTGTAAAACCGAGTTTATACATATGAAACAGGGTTGAAACATCATTAATTAATTCTGAGAAAATTAGAAAATGTTCTATAGGATGTCCAGTAACAGCATGCAAAATTTCAAGTCATTTACTTACTGGTAGCATAGTTAAAACAAATTGTAACCTAAAGAGGTGCAACAGTTTTTGTGAATGCGATTACCGACACAGCAGCAGTAAAACTGCGATATCTCCTAGACCATAACTCGAAATTCGAAAATTCTGGATGTTATTGACAACTAGACACTTAGGGCTACATTTCATATTCAGGACTCAAGTTCATATTTTGGTTTTATGGGGGTCGAAATAGCAAGTAAAGACAAGAACAGCAGCAAGTGTGAATTTCTTTTATATACAAGTTGCATGATAAATGACTATTATGAGTCTAGATTAGTGTGTGATAAAAATACAGATGCATTAGGGATCAAATCAGCAAGTCACATGTATTTCTCAACTCAAAAGAATGTAAGATCATCACAATACATCATACAACACACGTCTACAAGTCAAGAGTTTCATGTTCAAGTAATTAGGAGATAAAAAGGGTCCAACTAGTTTTGTAAATATATCAACGAAGGGTTGTGACTCTTAAGATTATGGAATCGATGAGGAATAAATTAAGATCAACAAACGTTGAGACAAGGAGGAGTCACAACTACTATCTATTTATAGTATTTTCAATTAAACGCTTGTACTAGAACAATAATTTGTACAAGAAGAATACTTGCCTTGGGTGTAGACGATGAATCTGACGAAGGAATAATGGGAATGGATCCCCGAAGAAATCTCCTAAAAACACGTGTGAAGAAATCAACAGCAACTAAGAGAAACCCCACACCGGATCTGCTAGAACAGCAAACAGCGGTCGGATCCGCTGTACCCAGAATACGGAACAGTGAACTCGCCCAATGGAAAACCTCCTACACAGCGGATCGGGGGCAAACACCGGACAGCGATCATAGATCATATGCGCCCAAACAACGAACAGTGGGGGCAACCAATCGGGGCTCGTCTTCTTCCTCACTCGACCGAGAAAGAGGGAGAAAGAGAGAGAAAGAGAGAGACCTCGGTGACGATGGCACGGCACAGCACTGCAGCGAGGACTCGCTATGCTGGTGGCAACGATGTGCAGCAGCGACTGGTCGGGAAGCGACGCAATGCCGGCTCGACGACGGCTCTGTTTTTGCACCGAAACAGAGAAGGAACGGGGCTTAGACGACGACGACGAGATCGATAGGGGTGTTGGCATCGGGAAATGGGTGCGGAGGTGGGTTGATGGCGAGGCGAGATGGGTTCGGGAGTAAGGTTGACGACGAAGAAGACGATGGGTTCGGGAGTTGGGTAACGCGAGGAAGCCGATGGTGGAGGGTGATGGAGATGGTTGATGCGGCGATGATGGAGGTCGAAGCGGAGGTCGAGGGGAATTGGGTTCGATGAGTGAAGGAAGAATGAGACGGGGAGAGAATTGGGAGGCAGTTGTAGAATAGGGTTTAGGTTTAAACAGTAGGATTTAGGGTTAGGGTTAAGTAGGTTAGGTTTAAATAGTAAGGTTTTGAGGTTTTGGGTATTTGGATAGCGGGTCTGAATGGGATCCAACAAGAGATTGACTCAAAATTCATTATAATTAGGGAAAATGAAATAGATGAGGTGAAACAGTCCATTCTTCATGAAGAACGACAAATCAGAGCAGATACGAACAATGAAATTGAAATAAATATTGGCACAAAAATTGAGTTGAAACACATGAAATGATTTTATTCATACTGGAACAAAATACAGATCTCAAATTGATGGACATAGTACAAAGAATGTAAATATAGTAGAAAAATACAGATACGGGAAATAGGAGTTACACGTGTTTTGGCACAGCGGATCCAGAGTTTGCTGTCCCGTGTTCGGTCCCGAACCGGTGTGGGATTTCGTTGTTGTTTCTGTTGCTTTGTTTGCTTGGATTCCTTGCACGTATTTTGCACGTGCTCTTTCGGATTTTTGCCGGGATTCTGATCCTGTTATTCTTATTATTTGAATCTACAAATTAACAAGCAAGTCTCTTCTTGAACTACTAGTTCATTTTGTTCAAGTTTATTAGATCTCTGCAAGTAGATCTCGTCTCTTTCATTATCATACTGCTTTGACAATTCCGTTAAGTTTATCGAGGATTTACACGAGCTAACTCGACGTATTCTTAACATCGTGCCGTTCTCTTTGACCTAAAACCTAGTCCCTATTGTTTCATGCATATGCACATTTAAATAACTAGATTCATGTATAGGACTACTTGATAAGTTGGACATGTTAAATTGTATGTACTAGATTGAAGTTGATCGATGAATTGATACCATGCTTGTGATAGTTGTATCTTAAACTTAGAAATTTGCATGTTGACACCTAGGATCATTTTGATTACCAAGTTGCATGCTACATGTGATCGTATGATTTATTTGTTGCCTTTTTATGTTAAAACAATTTCTGGACTGCTAGTTGTTTCATTTTGAATCAGATTTTCAACCATGCTAATGTCATAATTTGAAATAACTTGTTGAACATAAATTGTAGCCCTGGATGTCTAGCTCACTTTCCCTTTTTGCGGATTTGAATTCCGATGTATAACCTGCTACATATCATCATTTTAGTACAGCCATGTTAGAAATTTCAGATTCACAAATGCATGTGTATCCTGCTGTTTCTTAATTTAATTAACATGTTAACAGTAAAAGAAAAATCTGAAATAAATCTAGTTGAACCTAGAAACATGTAGGACTCACCCAGAATTTTTATAGATTTTATTAATGAGTTCTCTGGCCTGAAATAATTAGTTGAAGACAACTTACTGCATGCTGCCTGAACATAAAACCTGATTAGAATAGAGTTTTCACCCTAGTTCCTGTATCTTTTATATGCCTTAATTATATCCACTAGAACCGTGTGGAATTCTACTTTCTAGGCCTTCCGACGGATTCAAATTTGCTATTTTTTAATGGCCATAATCCATATTTTAGTACAGCAAGGTCATGTTGTCCTGGTTATGTGAATTGTGCTTATTTGTTGTGTTTGCTTCATGCTTTGTCTGTAATGCATAGAATTAGTCGCACTTAGTATTATACAATATTGACACCCTCTTGCATACTCACATAGGATGAAAATAAACTAATAACAAGCCGGGGTATTATGGGTAGACTTGGTAGTGAACGATAGGAAAATGTACTCGGAAAGGCCTTCTCGCTCGCATGAATACTTGACATGGAAGGAGGAGTATTGATTGCAATGATTGATTGATGATTCATGATTGTAAATTATTGTTATTAATGCTGAGTACACGATCTGTGAATTCACCATCAATCTAAAATGATCACTATGCTTGCGCCGAACCTGTGGAATGAGACGCAGTAGCACGTGTACTAGATAGATTAATAAAATACTTAATAACCTGCATCTCATGCTTGATCTTGACTTGACATCACTCATTACATGCGTGATTAATTATAGACGTTTGATATTACTGGCTGTCTTTGCTTTGCTTCTTTGTCTTTGACCATGTCCTTATTCTTTGTTATAAATGCTTCCTATTATTCTTTATTTCTCTACTTGCTACCCATGACTTGCTCTAAGGGCACTCTTTTCTCTCTTTTAGATCATAATTTTATAAGTACTAAAGGATCTATTCCTGAAGGAATTGGTGAGCAACGTTTCTAAAGATGGAACCAGTTTGCGCTGCTTAGATTTTTTTGCTGCTGGAATTATTTCTCGAATATTTTTTTTGAAGGAAACATTTCTCGAATATTGTTATGACTTGTACTTTGTTTTTGGGCTTTATGACCTTGAGTTTGTTTTGATCCCAGATGTTGGATATTTATATTGTTGGATTATTTCATTTATTATTGGAATTTATCTTTGATTCATGTGGTTATATTTCTTGCATGGTTGTACTTTGTTGTTCATATTACTGAGTTAGTCTGGTACAACTTATGGATGGTGTTTACATCATTCGCTAGGCCTACGTTACGTACTCATGTTCCGTATTTTAGGAAGCAGGGCGTGACTATCACAATCCCCGCTAGAGTTGGTGTACACTGTCGGACCTAACTCAACTAAATCAACAATAAGGCCCCATAGGTCAATATCCACAAAAGTCTCATCTGCCGGCATGCTAGGGTCCCACTCAACCTCTAGAGTCTTATAACTCAAAATATTATCAACAATCTTTCTAGGGTCCACATCATAGCCCCAAGCCTCAAATCAAAACCCATCTTGGTTTAATTATACAAGCTACTCTTCATTAACTACATTCCTTTTAATCAATCAATACTGCCATAAGAACTCGTTTATATATATGGAAACACATTTCATCTACGAAAATATAGATTTCTACAAAATCTGAAAATTATACGACTTTGTTACTCAAAATAGTACACTCTAAAATCAATATTAAATTCTAGAAAAAATCATTTAAATCCAGCACATATCAAGGAACCCACCATAAAAATCTGAACTCAAATAAATCAATTTAAAGAGTTTATATTCAACAAATTATGAAAACTATCCGTTAACTAAAAATCTGAAAGTTGTATTTTCTTCTCCTTAAGAGTAGTCTATTTTTAAAAAAAAACTAAAAACATGACGAAAGTTCTTACAAAAATTATAATTTGGTTTCTGACAGTGTTCATTAACATTCTTACAAATTTGGGATTTTAATTCTTATATTAACCTACTGTTTCGATCAGCTGAACATGGTATGACAACTATAAAACAGTAATCTGAAACTACGACAGTACAGTGGTAGAAATTGCATTTTTTACAATCTATGAGTCGGATTGAGGATCCGCCAGATGTTCTAGAAACTAGATACAGTGTGCTACAATTTCTATTTAATAAGTTTTAGATAATATCATCATTAAACGTGTCGAATTCTCATTCCAATCTGGAGCAGACAGCAGTCCAGAGCATATAATAACTTCGAAATTTCATCTAAACTCGATCAACCCACTTATATATATTTTTTAAACCCATATATAGATTCTTATATATGTATACTAGAGTTCCCAAAACATAGCACACAAATCCCATGCACAAAACCCCTCGAAAACACTCCCAAAACCACCAAAAAAAAAAAAAAAAACGGCGGTTGCTGCACAGTTTGGGTTAGAACAGTAACCATGAGTTACTGTTCACCCTGTTCAGGTTTGAACAGTAACCCTAGGTTATTGTTCATCCGAACCCCAAAACTCACAAAATGTAGGGTTTGACCCTCCAAACCCTAGTCCCCATATTTTGATGTATTTTCATGTTTATAACTTTCCATATTTGTAATAAAAAAAAAAATCAAACTTTCAACCCATTACAAATCATATAACCATCAAAACTCTAGAATCTAAAACATGCAATTAATTCTAATTAAAACAACGAATTCTCTTATAAAATTACAACTTTTTAATCAATCAAACAATGAATTTGCGTGTATTCAATGGTCTATAAATTTTCATAACAAATACCCATCAACTATTATAAACTCCATGATCATACAAGTATTTTTTTTGTGTGAATCAAAACAAGTTCTTTTATGCATCACCAATCTCTAATACCAATAAATAATTTATATATGATAATCACATCTCAATTTGGGTTCTTATTCATAAAGAAGTTATTTGACTACTTATTCATTGAGATTTATAGATCTACATCAAATTTTATAATGATGAAAGTTCTTAATATATACCATACTTGATCAATCAACATCATATTTTACAAGCATATAAAAAATCAAGAGATGAGAAGTACCACCCACCTCAAAAAACATTAATAAAGAACAATAATAATCAAGAAAGAAGACCCCTCCTCCTCCTCCTTGGGAAAGTCCAAAATCCAAGCTTCAAAACTCCAAGAATAATAAAGAGAAAATAATATATTTTTGGTTCCCAAAAGAAAAGGATGGATGTTGTACATATAGGCCGGGATGGGTCACAATTAGGGTTTTATGAAAAATTTAGCAAAAACATCCCTCACAAATAAATATTTACACAAACATCCCTCACAAATAAATATTTACACACACACACACACACACATACCAAATTAAGTAGTTAATTTAAAAAAATAATATTTTATCTCCCCCCAATCACAACCAATCTAGTCGGCCCTATGTGCTGCCCCAAAACCGAAATCTGGAAATTTCCACCCCAAGCGGCAAATTTTACACAAAAGTCATTCATTTTGAAATATTTGCAAACATGACATAAATTATTAATAAAATTTTAGAAAATTTAGAATTATTGTCTAATAATAAATATTTGATTTTCCAAGTAAATTTCCTGACTTTTTATTTCCCAAGAAAAATATTTGCAATGAGGTTCCCAATAATCCCAAAATTGCATATATACATATTTATTCCATTAAATCAACTAAAATCAACCAAATATGGAAAAATCTAATTTATTAGAGTCTTCTACTGAATAGCCGGCCCTAAATGCAGTCCATAAATTTTTAGTTCAATTTTCACCTCCAAACAACTTTGCATAAAAACCCCTTTTTTCAAAGTATTTACAAAAATAGTTTCTTTATTCAAAAAAATCCCAAATTTTAGAATATACTCAATTATAAATAGGAGAATTTATTCAGAATTTTAAAAGTGAAAATTTGCACCTAAAAAATATTTGCACGTATTTTGCACATGTGAAAATGTCAATTTTACAAAAATTCAAAATAATTAAATAAATTGATTTAAAAATATTTATTAATTCAAAATATAGTATTTAAAATTCTGGGGCATTACAAAAACCATATACTCATAGACTGTCAATGGAGCAAAGCAGTATTGGTCGAGGTCTTTAGAGCCCTCGGTGCAATTGACTACCCCCTGACCTACGAGGACCTGTAGATATGTTCCAAGTTCTCTAATGAGAGACATGAGATGAAGAAAACTTGGTATATCACCATCGCTGCAACGACCTGAGTTTTATGGTTTGACAGAAATACATTTTACTTTTGTGGGACTCATAACAATATTTCTGGTAATTTAATTCATACTATACATCTTATTTTATTTTGGGCCATAGTTGCGACGACGGGACTGAGAGGAAGGATCACCTGAGCCTTCCATATAAACAAGTACGATGACGAGGAGATAAAGATGGGTTAAACTCTTGATTGAGGGGGGTGTCATTGTCGGATTCCCTCCCTTTAGGATTTTGTTGGAGGGATCTTTTGGATTATGTGTGTAATTGTTATGTTGATTTATGATTGGACTTATCCCACCCTCCTATGTACGTTGGAGGAGTTATGTTTTATTTCAAGTTCTGTAGCTTTTCTTATATTGTGTACATTTGTCCAGTACTTTATGTTTATTTTGTAATATCTTATTATTGAAACATGGTGACTATTTTCAAACTTTTTCCTATGAGGGAAATTTTCTTCGAGGCTCTCTTTCAGATTGAAGACTCTTTTAAGGGTGAGTTCTCCTGCATTTGTTTCAATTGCTATCAGAGCTAGTCCCATGCTCTTGATCTGTGGTGCTTGGAAAGGGCTACCTAGAGGCTGGATTAAAATTACTGGTAGACCCGGGTTGGGCCAGTGTTGCTAGAATTAAAGACACCGAGAGTCAAAAATGGCTACCTGGAGGCTGGATTAAAATTACTAGTAGGTCTGGGCCGGGCCAGTGTCGCTAGATTGAAGCATGCCATTCGGTGCCCTAGAGTGTGAGCCGCTGGGGACGGCGGGATCGAAAGCGTGGTGGTTTGTTAGGGACCATTTAGTCTCATACCGGTTATTTGGGTAGCCGATGTGGGGTTGAAATAAACTTGGGTTCCCTCCCCTTAACAACTTGCTTTTAAGGGTGAGTTCTCTTGGGTTCGTTTCAATTGGGAATCTCCAATAAGATCTTTTTATGTCAAAGTGGATCTTTTAATACCCTACACGTTTAGTGGGTTCAGATCCCAAATGTTTCATAATCTAGATCCTTAAGTGGATCAGAAACCATCTGACCCGAACCCGACCTATACCAATCCCCTAAACCTGCAAACTCCCTTCATTTCCTGATTTCCCCCCCAAAATGGAACACTTTTAAAACTAATTCCCAAAATATATCACTTTCAAAACTAATTACCAAAATAGACCACTCGCAGTTTCCAACTGTGATCTCTTCCATAACGAGGCCACAGTACCAAACTGCGGCCTAAGTACGTACTAAAAAATGTAGATTGCAAGGATTTCTCTAAAAAATCTCAAGGCCAAAGAAGCTGTGAAGAGATTTTACTGAGGCCGCTTCTCTCAAATCCCTCTTCCCCCTATTATCAACCTCACTTCTCTACCAAAAATTTCCCCAACTCCGAAAACCTAAAATCCGCAGAAGCCGCAATCACTCTTCTCTTACCCCTTACTTCATCTCCCAAATCCAACTCTCAAATTCACTTCATCTTCCTTCATCCATACCCATTCAGTTTCTCGAATTCCCCAAACCCTAGTTTTTCATTTTTCTTCCAAATCGCCCAACTGCAGCAACCTACCATCAATCGAACAAGTTATTGAAACTATTTCTCTCCTTCATCAGCAGTGACATTATCTTCGCCGTCACCCGAAGTTGTTGAAGGTATGTCTTGGTTGATTAGCATGTGTTGTTTCTTTAGATATGGTATGTATTGTAAGTGAATATTAAGAATTATTAGTGAATATTAAGAATTGTTAGAGAGTAATATAATGAAAATTAGTAATTATTATGAACTGTTTGTGAATAATAAGAATTGTTAGTGAATATGATTAGCGAATTGTTGGTGAATATTATGAACTGTCAGTGATAATTGCTATGAACTGTTAGTGATAATTCCGAAGGTAGAAATTAGTGAATTGTTAGTGAATAATAAGAATTGTTAGTTTGCTATGGTATGGTGGTTGATGTAGGTTGTCAAAATCGTGTAGTTAGTATTACAGGTTGTATTCATTATCGTTTATGGCTACTTTAATAAAGATGGGAAATTAATGTGGTAATAATGGTTGTGTGGAAATGTATGTTGCTATTGTTGCTTATTTTATATCTTCTTTATGTTAGTTTAGTCGGTGTTTGATTGCACCTACACTTGATTAGATATGCTTAATTATAACTAGTCTGTTTGCTTTATTGTAAGAGTCGGGGTTTCCATTTCTTTGATATATCTTTAATTTAGTATAGGAGTTTCAGCATACAATTGCCAATTGTACGCAAATTATGTAAATATATGTGAAAGTTGGTCATATATTCTCGAATGTTATTTATTTGAATTTTGCAATCATACATTTAGGAAGTTTCCGTTTTCATACCACCTAACTTTTGGTTGCCATGTATAGTGTTGGATTTCATGAGTCGCAGAACTATTTTGTCAAACAAAGCAATGTTCACAAACAATGGTATTATCACACCCCGCAAAATTGGAAACGACAATTTTGCCCTCGTGTGTTATGCACGTGTATTTTGTATCGTTAGTAGTAATATTTGTAACGTGTTTTCATTACGCATTTTGATTTCCGACTATCTATGCATTTCCCTTATTTGATTAAATATATAATGTACGTGTCTTCTACGTACGTAGCAATTACGTCATGAAATTAATAAATATATTTTCTTATATTGTATTTTCATTTTTCGTTGATAAAACTGAATTTCATATTTCAGTATTTTACGTGCGATGCATGTGTTTTTGGCGAACTTATTTTTGCGTATTTGTTTTTCAAAATAAATTTCGGAGTATGTGTGACACCCCGTAGTTTTTAGTATAATATAAGTATAGTGTATATATATATTATATGGTAAAGTAATGGTTGAAAAATAATAATAATAATAATAATTGGATGACTAAATGAAGTATTTGCTGTATGGTGATATATTGTAAATGAATGAATAGTGTGATTTGGAGACGGGGGCCCACGTTAGTTGGTCTTCATCTGATTAAAATATTATATGGGATTATATATGAATGGAATATGAGTTGTATATTGGAGGCCCACAGTGAGGAGAAGCATCAGAATTGTGTGCCTGTTGCTTTCGTCAAAGAGCTTGATGACGTGGCGTAAAAGGGGAGTGGGGCCCGGGTTGAGTTGAAGACAGTGTTGTGCCTTTGTCATGTGAAGAGAAACAGTTGTGAAGTTGTGAAGTTGGAGAGGTTGGGAGTTAGGAATTAGAGGGGTTAAGAAAATGAAAGTTAGGAGTTTTGGGAGTTAAGAAAGTTAAGGGTTAGAAATTAAATTGAATAATTTATTAAGTGCATAATTTTGCATATTAGACTCTCCCAAAATCCTATAAATAGCACCCCCATTTCTCATTCTTTTCACACAAAAAACAATAACAAAATTAAGAGAAAGAAAGAAAAAGAAAGAGAAGTAGTGTGTTCTTGTGTTTGGAGGCTTTTGCTAGGAGGAGAAGAGCTAGGAGTTCTTGGAGCTAGAAGTGTCTTTCTTTCATTGTTCAACCTTCACATAAGGTGGGTGGTCTCTATACTTTCTAATGCATAGAATATGGCATTATTATTATAGTCCAAATTGGTAGGATGTGGGTGTTCCCTTACTTTCTAGTTATATAGAACAATGCATGCTAGTAGTACAAATGAGAAATTTTGATTTGTATGTAGCATGAATAGTAGTGAGATATGCTATGTTAAGTAAATTAAATTGTAGTTTGTTAATTGATAATGAGAAAAGAAATGGTTGATTAGTTTTGTCACGAATTAGTATGCATGAATGAAGATATATTTGATTGTATGAAAAATGTTGAGAATACATTATTTTGATAAGCAAATATATATATTTTTTTAATAAAAGTTAATTGGATACCATAAACTTGTTTTGATTGTTTGTAAAAGATACAACATGCATCTTGTTTTATAATAAATAGTTGAAACTTTATGATTATCAATAAGAAGGAATTTCGAAAGTTAGATTAAGTGTCTAAAATATGAATTAAAAATCTATGAGTTACTGTTGGAAAGTAAACTCAGTTTTATAAAATAATTTCAGTCTAATAAGAGAGTTAGATCAATGGAGAATCAAAATTTTTTTATGAAAAATAGAATAACAGAGAACCCAAACAAAAGCCTAGGAAGATTCTTTGTATCGTTGGGTGCACTCGGCCTAGTGGTCTGGCGTTGCGCTGACTTTCTTGTTGGCTTGGGTTCGACTCCTGTGAAGTCCAATCTTTTTTTGTTTGTTTTCTTTTTTAGAAAAATCACTCAGGTCCGAGAATAAGTATAAAGGAGATTTGGTGTATGATTTTGGACACCAAGTCCATATGGACTGAGTGGCTTTCGGGTGGGCTCTTGGGCGCTGGTTATACGCTCACGGGTTCGAAACCCAGGGTGGTCTTTTACTTTTTTGGTGTTTTAATTGAATTAATGAGTTTTTATGCAAATAAAAATTTGGGGAAGATCCTATTATTCCTATAAAATGATTTAGAACTTACTAAAATTAGTTTTAAAATTTTCCATGTATAATTGAGACTTTAAAAAAAAGGGAAAGATTGAGATATAAAGTAAGTAAAAATTGATGATTTATTATAAAAAGGGTATGACACTATTTTAGAACAATAAAAGAAATATGCTATGTGAATTTAATTTCTCTTAAAGAGATTGTACTTGATTATTTGGGGTTATTTCATGAGTTTTAAATTACAAATGAAATTGCGAGAGAAGAATTATTTTTTTTGATTAGGGATAAGAGATTCTTGTATAATGCTAATTGAGACATAGATCTAATTATAGATAAGTTAGAGACATGAATATAATGAGTTTAAGAAATTGATTATTAGAGGGTATGAATACCCATGAATTCTTGTACATGAAAAGTTGAGATTTAGAGTTAGTAAGACCTCGTTATCGGCAATGTTGAAATAAAAAGAATTGAGATATACTTTTGAGATATGGTTGTGGATCGATCTCGGTGTTGGTGATTAAGACCGGTAGGAGGTAAGACTAATTCTAGGCTTGAAAATTTATTCATGTCTTGAACTAAATAATTAGGCACATAAGTGAAGATGTAGTAAACTTGGGCAAACATAAGTGGGTTGCCTCTATATATTCGACGGTGGATCTTCGTGGCTATAGACCCCGTCGGCGGACTGAGGTTGCTCTGTAGGAGCCGGGTTTTTATATTTAAATCCGGGACTTTGCAAAGTCGGACGGATAGTTTGTCATCTCCAATGTATATACATATATCGGGACTAGGGGGCACTTGCAGGATGATTCGCACGATGAGGGAACCGTTATAATAGTCGTCGGGCTAGGACCCATATTCGTGGAATGATCTAAATCGTGTTTTATTATGGGTAGTTTTAATGTCGAGGGATCGAGCCCTTTATTGCAGAGTACGTAGGCGCTTGCCCTCAGACCTATGTAGTATGGGATGCATAGAATCCGAACAAGTGTGCATTAGTGTCATCCTAGTATAAAATGTGTGCATTAGGCATTAAGGCATGATATACACTTACATGTTTAGCATAGTCACGTTTCTACACTTTATTTCATTCAAGTTTGTGTTTTGTCAAATTATAGAGATCGTTATACTATTTCCGGCATAGAAAGGATAGCCGTGTATAATTTCGTCGGTTGTAATCAACTGACGTTCCCACAGTCTTATATGCAGGTAATGGATGTTCATGAAGCTATAAAGTGGATGTGCTAATACTATTCAAAGATGTTGTAAATGTTTCATTGTAATTTATTTTTCCACTGTGTAACAATTGTAACAAACTCTGATATATTATTGAGAAAAGTTTTAAATTTCCTTGTAAAATTGTACGAAGTGAAGTAAAGATCCTGTTTGGAATTCGGGGCGTTACAGATGGTATCAGAGCAGGCTTCACAAGTAGTACAAGTTTATAAGGAACGACACCCTAGAGTGGACATTAGAGTGTGAGTTTCAGCTTACAGAGATTTAAATGTAAGTGATTTACATTTGTGTTGCTCTATATACTGATGTTTTCTCTTCCCTTTTCTTTTGGATGGCTGGAGTCGTGAATGAAAGTTGTTATTGAACTTATATTCAATTTCATTCATGATGATTCCTACTCGTATACATTAATGTGAGATTGTATGCGAGTACATTTTCCTTGGGTATCAGAGTGGCGCAGTGGAAGCGTGGTTGGCTTGGACCATCAATTAATGATACCTTACACCTAGACATACTTCCCTCTCAAATTATTTTTGTAGATTTTTATCATGGTACTTTTTCCATATTCAATATTTTTCAAATAAATACTTTCTTATATTAATGAATTAGATATGTATTATTTTTCCTATCTTCCTTAGTCTTAATCTTTTGAAATCATTTTATCTATCTTTCAATCTTAAAATTTTGTCTTTCGTGTTTTTATGACTCTTGATGTTTAACCGTTTACATTGCTATTACTTTTAATTACCACTTGTTAAAATAATATTGCAACTATTATTTTATTCATTTATTACTTCCATTATATTTTGAATTTTGCTTATGTACATTAATTTTATATGATTTTATTTTGTGATACTATATTTTTCCATTTTCCTGTATTGTCTTGTATATTTCAATATAATCTTAACAATATTGAAGTATTTTACTCATACAAATATAACATACCATTTTCTTTTATTACCAACATTCGATACTACTGTTGTTGTATATTATCTACCAATTTGTCTGGATATATTCATCGCTACTCATAAATTTTGTAGTTTTACACCTCTTTAATATAATGCATATACTCACTATTTATACATTATCATTTTCTCAAATTTTAATTGTCTTTACATTCCTAGTTATTACATATATTTTTCCAGTGATTTCTATATATATAATATATTTCAATATACTTACTATACATAACATTTTTTTACTACATTAATATTTTTGTATATAACTGATTGTGTCTATTGTCCTAATTTGCTGCGCTACATAACTATTGTTTTCAATTGTGTTTTCATCTCGTGCATATGCTTTACACTATTTTTGTCTTAATGTTATAAATTATTTTTCATTACTACAAACCTTGTATATCCTATAATGAAGCCTATATATCTATTTTGATATATTGCCGTTGTAATTTCCTACTTCATTTACAACTTTTCCATCCACTTTTATAACACTGATTTCAAAACATAACGACATACTTTATTAAACACCCAATATCCAAAGATTACATCTATCTATCTTTCGTTTTGGTGCAAAAATGATGTCGAGAGGGCAAATCCGCAACTAGACGTCAGTGGAGGCAAACTGCAACTGGACGTCGGGGAGGCAAAATCTGCAACGGAATGTCCAGAAGGTAAACTGCAAACGGATGTCATAGAGGCAATTCTGCAACTTGAGATTGTAGAGGCAAGCCTGCAGTTAGACACCAACGAGGCGAACCTACACCAGAAGGGGATTGCCTATTTCAACCCCTATTTTGTTTTCTATAATATTTACTTACCCCTATACTATTTTTGTACTAGCTTATACTATCTTATAATATTTTACAACCTAGCATTACATTATTTAAATTGATTTCTATTCTACTTATGTATTTACTACTTAATATCAAGTATCGTCTTCCCAGTATTTTGAATCTTTTAGCATTTCATACCTATTTATCGTATTTCATTTTGTTACTAGCTTATCTTGGATTTGGGGTCTACTCACCTAACAAAAATAAAATAAAATTTATATTTTTTCTTCAATTTATAAGTTATTTCTGTTTTTGCACTATATCAATAATATGTTACTACTATGATGTTTTGTTTTACTCCTACAAACCGTTTATAATTTTTGTGTCATAACATTGTTTGTTTCACCCTTATGATTTTGGTGCCTATATACGTATATAATTTTGTGTGTTTGGTTTTTTCTGCTCTACTTGACAATTCAAAAGTATTTCGATGTATGCATTCTAATATTCAAATTGTATGTATAATTATCATATTTTCCTTACAAATTATTTTATGATATTAATTGTTATACAAAATCATTTTTCACGTTGTCTATGCTTTTAACTAAAATTCATTCTCGTTTATTTTTCAGACTATTATCCAATAGTTTTCTTTAAAATTGCTAATTCAAATTTTTTTTTGTCATACAATACCAATTCAGTTTGTGATTTTTTACCGCCTATTACTTTGATGAATTTTGACTGCTATGCTGCATGTTTTCCGAACTATTTTAAAATTAACAATTTAATTGTTTTTTTCCTTTTTCTAATGCATTACCTAATATTAATTTGTATGGAACTTCTTTCAATCTATTCTATCTTTTGTGGTCATGTTTTATCCTCCCGAGTTTTCTTATTTCATTCTTATAAAATTTTGATGCTCATAGTTTTTCTATATAGAGTTTGTCTTGTTTTCTCCACATTACTTATTTTTATACTACATCTATGGCGGTTTTCTATATACAATATGATATTTTTCTTGGTGTGTACAAAATACAACATTTACCCTAGAAAGTTCCGGGGACGGAACTACTCTAAGGCGGGGAGAGTGTAACACCCCGAAAAATTAGAAATGACAATTTTGCCCTCGTGTGTTATACACGTGCATTTTGTACCGTTAGTAGTAATATTTGTAACGTGTTTTCATTACGCATTTTGATTTCCGACTATGTATGCATTTCCCTCATTTGATTAAACGTATGATGTACGTGTCTTCTACGTACGTCGCAATTACGTCATGAAATTAATATATATATTTTCTTATATTGTATTTTCATTCTTCGTTGATAAAACCGAATTTCGTATTTCAGTATTTTACGTGTGATGCACGTGTTTTCGGCGAACGTATTTAAGCGTATTTGTTTTTCAAAATAAATTTCAGAGTGTGTGTGACACCTCGTAGTTTTTAGTATAATATAAGTATAGTGTATATATATATTATATGGTAAAGTAATGGTCGGAAAAAAAAAACAGAAAATTGGATGACTGAATGAAGTATTTGCTGTATGGTAATATATTGTAAATGAATGAATAGCGTGATTTGGAGATGGGGGCCCACGTTAGTTGATCATCATCTGATTAAAATATTATATGGGATTATATATGAACGGAATATGAGTTGTATTTTGGGGGCCCACGGTGAGGAGAAGCATCAGAATTGTGTGCCTGTTGCTTTCGTCAAAGAGCTTGATGACGTGGCGTGAAAGGGGAGTGGGGCCCGGGTTGAGTTGAAGAC
Source organism: Hemerocallis citrina (assembly GCA_017893485.1). NCBI lineage: Eukaryota > Viridiplantae > Streptophyta > Magnoliopsida > Asparagales > Asphodelaceae > Hemerocallis > Hemerocallis citrina. The sequence continues at coordinate 329,901,331 of CM030359.1, read as the reverse complement.
AGTGTTGTGCCTTTGTCATGTGAAGAGAAACAGTTGATTAGTTGTGAAGTTGGAGAGGTTGGGAGTTAGGAATTAGAGGGGTTGAGAAAATGAAAGTTAGGAGTTTTGGGAGTCAAGAAAGTTAAGGGTTAGAAATTAAATTGAATAATTTATTAAGTGTGTAATTTTGCAAATTAGACTCTCCCAAAATCCTATAAATAGCACCCCCATTTCTCATTCTTTTCACACAAAAAAAACAACAAAATTAAGAGAAAGAAAGAAAAAGAAAGAGAAGTAGTGTGTTCTTGTGTTTGGAGGCATTTGCTAGGAGGATAAGAGCTAGGAGTCCTTGGAGCTAGAAGTGGTATTCTTTTCTTTCATTGTTCAACCTTCACATAAGGTGGGTGGTCTCTATACTTTCTAATGCATAGAATATGGCATTATTATTATAGTCCAAATTGATGGGATGTGGGTGTTCCCTTACTTTCTAGTTATATAGAACAATCCATGCTAGTAGTAACAAATGAGAAATTTTGATTTGTATGTAGCATGAATAGTAATGAGATATGCTATGTTAAGTAAATTAAATTGTAGTTTGTTAATTGATAATGAGAAAAGAAATGGTTGATTAGTTTTGTCACGAATTAGTATGCATGAATGAAGATATATTTGATTGTATGAAAAATGTTGAGAATACATTATTTTGATAAGCAAATATATATATATTTTTTTTATAAAAGTTAATTGGATACCATAAACTTGTTTTGATTGTTTGTAAAAGATACAACATGCATCTTGATTTAAAATAAATAGTTGCAACTTTATGATTATCAATAAGAAGGAATTTTGAAAGATAGATTAAGTGTCTAAAATATGAATTAAAAATCTATGAGTTACTGTTGGAAATTAAACTTAGTTTTATAAAATAATTTCAGTCTAATAAGAGAGTTAGATTAATGGAGAATCAAAATCTTTTATGAAAAATAGAATAACAGAGAACCCTAACAAAAGCCTAGGAAGATTCTTTGTAGCGTTGGGTGCACTTGGCTTAGTGGTCTGGCGTTGCGCTGACTTTCTTGTTAGCTTGGGTTCGACTCCTGTGAAGTCCAAACTTTTTTTTGTTTGTTTTCTTTTTTTAGAAAAATCACTCAGGCCCGAGAATAAGTATAAAGGAAATTCGGTGTATGATTATGGACACCAAGTCCATATGGATTGAGTGGCTTTCGGGTGGGCTCTTGGGCACTGGCTATACGCTCACGGGTTCGAAACCCAGGGTGGTCTTTTACTTTTTTTGGTGTTTTAATTGAATAAATGAGTTTTTATGCAAATAAAAATTCGGGAAAATCCTATTATTCCTATAAAATGATTTAGAACTTACTAAAATTAGTTTCAAAATTTTTCATGTATAATTGAGACTTTAAAAAAAGGAAAAGATTGAGATAGAAAGTAAGTAAAAATTGATGATTTATTATAAAAAGGGTATGACACTATTTTAGAAGAGTAAAAGAAATATGCTATGTGAATTTAATTTCTCTTGAAGAGATTGTACTTGATTATTTGGGGTTATTTCATGAGTTTTAAATTACAAATGAAATTGCGAGAGAAGAATTATTGTTGTTAATTGATTATGGATAAGAGATTCTTGTATGATGCTAATTGAGACATAGATCTAATTATGGATAAGTTAGAGATATGAATATAATGAGTTTAAGAAATTGATTATTGGAGGGTATGAATCCCCATGAATTCTTGTACATGAAAAGTTGAGATTTAGAGTTAGTAAGACCTCGTTACCGGCAATGTTGAAATAAAAAGAATTGAGATATAATTTTGAGATATGGTTGTAGATCTATCTCGGTGTTGGTGATTAAGATCTGTCACGCCCCGCTTCCAAAAATACGGAATACGAGTGCATGACGAAGCCCAACGAATGATTTTAACATCATCCATAAGCTGTAGGATCGACTCTGCATCACAACAATAATATAACAAGTATACTCAACCACGCATGCATGAATAATTTATTAAGCAACAGAAAACAATTGAAACAAATAATAATATCCAAATAGTTTTCCAAGTCTGGATCAATGTAAAACTCGAAAACAAAAGCCCGTTACAGGTTTTAAGCAACAACAAATGAAATAACTCAATTACAAAACGAAATGATTAAAGAAAGCTTTTCCCAGGCATGGCCTAGAACGTCTGCTCACCAATTCCAGCAGGCAATTCGTCTCCAAAGTCTGTTTAATAATTATAAAAAGGGAAAAATAGAGAAAACAAGAGAAAATGCCCTTAGTAAAAAGTTAGGGCCACAAATAGTAAAAACGAATACAAGAAACATGGAACAAAATTTGGAATCAAGATTATAATAGGGATGCAACAAGTAGTGGGAATTTAAGAACTAACTAGCAAGAAGGACAACTCAAGAGATCAGGTGGGGTAACAAATACTAATAGTAGATCAGGTGACTAGTGACATATAAGAGTATCCAACTTCAAGTGACAAGTATCAAGTACAAGTGTTGGATAACAAGTCTCTAGTCTAGTGTCAAGTTGTCAAGTACGAGTATCAAGTTGCAAGTGTCAAGTATTATATTCAAGTATCAAGTCTCATGTAACATGTCATCAAGTATCAAGTAAACATGTATCAAGTTCAAGTTTCATGTTTCAAGTCTCATGTATCATGTAATCAAGTATCGAGTAAGCATGTATCATGTTCAGGTCTTGTAGTTATTACTATCTAGGTAGCACTTCATGCATCCATACTTTTACTGTATGGTTGCTACAGTCATTACAATTTCGTTTAGGCCTAGTAATGGATTTTATAGGGCGGCGTACTCAGGTATCAAGTATCAAGTAAGCACGGTTCATGAATACGAAAATAAATAATAAGTTCACGAAGCGAGTCCGTGAATACTAACAAGTTCAAAAACCACACAGTGGGTTCATGAATACAACAAGTTCATGAGCCAAGTAACTGGATCCATGAATACGTCAAGGTACAACAAGTTCATGAACCGAGTATTGGGAAACACGGGCCCCCTTCCGAGTACACTTATCTATATTGTTCACTATTATGGTCTTTCTTTTAAACCCCAGTTTGTTACTTTTATTAATTTTTATCAAGAAAGCATGCAAGTGTACAAAACAAGTCAAGAAATCATAATCATGGATATGACACAAGTTTGAGATATTTATATAACATATTCGAGGGTCAACACGAATAAAAATATCACGAACAACGAAAATTTCAAATCTGGACAGCACAATGTTACTGTACCAAAACTGCGATTCCCGTTGCCACGAGATAGTAAATGTGAATCCGTCAGAAGATCTAGAAACTAGACTCCTGTCCGGTTCCAATGCATATAATTAAGGTACAAGACAGTTGTGGTAACCTGTGTCAAAACAGCAAACTACACAGCTATTGTGTTCAGGCAGAATTTGTGAATCTGAGTTTATACATGTGAAATAGGGTTGAAACATAATTAATTAATTCTAAGATAATTTGGGGGTGTTCTCTAAGGTGTCCAGCAACAGAATGTAAAATTTCAAGTCAATCTCTTACTGTTAACATGGTTAAATTAATTTGCAAACTAAAGAAGTGCAGCAGTTTTGTGAATCTGCGACTACTGACATAGCTGCAATAAAACTGCTATATCTCCTAGGCCATAACTCCGAATTCGAAAATTCTGGATGCTATCGACATCTAGATATCTAGGGCTACATTTAATGTTCAGGGCTCAGGTTCAGATTCTGATTTTAAAGGGTCAAAACAGCAAGTAAAGTTCAGGACAGCAACAAGTGTGAATGTCTTTTAAGTATAAGTTGCATGATAATTGGTTGTTATGAGTCTAGATTAATGTGTGATACAAATGCGGGTGTAGTGGTTATCAAATCAGCAAGCAACATCTATTTCTCAACTCAAATGGGTGCAAGATCATCACATGCAAGATACAACACACATCTACAAATCTAGGGTTTCTTAATTTCATGTGTTCATGTGATTAGGAGATAAAATGAGCCAAATAATTGTAATATAACAACGAAGGTGTTGTGACTCTTAAGATTTAGGGAATCGACGATAAAAATTCAAGATCGACAATTGATAAGACAAGAAAGAGTCACAACTACAACATATCTGCGGTATTTTCAATCAAATGCTTGTACTAGGTCAATAAATTGTACAAGGATAATACTTGCCATGATTGGATGAGGGCGTTGATCGACGATCGAGATCGGATGGATCAGATTGGAGCGGATCTTGCTGGAAGATAAGATCAAGACGATCGGACGGCTGAATCTGCTTCGATCTGAGCTGAAGATCACGATCGGATGGACGGTTGAGATCTGATCTGGTGTTTGAGATCAGATCTGATCAGATCACAATCTTGATCGAATCCGACGGCCAGGATTCAATCCCACTTCTTCTTCCCTCCTCCTTCACCAAACAGCCAGTGAGAGTGAGCGAGAGAGCAGCAATGGCACTGCGGCGAGCAGTGAGGTGGCGCGACGCGACGACGACAGGAAGGTCAACGGCACAGGGAGGCAACGGCGGTGTGACTGTGGCACAATGGCGGCGATGCTCTGTTCTCGAGTTCAAAAACAGGGGAGGATAGCGGAGGAATGGGTTCAGGGTGTTGGCAGCGCGAGCAGAGGACGATGATGGAGGTGATGATGGGGACGAAAGGCGATGGGATTTGGCAATGGTTAATGGCGTCGAGGTGGCGAGGATGATGGAGGTCGAGTAATGGCAAAATGGTTTCGATGGTCGAAGGAGTTGGGGACGATGCTGGATGATGGCGATGGAGGCGAGGGTGTTGACGATGAGGAGGGGGAGGCAAAGCGAGGGGGTGCAGCGAGGTGATGGAGGTGGTAGGTAAATGGTGACGGGAAGGGAACAGAGGGGGGGTGCGATCGAGAGGTAGAAGGAGACGGGAGAGAGAAGAGCGGCTGTATAGTTGGGGGTTTAACAGTAATCTAGGGTTAGGGTTAGGGGTTTAAATAGTTAGGGTTTTGGGTTATGGGTTTTAGGGTATCGGGTTTGAGGGGGATCCAACTAGAGACTTAGTCAAAAATCAATAAAAAGGGAAATAAAGAGATAGATTATATGAAACAGCTCATTTCTCCATGAAGAACGACACAAGAGCAGGACGAACAATACAATTGAATTAAATATAGGCACCAAAAGTTGAGTTGAAACAAAATAATGATTTTATTCGAACGGAAACAAAATACAGGATCTCAAATTGATAAAAGAGTACAATGGAGCAAAATACAGTATAAAAATATAGATACGGAAAATAGGAGTTACAAGATCGGTAGGAGGTAAGACTAATTCTAGGCTTGGAAATTTATTCATGTCTTGAACTAAATTATTAGACACATAAGTGAAGATGTAGTAAACTTGGGCAAACATAAGTGGGTTGCCTCTATATAGTCGGTGGTAGATCTCCGTGGCTATAGACCCAGTCGGCGGACTGAGGTTGCTCTGTGGGAGACGGATTTTTATATTTAAATCTGGGTCTTGGCAAAGTCGGGCGGATAGTTTGTCGTCTCCAATGTATATACGTATATCGGGGCTAAGGGGGCACTTGCGGGATGATTCGCACGACGAGGGAACCGTTATAATAGCCGTAGGGCTGGGACCCATATTCATGGAATGATCTAAATCTTGTTTTATTACCGAAAAGTTTTTATGGCGAGGGATCGAGCCCTTTATTATGGAGTATGTAGGCGCTTGCCCTCGGACCTATGTAGTATGGAATGCATAGAATCCGAACAAGTGTGCATTAGTATCATCCTAGTATAAAATGTGTGCATTAGGCATTAAGGCATGACATACACTTACATGTTTAGCGTAGTCACGTTTCTACACTTTATTTCATTCAAGTGTTTGTTTTGTTAAAGTATAGAGATCGTTATACTATTTCCAGCATAGAGAGGATAGCCGTGTATAATTTCGTCGGTTGTAATCAACTGACGTGCCCACAGTCTTATATGCAGGTAATGGATATTCATGAAGCTATAAAGTGGATGTGCTAATACTGTTCAAAGATGTTGTAAATGTTTCATTGTAATTTATTTTTCCGCTGTGTAACAATTGTAACAAACTCTGATGTATTATTGAGAAAAGTTTTAAATTTCCTTGTAAAATTGTACGAAGTGAAGTAAAGATCCTGTGAATTCTTGAATTCGGTCTTATTTAGAATTCGGGGCGTTACAGGTATAATCTCTTCATATTTTTTTTATAAGCTTGCCTAACCTGATATTGTTTGAAATATTGCCTATAGTTGGTTAGTAATAAAAATAATAATTGTTGTTAATAATAGACGGTGTTGATTTTACATATAATATAATGTGTTTATTATTTACTGACACTGTCTAATATTGGATACTATCATGTGTACTGATCATATAAGAAGCTAATGGCAAGAACGAGGGGTCTAAATGAACGAGGACAACAACCATTAAATCGCGGTGGTAGGCTACCTAGTAGTAATGATGTCGAAGGGCATGTTCCACCACCTACACATGTAAGAAGTGTTCATTAATATTCATTTCTATAATTTGGTGTTAAAATAAATATCTTCCTAAAATAGGATTTAATACATGGTTTTATAGGTTCCCTCGTCTTCTGACGCGGCCGAGCCTAGCTCCTCTTCCATTGCACATGGAGGCCCAGGTCAGATAGACCCTAACATCTTAACTTTGCAAAGTGAACACCGATCACAATCCGTTTGGAATGGTGTTTGGAAGGAGTGCACGTTCCGTAGACATCCTCCACATTTGCCACTACACGCCCGCACACACGAGCTTTTGGTCGCAGCTGGGTTGCTTGGAATAAGCATGATGGGGTCTCTTCAGCTTGATCGGTCTCTTCTTACCGCTCTCCTAGAAAGATGGAGACCGGAAACCCATACTTTCCATTTACTCGTAGGAGAAATGACGGCAACGCTCCAAGACGTTGCTATGATATCGGGTCTTTACGTTGACGGTGTAGCCGTAACCGGGAGTATGGGTTTTGATAAATATGGATTTGTACAAGAATATCTCGGTGTCGACTCGGACGATAGAACCTTTGTTGGGCAATCCATTAAACTTTCATGGTTGGATGAGGTATTCAAAAACTCTTTAAATGATGATTCATCGGAGTTCCAAGTTGAGTGCTACACCTGGTCATATATAATGACAATTTTTGGCAGTGTGATATTTCCAAACTCGGTGGGTGATACCATGCCATTAATGTATCTTCCGTTGATCGCCGATATTAGGAAAGTCGGCCAGTACAGTTGGGCCAGTGCAGCATTAGCCGCAATGTATAGAAGTTTATGCACTTGTGCCTTGAATGCGCTTCAGATGATGGGACCGTTGGTAATACTAAAAGTGTGGAGCTGGGAGCACCGGCATGTAGGGCAGCTACGCATAAGCCGGCAATCACAGTGGTGGATGGCCGCTCCAGGGGATGAAACAATGTTGGCTCCCATTGGGGTCTACTGGACGAGTTCACACACATGGAAAGATAATTCACGTGGTGTGTTGGTGTATTACAGGGACGAGCCCAATCAATTGCTGGAGGAGTATGTTAATTTGTCTCCTTACAATGACGAGAGAGTTGGAAGATTGCCACCTACATGTAGGGCGACCCCGCAGTTTTGGTTGACGACATCACCACTCGTCAACTTTGGTATTGTTGAGTTTTATTTCGCGGACCGTGTACTCCGACAATTTGGTCATCATCAACCCATTCCGGTAAGAAGAAGTTATGACAGCAAATTACACGGTGTTAAGGGAATGGGTCAGCTACCAGATCACAACTGGGCATTATATCACCAACAACATGTGAACCATTGGAATGAGGAGCGGTTTGGTGCAATAGTAGACCTTTCTCCTCCTTTTGACCCCGATTTACATTGCCCATATATTTTTTGGTATCGTACCTACTCCAGCAGGCGTTCAGGTACCAGTTTCTCAGAGAGAGGTCAAGCCAGCCTCGGGGCATTATAGCTTGCAGCCTATGTATCAACCGAGGGCACCAACTCACAGTTCCGTAGTAAGTGACAATTATATTGTTATTCTTTTGTACTTAATCCATTAATAGATTCATGCTTATATCATTTTTGACCCACATACAATTCTACATTCATTAACTTATTATTGTAGATCGAAGATGCATGGGATATTGCGAAGCAATGTGCTCGTGCCCTGTCAAGCAATGTGACCAATGCAGCGAAAGATTTTACAAGAGGGATTCTCAAACCGTGCAGATCCCAGCTAGAACACGTTGGCGACGGAGCTCGGCTCGATGCCCTTTTGAATGCTCCGGTGCCGAACACTGGGAAACAAAGGAAAAAGATGGCTGTCAAAAAAAGGCCACAGTCACGACAACCTGATCCAGTTTAACCAACACATGTACAAGAAGAAGAACCAAAACATGTACATGAAGAGGAGGATGACTCAGAATATCATATCCCCATATCCCAAGTCACACGAGAACCCCCAAAGAGGTCAAAACACATGAGAAAGAAAACAAACTTGTATACACCTGCATAAATCAATGTAGTAGTTTAGAATTTCATTACTTTCCTTATTTACCTATGGAGCCTTTTTTACTGAAGAAGAACCACAACAGTTTGGTTTTGATGGTGTATGTATTTTGGAGTAGAAGAACAATCACTTGTGATTGTTGTTGCATGTTTTTGGTTTCTTTTCATGGTTATTTTATATTTTGTTGGTTTTAATGGTTGTTTTTATTTTGTTGTTTGGATATGTACATAATTTATTGAATATGGACTCAACGAAAGCTTGAGTCAGAGTTGCATACGTTGAGTAATTTGGATGTGAATTGAATGTTAGCTTGGATGTGAAGCGATTGTTATGTTGATGGTTAATTGAATTGTATACAGAAAACTCACTGCTGGTATTTAGTTCTGTAACTTCAACCAGTTTAAGCCGCAGTTCACAACTGCAGCCTACCTGAAACGAAGGCCACAGTTGTGAACTGTGACTGTGGTATTTTCAATTATCCATAGAGTTGCCAATACCACAGTCATAGTTCACAACTGCGGCCCTAGTTGTACATAGGCCACGATAGTGAACTGCGACTGTGGTAATTCAAATTATTTAGAGAGTTGCCAACTCTCTAGACAATTGGAATGACCACAGTCGCAGTTCACTACTGCGGCCCTACTTGTACATAGGCCACAATAGTGAACTGCGACTGTGGTAATTCAAATTATCCAGAGAGTTGCCAACTCTCTGGATAAGTGAGCAAACCACAGTCGCAGTTCACTACTGTGGCCCTAGTTGTACATAGGTCGCAGTAGTGAACTGTGACTGTTGTCTTTTTCAATTATCCAGAAAGTTGGTAACTCTCTAGATAATTTGAATTACCACAATCGCGGTTCACTACTGCGGCCTATGTACAACTAGGGCCGCAGTAGTGAACTGCGACTGTTGTCTTTTCAATTATCCAGAGAGTTGACAACTCTCTGGATAATTTGAATTACCACAGTTGCAGTTCAAAACTGCGACCTATGTACAGCTAGGGCCGCAATAGTGAACTACGACTGTGGTCTCCTAATTTATCCAGAAAGTTGGCAACTCTCTGGATAATTTGAATTACCACAGTCGCAGTTCACTATTGCAGCTTATGTACAACTAGAGCCACAGTTGTGAACTACGACTGTTGTCTTTTCAATTATCTAAAGAGTTGGCAACTCTCTGGATAATTGAAAATAACACTGTTGCAGTTCACTGCTGTGTCCTTCGTTTCATGTAGGCCGCAGTTGTGAACTGCAGCTTAAATTGGTTGAAGTTACAGAACTAAATACCAATAGTGAGTTTCCTGTATACAACTCATCCGCATTAAAGTTAACACTCAATATACCAAACATATAAAATATTCTCAAATCCACCAAACCATCTTCAATATTATTATACGTATCCAAACTATGAAATCATTAACAACACCCCAAAACAACCATTAAAACAATTTAAAAATATTTACACATGCAAGCAACCAACAAAAGTAATTTTTCTTATATTCCGAAATTCATACAAATGAAAAAGCAAGATAGAATTTAATTCAAATATAAACTACACATTGCCTACAGGCTTATAGACGGATTGCTTGAAGAATTTCCTGTACCAGAGACCGTGGTACATCTTCCGCGACCTCGTGCCCCTCTTCGTAAGGGACCTGTTGCAGCAGTACCACGCGAATTACCTTGTAAAATTTGTTTGACTAGTTAATGTACATAGGAATATAACAAAAAATATTCAAAAAGGAAAAAAAATGTAGACCATACCCCAGAGGCAATATCACTTGTACAACTACGCCTATTGTGACCATTTTGATGACATTTGCTGCAACTTAGTGAACTTTTGGAGCTTGTTCCGATATCCATGTCATTGCGAATACGTGTGGTTCTTGGCCGACCTTTCCTACATCTTCTGAGCCTCGAATCCTCTATTAGTTTGGGACCAATATGTATAGGCCAATATTCTTGGTCTTGCACAGGATGAAAGGTGGGCTTCCAAGTTGCCACTAAGGATACCACATGTAACACCCCGAATTCCAAATAGGTCTGAATTCGAAGTTCCACAGAATCTTTACACCTTACTTCATACAATTTTACAAGGAATTTTGAAACTTTTGTTACAACAAGTCTTTTTTCATCACAACGTAGCGGAAAGTAAATAAAATACAAAAATGATAAATGTACAATTGTAACAACTTTATCATTTAAGTAATCATCAGCATTAAATTCTTCTTTATATCTTCTTGTAAATTTCAAGTCCTGCATATGAAACTGTGGGGCACGTCAGTTGCTTATAACCGACGCAATATTTTACACGGCCATCCTCGCTATGCCGAAAATATAACGATTCTTAAATACTTTAACAAACACAAACTTGATCACAAAACAAAGCTAAAAAGTGGTTATCCTGTTGATGTTGTGTGTGCTTGTGTACTTAACCTTAATGCAGTTATTTATATTAAATGACACTAATGCACACTTGTTCGAACTTATGCATCCCATTCTACATAAATCCAAGGGCAAGCCCTTAACCGTTCTTCATCTTGTAGGGTTGAATCCCTCGTTATGAGTTTAACTACTATGGTAACTACGGTAAGTTTCTTAGATAGTTTATGAGTTACGAGCCCATGTCCAGACAGCTTGGAGGGGAATCCCACGTCATGACATGACGCATCACGCAGACAACCTATGGACAATTTGCCTCCGTTATGGAACGATGACACTACGTAGTCACTAAGCACCCCTCAAGCGTCGCCACGATCCCGATAATTCCGGAGATAGATTCACGTCATGACATGACGCAGCATGTAGACAGCCTGTGAAAATTCTCACACCGTGAATCCGAGACCCTTATACTTGTGTTCTCTTACTTTCATCACACCTCCACTATAGTGCATGTCCTTAAGTATTTAGTTTGTTTTAGAAGAAAATTATCACAACCTAGAGCTAGTTTACCCTATCGGACTTAAACTAAACAAAAAAGACAGTCAGCCCAACCTGGCTACTTCTCAAGAGATGCTCAACCCACACTGGTTAACTTTCAAATTCACATTAATCATAAATACCGGTTTCTAAGGGTCTCGCCTAGCCTCTAGATTCCAACAACCATCTCTTTCTAGAGATCAACAATATGTTACATTCAATCTCAAAATAACATTTCAATTTCTTTATTCACAAACTCTTCCTCAAAGAAAGCATTTCTTTATAATCTCATAACATGAAATAATTCAATTCAACTTCTTTTATCAATTTAATCACTTATAGCATTGTGTGCAATTCAAAAATTCTCAATCAATCACTAACATCTCGTCAAGAGGATTTTAATTGCATTTGAATTTTTATTTTTCTTTAATTAAACAAGTCACATTTTAATCGATAAATTCGAGTTCTTCAACATTATTTAATGTAAATTTCCCTTTCAATTCTCACTAAATATATCAAAATATTGTGGAAATATTTTTTACAAAGTCTAAATAATTTTAGAGGAATAATATAATTTTTTCCCAATTTTTATTGCACATAAAACTCAAAATATATCCAAAAAAAATCAATTTTAATCAAAAAGGGGGCTGGCGGGTTCGACGGGTTTCGAACCCAAGTTCTAAATCAATTTACTATGTAGCTACAGTGCCCACCTAAATCCACACCCGAAGACCAGAAAGTCCGTAGGTGACTGGTGGTAGAAGTTCAGTTAATTTCTTTTTGTATGTGTTGTACTGTACTTTGGAAAAATATCAAATTTGATAAAAATAGAGCGTCTACATGATTCGAACCCAAGATCAACCCCTCCGCCTAGCTATAGTGACAGACCTAAAGCGTACTCGAAGACCAGAAGTCCAAGAATGACTAACTGATAGAATATTACTTAAATAGTTTATGTATGCACCGTACAACATTTTTATTTAAGCTTTGCTGAGATAGAAAATTGATGATAGTAGCGAAATATACAGCATGTATTAAATTTATTCATAATTTCAGAATGTTCTAACAGAACTCAAAGTATGCAAAGAAGCAAAGGCTTAAGGCTCAATAGCAATGTAGCAACGCAAACTTATGCACTGTATGCAATTTTATTTTAGTTTCCCTAGCATGTTCATGAAATTAAAATCCTAGTTAGAAGTGGAGAAATCACTCATGCTCTAGCCATTTATTTGAATCACAATATCATGACACAATTAAAGTAAGTTTATGCAATCTACATTTACCTTTTCAATCAAAATTTAACAATTAAATTCTATATTAACTAGCATGCAACCTACTCCTAAATTTAGAAAGGATTTAAGAAACACCCACCCAAAGAAGTATTGAAGTATTCAATTAATCCCTAGCAATAAACTCTAAGAGAAGTTCCAATTTGCCTCCTCGAAATCCGTGCACAAAGAAAACCCCAAACTCCATTTCGGCATGCAACAGGAAACAACACCTTACTGTGTATATATATACATAACTGATTTGTGTAGAAAGTATAAGTATATATATATGTACACACACACATTTGTGTGGTGAGTGAATGGAGGAAACGAAAAGGGGTTGGCTGGATGGCTTCGAAAACAGGTAGAGAAGGAAGGAAGGTAGAGATGGGGAGAGTGAAGGTGGGGTGTGGGGGTCATTATAAAGGAGATTTGTGATAGTTATATTAACTACCCCCACTAATACAACCACTAATCCACTCTCTAATTCAAAACACCATTTTCTCTTCCATCCCAAAAACAGCCGGCCACTTTTTCCATGCTCAACACGTGCACGTGCATCGCACTTGCACACACTTCATTCATACATACATACATACATACATACATACATACATACATATATATATATATATATATATATGTAATTTAAAATATAGGTTTATAATATATAGGAAATGTTTAAATAAAATTAGTTTAGTTTAATTATAAATTAGATTTATCATACACAAATAAAATAAATACACACACACTTCGAAATTTCATTTTGAAAAGAATACGCCTAAATACGTGCACCGCAAATACGTGCGTCGAATGTAAAAATATTAAAATACGAAATCAACTTTATCAACGAAAAATATTTAAAGATAATTGAAATACAATATAAGAAAAATATATTTATTATTTTTTATATATTCCACAACGTAATCACTACGTACATAGAAAACACGTGCACCGCACGTATAAAAGTATTTTAATTAAAGCAAGAGAAAATAAATTTCTATTTATAAAACGAATTCGAATACTTCATTAAATAAATAATTAAAATACATAGAAAATATTACACGTAGCGGTGGAAAATATGTAATCGATACGTATAAAGCACGTAAAAATATAGAGATTGGAATTTAATATTTGAGTTGACTCAAAATAGGATAAAAGAAGACGGGAAATGCATAAATAGTTGGAATCCAAAATACGTATTGAAACGTTACAAAATACATGTGCATACCACACGAGGGAAAAATTGTAATTTCCAATTTTTGCGGGGTGTTACACCACAGAATAAAATAGATCAACATACGGTAGGTAATCGAAGGCCCGAGATGCGCAAGCTGCCATTACATGTGAACACGGTATATGATGAAGTTGAAATTTCTGACACGTACATGTGTGCGCACCTAAATCAACAATTTGACATTTTCCACCCTTTCGCTTAGTACCGACAAGTCGAACACCAGTTTTGACCTGAAAAATGCCAGGATTGTGTTGAAATATTATAGCCTCATGCAAATTATCTCTATCCCTCCGTATATTTATAAGTTCTTGAACTCTTGGAGCCCATACACGCCCTTCACTTATCAATTTTTGTGCTGTTTGACGACCCTCGGTGAAGTATGATTTGAGTTTGTAAAATATCATCTCAATGATTATTGTTATGGGCAAACTACGAACACCTTTTAACATTGAATTAAACATTTCTAATGAATTTGTGGTCATGACACCAAATCGACGCCCTCTATCCCCAACTAACTCCACAGGTTTTGCGTTCAACCATTCAGTAGCCTCAAGATTAACTTTACTAATCTATTCCAATTGTTTATCAAATTATTTTGGCTGATTCTGACATGCAACCACCTTTACTTTATTCATCAAAACTTTGCTACCAAATTTGCTATAGAAATTAGTAGCAAAATGTCGCATACAATAACGATGGTATGCATGTGGCTCATTCCATGAACTATTTTCAAGCTCCATGCACGATAAGATTCCCGCATGACGGTCAGAAATCACATATAAGCCTTGACGATCGGTCACATAATATCTAATACAACTCATGAACCAAGTCCAGCTTTGTAACTCTCTCCATCTACTATTACAAAAATGAATGGAAATAACCTGTTATCTGCATCAGGTGCAACCGCAATCAACAAACAACCCATGTATTTTTCATACAAATGGGTTCCATCTATACTAATAACAGGTCGACATGACTTAAAACCTTCAATCGAAGTGCCAAATGCCCGAAATACTCCTTTGAATGTTTCTTTGCCATTACCGGAAGGAATTTTATCCCAATGTACATAAGTCCATGATTTACGGCTTGTATTGCTAATAAAAGAGCAGGAAACTTTGTATATGCTTTATCGCACCCTCCAAACAACTGCTCAATAGCTCTCTGTTTTGCAATCCAAGCTTTCTTGTAAGAAATCTTATAATTACATTGTGACAACACAATTTTAATTGTGGTCCTCGGTGGTGTTCCTAACTGTGCCTTAACAATATTCAAAATCATATTAGAAACTAGCTTCGAATCAACTTTACTGTGGTCCTGAGAATGTTGGATTTGTACATGTGTGCGCCCCTCCCAACTTCTTCACAATGAAATACGTCTGTTCTCTTGGAATAATTGCACGTAGTTGCCATGGATATCTAGCTACTGTTTCATTGGTACGTTCTTTAGGTGCGAATTTACATTGGATGACATACAACCTTTTGTTTGATTTCACTACTACAAATTCTCGATGTTCCTTAATAGAGAACATCTTCACCGCATGTTGGATATTATCTTTGCTTTCAAACTTTTGTCCAATGTACAATATTCCTATCTCCGATGAACCACGTGATTCTTCTGGATTTTGAAATACTCTGGCATTGTTACTCCCTTCAGTGGATTCAAATTCAGGTACAGTTGGACTCATGAACTGAGGTGGGAAAGGAGGCGGGGGTGGATCATTGGCTACCGGTTCCTGAATGTTAGTAACGTTTTCAGCGGGATTAACACCATCTCCATATTTCTCCTGTTCTACATCTACCTCCAATTCTTCATCTTCTTCATCATCATCTACTAAATCATTGTTAATAGTAGCTTGATTGAAGTCTCGAATAATGTGTTCGTTATCAACAAGATTGCGGATGAAGTTAGAATTCGATGGTGGCAAGTCATGTACAGGGAAACTTGTTGGTGTTGGATTTGTGAACATGTTTTCTTGTCGAGGCGATGATCTTTCATGTGGAACAAAATCCGGATGGGGACTCGGCTCTTCAGTCGGCACTTCACGTACGAGGCTTACGATTAACATGTGGCGGGCTATTAGGAATCCTGATTTTGTGAAGGTATAACTCTAATGCATTCTAACTACAATTCGGATCAATTGTTCTTGCAATCATGAAAGTAACAGCATCATCATCCCCTTCAGGTACCACCATAAAAAATTGGGACTCTAATTTTCCAGCTGCATATCGAGCACGAATTTTAACTTTCCATTCACTTCTATCCCAATTAGTAGTTTCGTACACCTTTTCTACTAGTTCGTGTTGTGTAATATTACGGGGAGCCCAAATTACTTCGGGTTCAACATCACTATAACAAGCTCATAACTTTTGGTCTCTAATTATTTCTTCCTCGTAATATAACTAAATAAGAATTTTCTGATCCATATCTACAAGTCAATGGACAAATATGCGAGTAACTATCTAATAAAAAACATAAAATACAAAATGTTTACTTTTCGTGGGTTGTATGAATACCTTCAACAATACAACCGTCGTTTGAGAGCGGAGATGACGACACAGATGAGTTCAGATAGTTCGAAGACGTGCTAATCGCCGGGGGTGTTGTAAGCTTGAATTTCTGTGGCGAGGTTTGGAGAATTTAACGACTAGGAAAATTGAAAGCTTGGGGATTTGGGGATTGAAGGTTGATGGGGAGAGTAAGATGAGGTGAAGATGATTCTTTAATTAGAGAGTGTTTTTACAGAGTGGGAGGAGCTAGATTAGGGTTGTAGGATTTCTGCGGATTTTGGGTTTTGGAGTTGGGGAAATTATTTGGAGTGAAGAAGTGAAATTGAGAATTGGGGGAAGAGGGTTTTAACAGATCTGGACCCCCCAGCAAGGCCTCAGTGAAATTTCTTCACAACTTTTTTGGCCTGGAGAATTTTTTTAGAGAAATTCTTGCAATCTACATTTTCTATTACGTACTTAGGCCGCAGTTGGTTACTGCAGTGCCTCAGTTGGTTACTGCGGCCTCGCTATGGAAGAGGCCGCAGTTGGAAACTGCGAGTGGCTTATTTTGGGAAAATATTCCCTTTTCCTCCTCCTCGACTTCTTTACTCCGCAGCCATGGCGGATCTCCTCAAAGAACACATGTTCGCCGCCCACGCAGTCGCCTCTTGCGGCTCCATTGCCCTCTCCTCCTCTTTCACTCACCCCCTCGACACCCTCAAAACCCTCCTTCAGGTTTTCCTTTTTCTTTCCTTTTTTTTTCCATTTATTTATTTGGTTATTCTAACACTTGAACAGGTTGGTGCAGGGTCTACACAACAAGTCGGGTTTCATCAAGTGGTTGATCGAGTTCGATCCGTATCCGGGTTTCCAGGTAACGAATACCCAACTTCAAATTGAAGCCTATTTCTCTAATTTTGCATTGCAAGTACTTTTGGATAGCGAAATAATTTGTGTGAAAGCTTGCCTGTTATTCGATTATAATTTGTGTGAAATATATGGCTTAATTCAAACCATTTTCCTCGCCTTATTGATGTCTGAAACCTGTAAAGATAACTGAAGAAATCCCAACTATAAGAGAAAGACAAGCTGGGCGAATGGAAGGGATCCAGAATGTTTTTCTTTCTTTCTTTTCTAGTATACGACCAAATTCTTGTTTTTTTTAAAGATTTTATTTTGTAGAGATTACATGTGATGATAGTAACTGCATTGTGCGCATATAATGTAGTTAATGTTGTAGCCAGAGTTTTGTTGAACCTGATCTTGATGCCTAAAGATAAGGTATAATGTTTATACTTTTTCTTTTAATTGATTATAACTCCGAAATAACAATTGGGCTAATAGAGTTTCAATTGTCATTGTGAACTGCCTCGTATGATATTTGGCTCGCTCACTTAATTGTAAACCTGTAGGCCTGTACAATGGATTCAGCTGGTCAGTACTGGGGAGTATTTCAGGCATGAGTGCACGCTTCGGAGTATATGAAATTATAACGGCATTCTTCAAAGGTTTGCTATGATTTATTTGTGCTCATAGACCCATCTTTTACTTTTGTCAGCTCTTATAAAATCAACTGCGTCTAATTAGCAGATCATTGCCGTTTACAATTTCAGACCATCTTGCAACATCATATTTGTGTGACACTGATTGTCTCTTTTAAATTGGTTGATGGAAGAGAAGATAATTACGTGTATGTTTCTGAGGCTCTTTTGGCTGGCATGGCTTCTGGTTCTGTAGAGGCTGTTTTGTGCACCCCTTTTGAACGCCTTAAACTCCGGAAACAAGTGTCCTCTGCTTCCCCCATTTGAACTATGAGCTCTATGCAGGTCATGCACAATTCTACATCAGTCGCTTCAAGATTACTTCCCGGTTATACTCCTAATGTTAGTGCATTGAACAGCACTGTTGGTATACTCACCAACCTCTCTTCTAAATATTCAGACTTGGTGTGCACTGAAGCAATATCCGTGGATGCTAACGGGTTCTGGAAAACCTCCACTTGCATCTGAAGTTAAAAGGCCTCCAGATATCATATCCTTGGAAGGTTGGAGTGCTTTATGGAGAGGCCTTCGATCCGGAATAGCTCAGGACTCTGTTTTTGGTGGCATTTTCTTTTCAACCTGGCAGTTCTTTCATATAGCAATGCTGAGTTGGAAGGCAATAGATGTAAATCCTCCACCCAGGTTTTCGTCCATCATTCAGTTCCATTAATATGCTGTGTTCTTTGAATTGACATTACAGAAATGATTATTGATCTAGTTACTATCACATATTATGATTATGCTATGTCGCATGGATATATATACACTTTTCTAATTTGTAACTTAATGAACAATGATATATACGTATATGTGTGTGTACAATATCATTGATTATTTATTAATTTTTTTATTATTTTATGTAAAACTTGGTGACATAAGTTATTAGCTATACAATGTTGAAATTACTAGTAAGAATGGTTGGATTTACATCCGATTGGTAAAAGATAGATCATATAGCTTATTTGCTTTTAAACTATAACTCGACATAAATTTTTGGTTATTTTGATGATAGTCATCTGTAACCTCAAACATTCATAACCCTTAACTCTAAGTTTCCCCAATTCATTTGCAAATCACCTCGCATACCACTCTTTTATGCCTATCCCTCTCATACATCTTACATCTATCATGTATTCCTCTCTTGACGACGATGCAACTACTAGGAAGGTTAGCAAGACACACCAGAGGCATGTATTAGCAAGGTTTTAATTGTTAGATATCGGTACCGTGTTGGCCTAGGAATTTTTTTGAATATCGGGATATATCTGAAGTTATATTGGGATATTTAATATATATATATATATATATATATATATATATATATATATATATATATCATGTTGTTATGTAGGATAGAAGAACATATCCTAGATATAATCTATATGACATCTACATGCACTGTATTCTCACATTTATCACATAAATAACACAAATAATACAAAATTCAGCGAATTAATGAACACATGCATTAATGTCGAATATACGATAAAATGTATGATGCTAAACATACATATGCATGAACTAAAATAAATCATAATGAAATTGAAAAATCAATCAAACCTAACAAATATATAGGTTAGAAACCATTACAAAGTTTGACATATCTAATTCGATACAAAAGAAAAGAACGTCAAGTTATAAAAATACAAGAACAGTTTCAGGCTTGATTTTAATCAAGCCTGTGAAACTAAAAATATTTGACAACATGTATCACCGATATATTATGGGGACATGTCGGCTGATATATCTCCCAATATCTGATATATCGCCAATATTTTTTCCAAAATGATATAAACTAAAGTTTTGAATATATCGTGTCGGTTTACTTTCAAACCCGATATATTGGCAAATATACCGGATGTGGCGAGGATTTTTAAAACCATGTGTATTAGGCATGCCACAGATTTGGTTTGTCAGAACACATGGCAAACAAATGTTGGGCTAGTGTCACTGTTGGGTACATCATATCTAACACAGATATGAGACTCGTTTGGAAGGGTCGGTTCTACGAAAATTTTGCCGCACTGCCCCACTTTTTGAAAATATTTAGCGGTCTGTCCTACTTCTCAAAACAATTAGCGATATACCCTTGTTTAGGACATGTCAGCAAGAAACGTTATTGGGAAAAACGGCATAGATTATTTCGATGCCGTTCTTCCCAATAACGGCATCTGTTTGAAAAACAAATTGCATACCGTTATTTGGAATAACAGCATCAGTATATTTGTCTTACAAGTGTGAATTTTCTAAGTTTAAAAAGTTCTAAGTGTGAAAAAACTTATAAACAATGCCGTTATCCTGAATAACGGCATTCGAATGACTGATGCTGTTATTGAAGATAACGGCATCAGTTATTGAAGATAACGGCATCAGTTATATATCAATATGCACTGTTGCCGTTGTTTGGAAACAGAAAGAATTAATAAAAAGTAAAAAAAATATATATATATAATTGATGCCGTTATTCGGAATAACGGCATCAGTTATAATTTTTTTTTTTTTTACTTATTCATCAAAGAGGATGAATAATAAGTTATTTTATTATTAAAAAATTTATAACTGATGCCGTTATTCCAAATAACGGCATCAGTATTGAGAATGCCGTTATTTAAAATAACGGCATCTGTTATAAGGTTTTTCATACTTGCAATTTTTCCTCTAAGTGGAGACTACAAGTTCTCGAAAAACAAAATAACCTATGCCGTTATTCCAAATAACGGCATGCAATTTTTTTTTCAAACAGATGCCGTTATTGGGAAGAACGGCATGAAAATAACCTATGCCGTTTTTTCCAATAACATTTCTTGACGTGTCCTAAACAAGAACATATCGCTAATTGTTTTGGAAAGTAGGACAGATCGCTAAATATTTTCAAAAAGTGGGGTAGTACGGCAAAATCTTCTCGGTTCTACATACAGATCATGTTGTTGTTCTATTTGTTTTATGAGGAAAGCTTTAAGGGGCTTTTGCCCTCACAGGAATAAATGATGAAGAGAAACCGATGTAGTTTGTTCAGGGCATAGGGCATGTGGATCTTTCACACATTAAATATATTGTAAGTATTAAGCTTTGACTGTTTAGCAAAAAAGTATTTAGCTTGACACAATTCCCACCGCTCCTGGAACTAATGGCCAGTAATTATGCACTGTCGCGTAGGCTCTGTCTTAGTGTATGGTGTGTAATTGAATTCATTTTAGTAGCTGATATACAGATAGAAGTGATAAACTTTAAGATATGTCATTCACATTTGTTTATGTACTGAGTGTTCATGCGTACATTTCCCCAAATAAATTAATTTTCAGATACAACAACACTAGTGACTTTCTATGTTATTGTAACTCTCATTTCCGTAAATATGTATTTTCTGAATATTTTCTGTATTTCGATATTATAAATTCACTAGATTTGCCCGTGGGTACGTGCCTACGACACGTTTTCGGAGCGATACAAAACACGAAAAATCCTGTAAACAGTAAAACAACAATTATGTAACTCAAGTTTGAATAGTATGACAATAATTAGTTATAAATAAAAGTCCATGTTTCTATTAGTATATGTTGAAAAATAATTATAAATGGGGGTGTAAATCTAACTTCTTAGAACTTTAAGTGTAGAAAATGATGAAATTTAACATTTGAAGAGATATATTTGCTATTTTCAATATAACATGTGCAATAAAAAAACATAAAAATTCTGAAAATTTACAAACCTGAAATGTTAAAATCTAAATTTCTAAGTAAATAAAGAAAGAATGGGTGAGAGGTAGGGAGAGAGAGAGAAAGAGAGAAATATGAAAAAGTGAAAAGATAAGAGAGAGAGAGAGTATTAAAGTAATGAGTTTTTTAGTTTTTTTTTGGGAGGGGGTGGGGGGGGGGGGAGGATTTGGTTTTGGGGTTTGAAATTTGGAGAGAAAAAATATGTTTTGTAAGATTAGATCTGGGCCTTTGATTTTGGAAAGATTGAAGGTGAGCCACTTGATAGCTTTCTTTGTGTTTTATTATATAGATTATTTGTTAAAATCGTTTTGGATTTTATATTAAAGTGTTTTTCTAATCGAAAATTTATTCATTTCGAATAACGATGTGTTTTGATCTTATTTTCTAGATCTTATTGATCAACTATTTGTATTTGAGTCCAAATTATATATATATATATATATATATATTGGGTCATTTTAATAATTGTTAAACCAGAATAATTATTTTATTGCATGATTTCATTATTTTTATAATTATAACTATTAATTGTTATTCCTTAATTATTTAATTAAAGTACATTTAACGAATTATTTTGTTTTCGTACTTGATCTGATTTTCGTGGTGAATTCTAATTTAATTTCAAACCAACTTATATTGTTTTCATTTGTATTATTTATCTATTTATTTGGATTTTAATTTTTGTTCATGAAGTTCTTTGTTCTTTTGATTGAGCTTTTATTGTCGATCTTATTATTCTCTTATTTATTATTGGTGTTTTTATTTGAACCCTATTGATTTTGATCAATCTCTTATTGAATCCTAAAATCCAATTTCATTTGTTCTTGACCCAAAATCGCTTTTATTGAATCATAAACCACTAACTCAGTACCCTAATTGTATCCTATAAATACAACCGTACTGCAAACCCTAAAAATTGCATTTTTTTGAACCTTAATAGGTGTCTATTCTCTCTCCTCGAGTTTCTCTCTCCTCTCTCCTTTCTCTCTCCCCAAACTGAACCCATCTTCCCCGGCCTTTCCTCGGCCATCTCCGGCGACCCCTGACTTCCGGTGTCCTCCTGAGCGCCGCCCACCTCCGGCGACTTCCCCGCACCGTCACGCCACCACCAGACACCCCCCTCGACCTCTGTTTCCTCTGATCGATCAACAACACCAGCAAAACCCAGTGGTGTCTCCCTCTCCCCGCTCGATGCCGCCAGCCGTCAATGCCCCGTTGTCGTCGATGTCGCCCCTCCAGTCGACCTCGCCGCCGTCAGCCATTCGCCAAACCCCCGAAGCCCCTTGGTCTGACTGTTGTTGCTGCTGTCTATCTAGCTCTCTCTCTCTTTGCTGTTTTGGGGATCCGTGATTTGGTTTTGCCGTTTGGAGTTTGTGAATAGATGCATTATATCCACTGTTTTGATGTGGATCCTATTGCACGTATATTGCACGTGCTGTTTTGGGATCGTGCTAGTTCGTGAGTTCGTTGCTTCGGGATTCTCATCCCGTTATTCTTAATATTCAAATTAACCATCTAACAGGCAAGTCACTGTTCTCTTGAATTGATAATTGTATCAAATTCAAGTGTTATTGAAATTCTTGCAAGTAGATCTCTTTGTTATCGTATTATCCATTGTTCATCTCTTCGTTGGGTCTATTGAGGGTTTACACGAGCTAACCCCAATATTCTTGACATCGTGCCACTTTTGAATCTAAAATTTGGATCTTTCATGAGTGCATATGGAATTGATACTAGGGTTGTTTATATAATTGATACAAATAAACTATTGTAGGGACAATTGCTAAGTTGTATGTTGTTTGATTGATTGATGATAAATTAATGTATGAGCGTGTTCTAATTTTATTGATTATGTTTTGACACCCATCGTGCTGATTATACAATTCATTGACTAAAGAATTGATACCCATCATGTTTAATTAATTTATTTTCAAGAAAAATACCCTAAAAACTGTATATGCTTGCAGACCTGAATTTTGACCGCTATTTTTGAACCAGTAAATAACCTTAAAATGAAATAATTTCTGAATATGAATTGTAGCCTTATCTTTCTAGTTTCCAGATCATCTTGAATTTTTGAATTCCGAGTTTTATAACAAAAGTTATGCCCGTTTTACTACAGCTGTGTTTTTTACTTTCAGATTTTCAGATTTTCGTACCTTTCATGTTTAAACAGTAAAAAGGCTGATCAAATTAATAAGATTTTGCTATGAAAATTTCCAGATTGTTGCTTAACATGTTCAGGAGTCCAGAAAATATTTTTACTGATTTTAATATTGAGTTTTTGCTGATTCAAAAATTAAAACAATAAGATGTCGAATTTCTGCCTGAACATAAAACTTGTAAAGAAACATGTGTTCGACCTAGCTACTGTTGTCGGAAATTGAACTTTAAGTATGCGTTGAAACCGTACGGAAGTCTAGTTTCCAGATTTTCTACCGGATTCAACTTTCGATTCCCGAGCCAGCAGAAAACTACACTTTTGTACAGACTGCGCATGCTGTCCAGAATTTTAGATTCTACTTTTTAATAGATTAATAATTCCTATGTTGTACTATTGCATGAATTAATGAATGTATGTTGCATTGCATGTTCCCAATAAGTTATTGTCACTATTGTAACCGTCCTATCCATGTTATCAACCTATTGTTTCCCTGTTGATACTATCGTTTACCAAATTGTCCATTAATTACATATTGTGTTGTTGAATTAATGAATAATTAATAAGCTGGGGTTAAGGGTTGACTTTTAAGTAGTGAACAAAGTAGTAACTGTACTTGGAGGAGGGGGCTGTGTTTCCCTAATTACCGTTCCGGCTACCGTTTTATCGTGTGATTGTGGTTATGGAAGTAACACAATCTATCGTGTACCGTATCGTTGCCGATGACCGTTTCATACACCAAAAGGTGAATAGTGTTTACCGTTACCGTTGCCAGGTACATGATCTACCGAGTGCACCACTTGAGTCTAAAACGAAATTGATTGTATGCATTGAACCTGTAGTATGGGATGCAGTAGTACATGCATTAGTTAGGATTAAAATGAATGATAGACATAAGGATTGACACATCACCGACATTGTTTATTGTTCATCATTGTTCCTATATGTATCCAATATTGTTTAAGTGATATTGATATTAACCGTTGATTACCGTTACAGAATATTGAATCATTGTTACACCGTTGCATTGGGTACCATGTTATTGATTATTATCATCGTGCAATGTTATTGATTCCTATTGATCCATTGATTCATTGTTATACCGTTATTCCATTGTTCCCTGCTTTCTTTGCTTGTTCATAACTTGCTCTAAGGACAATTTTCTCCTCTTTTTAGATAAAGTGTATACAGGTAATAAAGAAAAATTGCCTGCTGGAATTGGAGAACAGACATTCTGAAGGCTACTGCTTTTAAATTGCTTATTACTTTAATAAATTTAATGTATTGACACTTGTTATTATTTTGGTTTTGGATTATTGTTGTTTTTTGGCATATGTCCCGAATTTTTATTATTGTATTTGGATATTATTGTCACGAGAGGATCACAGCCAAAGTCACCCCATGGGCCCCTCCACCACGTGGCCCATGCAGCCCCTTCTCCAAATACGGTAGGCCCCACCTCAAACCCCTTTTACGTCGCTGACGTGGGCAAACAACAAACCACAACACTCTGTTGTACACCAGGCCTAGGGGTGGGCATCGGTCGGTATCTGACCTAATATGGACCATCCACCACCGATCCAAAGAAGATTAGTTTTTTTAATTTTCTCATCTGTAACCAATTCGAGCCTTAATTGGATCGGTTTTCATCCAAGCCGATTAAGCTCGGTTTGGATTGAATTGGATGATCGGTTTGGCGTGCTACTTTTCACCTCCAATATCATTCACAATTTTGTTGAAATTTAGAAGATCAACTTCAATCAAACTTAAGAAACAACCTGTTATTTGTTGTTCATAAATGAATTTAACATGAAGATTCATTAAACCACAAGTTGGTAATGAATTTTACACTAATTGTTTGAGACGATGACGTTTAAATGGGTAAGATACACTGCTTTTTCACTTGCATACTTATGTAATCTTAGTTTATTCTCATAAAAGGAACATCAATAACCATAACTAATTGAATTTTAGGTATAATAAAAAAGATTTAGAAAACAATTTCTGCTTGACTTGATTAAAGTAACTACTAAATGTTACATCAACTTCATGATTCTATTAAGCTGTGTCACACTGTAAATCAAGCATTTTTCAACAATATAACACACATGATTATGGAGAATCAAAATATAGGTAGAACAACTGCTCGGTTTGTATTAAAAAAATTAAAGGAGACTATTTGTATCTCCAAGAAAATGAGAAATGGTTGTTTGTATATTCAAGAAATTAAAGGAGAACTAGATTTTTTGTGGACTAATGCATAGAGATACGGTCGGTTCGGTTTCATCGATTATTTGAAAGCCTCATCCAACAACCGAACCGGTTAGTTGGTTATTGAAGATCAAGAACCGGGCCAACCCAAACCCTCAGTTGGTTCGGATAAAAACCGGTCGATTTGGATTGGATTGGTTCGGATTGGTTGGTTCGAATAATAGTTGTCCATCCCTAACCAGGCCCACCTCCAACCATTTATTTCATATATAATACCCCTATAGGAAACTCTATAGGATAACCTTCCAATTACTTCTATATATATATATATATATATATATATATATATATATATATATATATATATATGTATGTATATATATATATATATGTATATGTATATTCTTAACACGGGGTATTACGCCATGTAAATTTTTTCCTCCAAATCACCATGAAGGAATGTCGTTTTCACATCCATTTGCTCAACTTCGAGATCCATGATTGCTCCCATGCCCAAGATAACTCTAATGGAAGTCATCTTGAAAAATGGAGAGAAAATCTCATCAAAATCAACTCCTTCCTTCTGACCAAATCCTTTGACGACCAAACGAGCCTTGAACTTTATCAATTACTGATTTTCATCTCTCTTCAACTTGTACACCCACTTATTCTTAAGTGCTTTTCTACCTTTAGGAAGCTCCACCAACTCATAGGTTTCATTCTTCAACAAAGACTCCATCTCCGATTTCATGACTATCTCACTGTCTTTGTGTGCAACTGCTTCCTCAAACATCTCAGGCTCTCCATCACTGGTCAATGGGACATACTTTGCATAAGGGTCATCTCTGTCACTTGTCACCAAAATGTAATCTCATGAAGGATACTTGGTAGTTGGCTTTTGCTCCTGATTACTTCTTCGGATTTGCAGGTTCGCATTTTCACCCTGCAATTGCGCATTCTTGTCATGCAGTTGAGCATCATGTGCTCCCCCGGATTTGGCTCCCTCTGATCAAGCTCCTCATCTGATTTAGGTTCTTGATTCAATTCAACATCTACTGCTTTAGCTGCATCAGGTGCAACTGCATCTCTACCATCGTGAACGTCTTCATCATCCTGTTGTGATGTTGCACTCTCATAAGTTGGATTGTCAATTGCAATGCCTCCTGCTCCTATCTCTTTGACAATATTTGCAACTGTAAGATCTTCATGGAACACCACGTCTCTCTTCATCGCCATATCCTAGAAAGATACATGGCCTTGCTTTGTAATCCAGCTTCGATCGCTCCTAATTGGGTATGTGTGCAAACGCTTTACACCCAAACACTCTCAAGTTAGAATTAGAGACACTTCTACCAGTCCACACTCCCTCTGGAGTTTCATAGTCCAAAGGAATACATGGTGATCTATTGATGAGGTAACATGCAGTCTTCAAAGCTTCACCTCAAAACCGCTTGGATAAATTGGTTATCTTCAACATGCATCTGACTTTCTCCATAATGGTTTGGTTCATCCGTTCAACTACACCATTATAATGTGGAGTGCCGGGAATTGTCCTCTCTTGCCTTATGCCATGGTTTGAACAATAGTTCCTGAACTATTTCGAGGTGTATTCACCTATATTGTCACTGCAAATGCATTTGAGGCTTCTGTTAGTCTCCCCTCCACCATGGTATGGAATTGCACAAAGGTCTGGAACACTTGGTCCCTTGTTTTCAACATACAATAAAAGTAACAAACAGTTGGTACGGCCTAATGATTCAACTTCCATAAGGCCACATACATCCAAATGCACTAGATCTAAAACATTTTCTTTTATTGTGAAGGATTTAGCAAAACTAACCTTTGGTTGCTTATCAAATAAACAATGATCACAATAGTTTTGTGAGGTATCTTTTGCAAATGGAATCAGTGACTTCTTTGCTAACACCTGCAATCCCTTCTCACTCATGTGGCCGAGGTGCCTATGCAATAATCTAGGAGAAGTATCCTCAATTGCATTCAACTCATTACTCTTGCAAATCTTCCCATAAGTCTTGTAGAGCATGCAACACAACTTTCCTTTAGCAACTACAAGAGATTTCTTGGTAAGCTCCCACTTTCCACCACCATGATGATGATGAAATTCTTGTTTGTCAAGCACATCGGTTGACATCAAATTGAGACGTAGACAAGGAACATGTTTCACATCTTTCAATTGTAATTGATAGCCCACATCTGCTTGCAAACAAATATCTCCAATCCCAACAATATTGGAGTAACTGTCGTTGCCCATCTTCACTCTACCGAAGTTGCCAGCTTTGTAAGTAGTAAAGAACTCCAAATGTGAAGTGGCATGGAATGAGGCTCTGGAATCAACGATCCACTGAACTCTTTGACTATCATCAACATGTAGACATTCCTCTCCAAGACATAGGAATTCGTACACATTAGAACACACAGTAGCCGCAGTGCTCATCGTGTCCTCCTTGTGTTGATGAGTGGTGCCATCTCTCCCTTCTTTATCTCTTTTCAACTTGTGGCAATTCTTCTTCATATGGCCAGCAGTGCCACAATGATGACACTTTCTATTGAATCTTATCCGGGATCTGCTTACATTCCTTGATTTCCTTCCATGGCCTTTGGGTCCTCTGCTTTTGCTCCTACCTCTGTTTTCCACGACGAACACTTGACTATTGTCTAAACTTGAAGAAGACTTTCTTCTAAGTTCATCATTTAACATGTTAGCTTTAACATTATCCATAGACATTACACCGTTTGAAGTAGAATTACTTACAGTTACAATGAAGGTCTCTCAATTGTCCGACAATGAACCCAATAGTAATAGCGCTTGCAACCTGTCATCAATCTTCATATTCATCGTAGCTAGTTGATTGATTACACTTTGGAAGCTGTTCAGGTGCTCGGTCACCCGAATGTCGTCTCCGTACTTCATATTTACAAGTTTTTTTATTAGAAAAGCTTTCTTCGCAGCTGTTTTCTTCTGAAATAGTGACTCCTGCTTCAACCACATTGCATTTGCATTGGTTTCATTGGACACATGGTGGAATACACTATCATCCACACATTTGCTGATATGACCAGTGGCTTTGCAGTTCCTTTTCGTCCAATTCACATTTGATGTCCCTCCGGGCTTAGCCTTATCTCCATCAATTGGCTCATGCAAATCCTTGCAATAGAGTATCCTCCATTCTCGACTTCCATGTAATCCAGTTGGAGTGGTTGAGTCTGATCATGGTACTCCTTGATCCTTTCATTCTAGAAAACACATAATCACAAAAACCTGCTCTGATATCACTATTAGGGAATGTGATATAGAATAATAGATTGCAATAACTCAAACAACAAACACAAGAACATGCAAGAAAAGAGATAGAGAGAGGGAGAGAGAGAGAGAACACAAGGATTAACATGGTTCAGCAACAGCCTACGTCTACGGGGCAGCAAATAACTATTGATGTTCACTATATGCAATTGTAGATACACCAAGAGTAAACCAACTTCAAGTACAACACACTTGAAGGAATCACACTTTTAGACAATGATACCATACCCACACTCTCAACTTAGTCAAATACAAATTTCTCTTTATGTGCTATTGACTAACCCTCCACATCCTTTTATACTCAAAGGTGGAAGTGTCTAGAACCCAATAATAATGCTTCACTAGTACACAACCCAACCACATGCATCTTGAGCCTTGTACTTTCATAAACTTTCTCATTCTTGAACCTTGCACACTTGCCCTGGGAAGTGTGAAGTGTGGACACTCATTAATTTTATGGGAGAACTAACAATTCTTTAGTGGTTTACAATATCCAACATGTACTTGTTGGCAGCTACTATGTAGTTGTTGATTATCTCTTCTAATACTGTGGTTCGATTGGTTGCACTAGAAGGAATGGCAAACAATCCTTTCAAAACGGCACAGTGCAATTGGTAATGCTCTAGCTACTATCTCCTTTTTATTCATTTATCTTGTACTTTGCTTTGACTTTGAAGATTGCAGTTATTCTAGGCTTACAATGTCAAGGAACTGCTAAGATTGAGGAAGATTTTGAAACTATGAGCATTATTGGATTGAGGAAGATTTTGCAAATTATCCATGTTCTATTCAAGTTGGATTAACATCTATTAGCATTGACTATCAAAGAACATATAATTATAGTATAAAGGGATGTGATGTTGATTGCAGTAGGTTTCTTTGGTTTATTATGCATGTTGTTCTGTATATGTAACACCTGTTTTCCCGTATTTGAATTGTTATACTGTATTTTTCTCAATTGTACTCTCTCGTCTATTTGAGATCATGTGAATTGTTCAGATTAAATAAAATCATTATTTTTATCTCAACTCAAATTTTGGGTTCTTTTATCAAATTCATTTGTGTGCCATTTGTATCGTTCTTCATGATACAAATGGATCAATTCTTCTCACTATCTCTTTAATCCTCATTTTTAGTGCATTTTGACCATTTCTCTTGTTGGGCTCTTTTTGAACCGGATACCCAAAACCTACGAACCCGCAAACTCTATTATTTAAACCTACCCTAACCCTAATCCATGCTAATCACTGTTTTAACCCCCCAATACCCCAGCCACTACTCTCTCTCCTTCACCGATTCCTTCGTCTCCATCGTTTTCGCCAACCAACCCACTCCCGATCCACTCCGATCACCATCACCTGCACTCCCGTCGTCGCCTCCGCTCCGTCTCTCACGACCCCCGCTCCTCGTCAACCCCACCGCAGCAGCAATCCACCGTCATCTTCACCTTCGCCCCATTGCAACCGAACCCATCGGCCTCTTCGTCTCAACCCTGCGCCTCTCGAACCCATCACACCACCTGTCTCCCCCCCATTACTGCGCCAGACCAGCACCGCGCTGCCATCGCGCAACCCCCCTCGACACCCAACCATCGTCGACACCATCCACCATCGAAACCCACTCCTCCGCTCTCCCCTGTTCGAACCCAGAAACAGAGTAGCCGCGCATTGCGTCATTCTCGACGGCAGTGCCGTCACGGTCGTCGCCACCCCCCCATGGCTGTCGCAGTCACACAGTCGCATCGCCCCGTCGAAGCCATCGCCGACGTTGCGCCTCGCTCTCGCGCTCTGTTCGTCGAAGAAGAGAACGAAGAAGAAGGAGGATTGGGCGGGATCGAATCTCAGGCGTTCGATCGCTTCAAGATCCGTGCGATCGAGCCAGTGAGATCGTTGTTCGGTGTTTCACCCACAGGCGATCCGAGATCCGCTGTTCCCTGTTTGGATCAGATCCGCTGCGGAGGAGCTCTTCCATTGGCTGCGATCGCTGTTTGGTGTTCTGGGCGCAGCTAATCCGTTCGCTGTTTGCTGTTTGGGCTGGGATCCGGCGTAGGGAAAACTCGATCTTCGGTAGTTTTTCGCACGCGCTTTTTGAGGACTTCTTCCGGGATTTTTCTACCCAACTTTCTTCAACAATCGGATCTACCGTCGTCAATTAAGGCAAGTAACCTTGTACATTTTATTGTTCTAGTACAAGCACCCTTGAAATACTACAAATAGTTAGATTGTGACTCCTCTTTGAAATATCCTTGTAGATCAATCTTGAATCTCCAAATTGACGAATCTAAGAGTCACAACTCCTATGGCCGATCTGTCACCTATACATTCTGGGATTGGCCCCGTCCCGTGTGGAGAATGCACCCCTGGAGGCTTCCTTGTATTTAAATTATAATCATTGAACTCTTTTAACCTTGGACACATGAAAACATAGACATATGAATTAAGGCGCCCTAAATTTGTAGACACATATATGATTATTATTTTGACGAACTTGCGACTATTATGACTTGAAAAACATTTATTATTTGCTGTTTTGACCTCCGTTATCATTTATTTATGCCACATAATAACTTAGATGCCAAATGACATTTTTCCATAAAATCTACACTGGCAAGTTAATTCTACGTGTTGCTGTCTGAATATTCTTTTGCGGTTTCGACCCTTTTATCATTTGAATCTGGGCCCAAGCCCTGAATAGAAATTGTAGATCCGGATGTGTAGATATCGATGGACTCCAAAATGATCGAATTTGGAGTTACGGTTTAGGAGTTATGGCAGTCATACTGCAGCTGTGTCAGTAGACGCAGTTTTGCAAAACTGCTGTATATATTTACTTTGCAAATTATTTTAGCTGTGTAAACAGCGAGCGTTTGACACGAAATTTTTATATGTAGCTGCTGGACACCCTGTAGGACATCCCCAATTTTTCTTAGAATTAATCTACACTATTTCAACACTATTTCATATGCATAAATACAAATATACAAATTCTGCCTGAACAAATGTAATAAGCCGGGGTTAAGGGAAAGACTATAGAGTGGACAATATAGGTAAGTGTACTCAGAAGGGGGCCCGTGTTTCCCAATACTCGGTTCATGAACCTGTTGCATGTGATGTATTCATGGAGTCAGTTACTTGACTCATGAACCTGTTGTATTCATGGAACCACTGTGTGGTCCTTGAACCTGTTAGTATTCACGAACTCGTTTCGTGAACCTGTTATTTAATTTCGTATTCATGAACCGTGCCTGCCTGATACCTGATACCTAGAACCTGAGTACGCCGCCCTATAGACTCCACTACTAGGTCTAAACGCAATTGATTTGACTGTAGCAACCATGTAGTAAAAAGATGGATGCATGTCGTGCTACCTAGATAGTAATCACACAAGACTTGAACTTAATACCTGATACATGATTATCCTGTTGCCTGATTATCCTGTTACCTGATTACCTGGTTACCTGATATCTGATACATGAAACTTGAACATGACACCTGTAACTTGAAATATGAAACTTGATACGTGAAACCTGACACATGAAACATGATACTTGATGTTAGTTACCCCTACAGGTTCACCTGACATATGTTTTACCATTAGTAGTTGTTAACTAGCCTGTTTACTAAGTAGTCCTCCCTTGCTAGCTAATTCCTGGTTGTTCCCACTACTTGTTGTATCCCTGTTACATTCTTGATTCCAGTTCCTGTTCCCCCTACTTGTACTCGTTTTTACTATTTGTGGCCCTAGCTTGCACTAAGGGCATTCTCTCTTGTTTTCCCTGTTTTTCCTTTTATATTTATTAAGCAGACTTGGGACAAGCTACCGGCTGGAATTTGGCGATCAGACATTTCAGGTTTTGCTTGGAGCAAGGACCTGTTTAAATAATTATTTTTCTTAAGGTATTTATTTCTCCTGCCGTATAAGACTTGTTTTCGAGTTTACACTTGATCCAGATATGAGAACTATTTGAATATTATTATTTGTTTAAATTGTTTTCTGTTGCTTAATACATTATTCATGCATGCTTGGTTATATATAAATCTGGTTATATTCTTGTTATGATGCTGAGTCGATCCTACAGCTTATGGATGATGTAAAAATCATTCGCTGGGCTTCGTCACGTGCTCGTATTCCATATTTTTAGGAAGCGGGGCGTGACAAGGTTTTTAGTGGTATCAGAGCTTAGGTTTGGCTAATGTGTTAGTTTGACTAATACATTAGACATGCTTGACTCAGTCAGGATTAACTCAACATTAAACAGGCCATGCAACCACATGAATAATTTGATAATCAACTCGATCTGGACACAAGTCTTATCCCATCCATTTTGATTCCTTCATATTCAATTCCTTGAATCCCATGCTTCCTTCCATCTCTTGCAGTCATCCTGATCTATTGATTCCTTATTGGGTGCAAGTTTATTTTTCCCTACCCATATTCTTTTGATTCCGGTGCAAGCAATCTCTGATTTTCTGCTTGTCTCGTTGATTCCTTCTTATTTCAGCTCTGGTGTCATTTATTGCTTTTCGTGCCTTGTATTCATTATCATTTGTCGACTCATTTTGAGTATCGTACTAGTTATTTCTTTCCTGCTATATTTTCTTCAATTCCGATTTTGCCCTTCGTCCCTCTTCCTTCGCATTCAATTCCTTAATTTTCTTTCGTCTCTTCTAGTCATCCTCCTCTTTAACTCCTTATTGGGTGTAGCTTCATTTTCTCCTACTTATTTTCTCTTTATAATTATTTTTCGGAATACTTTCTATGTTTCGACTGTTAATTGTTATATTTATTTTCGATCTCCTATATATATATATATAAAATGTGTTTCTTAATAAAGAATTTGATTTTCCGAACAATGGTGTATTTTAATTTCACTTTTCACTTTTGATTGACTATATATATTTACCGAATTATTTTGATAAGACAAATTCTTATTTTGTTGCATCATGCTATTATTACTACTATTATTATTATTGCTATTAATTTCGTTATCATTACTAGTATTACTATTATTGTTATTACTATTGATATTCTTATTGTTGTTTTCATTATTTTATTATTATTGCTAATATTAAATTACTTTCACAAAGTGTTGGGCACAAACTATACCTTGTCTTGCATTATTATTTTTACTAGTGTTGTTGATATTTTAATATTACTGCTATCATTATTATTATTATTATCATTCTTTTTGCGATTACTGTTATTATTACTGTTATGATCATTGTTATTATCATTGTTATTCTCATTGTTATTAGTATCGATATTTTATTATTATTATTGTTATTGATACTATTACTTTTATCGTTACTATTATTATTATTATTA
Source organism: Hemerocallis citrina (assembly GCA_017893485.1). Classification (NCBI taxonomy): domain Eukaryota; kingdom Viridiplantae; phylum Streptophyta; class Magnoliopsida; order Asparagales; family Asphodelaceae; genus Hemerocallis; species Hemerocallis citrina. Next base: position 329,866,621 of record CM030359.1, on the reverse strand, counting down.
TTTTGTTTTGAGCCTGAGCATGCTCAATTTTATATATATTTCACCACTTCGGTGCAACCTAATGTCGAGATGGCAAATATGCAACTCGATGTCAATGGAGGCAAATTGCAACTGGATATCGGCGAGGCAAAATGTGTAGCCGAATATTTGGATGGCAATTTGAAGCCTGATGTCGTGAAGGCAAATATGCAACTTGATGTTAAGAAGACAAGATTTTCTACCTATTACTAATTGATATTTCAAGACTCGTTACTTATATAAATAAACTGATGGTAAAGGAATAATTTTCGTTATTATGGGTATTATTATTATCATTGTCGTTTCGATTTATGTTATTATTAATATTTTCATCACCTTTATTGCTATTATTATTTCTATTATTATTACTGTTACCTTATTGATATTATTGTTATTATTGCTATTATCATATTATTTATTATCATTATTGATATTATTTTTAATGCTATCATTATTATTATTATTGCATTATTTTCATGAGTGTGTTGAATTCTATTATGTCGTGTATGTGTTATCGTTATAATTAGTATTGTTGATATTTTTATTATGTTATTATTACCTGTAAGATTTTGATGATTTTGATTTCTATTATTATTATTGTTATTATTATTGTCATTAATATTATTTTGTTACTATTATTACTAATTTCATTATTATCAATGTTATATTTATTTTTATTATTGTTATTATTATTCTGTTACTATTGGTATTATTATTATTGATATTTTTTGTGTCATTATTTCTGTTAAAAGCCATTAGTTATGATATGTATTCTATCTTTTAATTATGAAGATTGAAGCTCAAGCCTTATACCCATTTTTCATTATTATCTATTTCTATTTGGAGCCCATACTCTCTTTGATCTTGATTTCTCATTCTTTTCTTCCTGCTCGGATCGTCGCTTGGTGTCACGTGGTCTACAACGAAATGCCTAGAACTTGGAACGTCACCTTCAGAGTAGCGCAGCGGAAGCGTGGTGGGCCCATAACCCACAGGTCCCAGGATCCTGTTGTTGCTTCTCCTATCTTGTATTGGTTGTTTCGTTCCACTCCGTGCATTTTTTTTTTCTCATCCGTTGACTCAATGCTTGGTTCATCTTTTCCTTGTCCATCATTTCTTCGATTCCAACTCTATCCATTTCTTCATCTCCTTGCTTGTTATCTTGCAAGTCATGTGTTGTTCATTCTTCATTTTGATACCGGTTACCTCTTTCTTACATTCCATTTTGCCATCATGCACATTCATTTATTGGTTCAATTCTTCCCTGTCTTTTCATTCTTTGATTTCAGTTCTGCCGACTCCTTATCTTGCTTTATGATCTCGGGTTGTTCTTTCCTTTTGATACCGTTTATTCTCTTCCATGCATTCCATTTGACATCGTTGTTATCCACTCCCTTCTTATTTTGGTGTTACCACCAAGTTGACTTTTCTTGGATCCTTTTTGTTACCCTCCCCTAAATTGCTTTTACCCTGTCCTATGTACCGCCTATGCAAATTTCGAGGACGAAATTTTTGTGTAAGGGGGGTAGGATTTGTAACACCTGTTTTCCCGTATTTGAATTGTTATACTGTATTTTCCTCAATTGTACTCTCTCGTCTATTTGAGATCATGTGAATTGTTCAGATTAAATAAAATCATTATTTTTATCTCAACTCAAATTTTGGGTTCTTTTATCAAATTCATTTGTGTGCCATTTGTATCGTTCTTCATGATACAAATGGATCAATTCTTCTCACTATCTCTTTAATCCTCATTTTTAGTGCATTTTGACCATTTCTCTTGTTGGGCTTTTTTTGAATCGGATACCCAAAACCCACGAACCCGCAAACTCTATTATTTAAACCTACCCTAACCCTAATCCATGCTAATCACTATTTTAACCCCCCAATACCCCAGCCGCTACTCTCTCTCCTTCACCGATTCCTTCGTCTCCATCGTTTTCGCCAACCAACCCACTCTCGATGCACTCCGATCACCATCACCTGCACTCCCGTCGTCGCCTCCGCTCCGTCTCTCACGACCCCCGCTCCTCGTCAACCCCACCGCAGCAGCAATCCACCGTCATCTTCACCTTCGCCCCATTGCAACCGAACCCATCGGCCTCTTCGTCTCAACCCTGCGCCTCTCGAACCCATCGCACCACCTGTCTCCTCCCCATTACTGCGCCAGACCAGCACCGCGCTGCCATCGCGCAACCCCCCTCGACACCCAACCATCGTCGACACCATCCACCATCGAAACCCACTCCTCCGCTCTCCCCTGTTCGAACCCAGAAACAGAGTAGCCGCGCGTTGCGTCATTCTCGACGGCAGCGCCGTCACGGTCGTCGCCACCCCCCCATGGCTGTCGCAGTCACACAGTCGCATCGCCCCGTCGAAGCCATCGCCGACGTTGCGCCTCGCTCTCGCGCTCTGTTCGTCGAAGAAGAGAACGAAGAAGAAGGAGGATTGGGCGGGATCGAATCTCAGGCGTTCGATCGCTTCAAGATCCGTGCGATCGAGCCAGTGAGATCGCTGTTCGGTGTTTCACCCACAGGCGATCCGAGATCCGCTGTTCCCTGTTTGGATCAGATCCGCTGCGGAGGAGCTCTGCCATTGGCTGCGCTCGCTGTTTGGTGTTCTAGGCGCAGCTAATCCGTTCGCTGTTTGCTGTTTGGGCTGGGATCCGGCGTAGGGAAAACTCGATCTTCGGTAGTTTTTCGCGCGCGCTTTTTGAGGACTTCTTCCGGGATTTTTCTACCCAACTTTCTTCAACAATCGGATCTACCGTCGTCAATTAAGGCAAGTAACCTTGTACATTTTATTGTTCTAGTACAAGCACCCTTGAAATACTACAAATAGTTAGATTGTGACTCCTCTTTGAAATATCATTGTAGATCAATCTTGAACCTCCAAATTGACAAATCTAAGAGTCACAAAATTTCCTTGTATTTAAATTATAATCATTGAACTCTTTTAACCTTGGACACATGAAAACATAGACATATGAATTAAGGCGCCCTAAATTTGTAGACACATATATGATTATTATTTTGACGAACTTGCGACTATTATGACTTGAAAAACATTTATTATTTGCTTTTTTGACCTCCGTTATCATTTATTTATGCCACATAATAACTTAGACGCCAAATGACATTTTTCCATAAAATCTACACTGGCAAGTTAATTCTACGTGTTGCTGTCTGAATATTCTTTTGCGGTTTCGACCCTTTTATCATTTGAATCTGGGCCCAAGCCCTGAATAGAAATTGTAGATCCGTATGTGTAGATATCGATGGACTCCAAAATGATCGAATTTGGAGTTACGGTTTAGGAGTTATGGCAGTCATACTGCAGCTGTGTCAGTAGACGCAGTTTTGCAAAACTGCTGTATATATTTACTTTGCAAATTGTTTTAGCTGTGTAAACAGCGAGCGTTTGACACGAAATTTTTATATGTAGCTGCTGGACACCCTGTAGGACATCCCCAATTTTTCTTAGAATTAATCTACATTATTTCAACACTATTTCATATGCATAAATACAAATATACAAATTCTGCCTGAACAAATGTAATAAGCCGGGGTTAAGGGAAAGACTATAGAGTGGACAATATAGGTAAGTGTACTCAGAAGGGGGCCCGTGTTTCCCAATACTCGGTTCATGAACCTGTTGCATGTGATGTATTCATGGAGTCAGTTACTTGACTCATGAACCTGTTGTATTCATGGAACCACTGTGTGGTCCTTGAACCTGTTAGTATTCACGAACTCGTTTCGTGAGCCTGTTATTTAATTTCGTATTCATGAACCGTGCCTGCCTGATACCTGATACCTGGAACCTGAGTACGCCGCCCTATAGACTCCACTACTAGGTCTAAACGCAATTGATTTGACTGTAGCAACCATGTAGTAAAAAGATGGATGCATGTCGTGCTACCTAGATAGTAATCACACAAGACTTGAACTTAATACCTGATACATGATTATCCTGTTGCCTGATTATCCTGTTACCTGATTACCTGGTTACCTGATATCTGATACATGAAACTTGAACATGACACCTGTAACTTGAAATATGAAACTTGATACGTGAAACCTGACACATGAAACATGATACTTGATGTTAGTTACCCCTACAGGTTCACCTGACATATGTTTTACCATTAGTAGTTGTTAACTAGCCTGTTTACTAAGTAGTCCTCCCTTGCTAGCTAATTCCTGGTTGTTCCCACTACTTGTTGTATCCCTGTTACATTCTTGATTCCAGTTCCTGTTCCCCCTACTTGTACTCGTTTTTACTATTTGTGGCCCTAGCTTGCACTAAGGGCATTCTCTCTTGTTTTCCCTGTTTTCCCTTTTATATTTATTAAGCAGACTTGGGACAAGCTACCTGCTGGAATTTGGCGATCAGACATTTCAGGTTTTGCTTGGAGCAAGGACCTGTTTAAATAATTGTTTTTCTTAAGGTATTTATTTCTCCTGCCGTATAAGACTTGTTTTCGAGTTTACACTTGATCCAGACATGAGAACTATTTGAATATTATTATTTGTTTAAATTGTTTTCTGTTGCTTAATAAATTATTCATGCATGCTTGGTTATATATAAATCTGGTTATATTCTTGTTATGATGCTGAGTCGATCGTACAGCTTATGAATGATGTAAAAATCATTCGCTGGGCTTCGTCACGTGCTCGTATTCCATATTTTTGGGAAGCGGGGCGTGACAGTATAGAAGCTACTGTACTGCTTTCAGGTATTGGTCACTGAATTGCTTTCATGAAACAAACTATACAAAAGCCAACTAAATCAATATCACAAGAAGATAATAATCAACATAAGGTACTCGGAAATCATTTCCGCAACACCAATTCCAGCCAACAACCGTCACATAGGGGTTTTACATATCTCCAATTTTACAAAGTAGTGACCATTTCCACAAACAAAAACTCGCCTACATTCCCTTATCAGTCTTCATTTCGTCTCATCAAGTTTCATCACCTACACTAGACCACTCCCTCCTTCCTCCCATAACTTCTTCTTATTTTCCCCATGTTACCTCATGAAAAGTGAACTTGATGTTGGGATTATGTGGATTTAGTACATAGCAAGGAGACTCAAGAGGTTGAAGAAGAGGAAGCCTGACAGCAGCAAGAAATAGCGGCAGTCCAGCAACAGCAGCAGGATGCAGCAACAATGACTGGACAGTCGACTGCATTCAATTGCAGTTTATTGCAAGTGAGCAGCAATGCCCTCAACTGAGCATTGCAGTCGACTGCTAGGTAAGAATTCGACCGCAACTTACAGGGAAGCTCTCTGACTTCTCTCGACTCTCTAACAGTCGTCTGTAACCTAGTGCAGTCGACCACAACTTCCAGAAATTGGGGATTTGATCTACGACGGAGATCTAAGCTTGTGTAGTCCTTTATATATGTACGGTGTAGGATTATTAGGTTCATTAAGCACTGAGAGATAGTTTGGGCTGCCGTTCTTGAGAGATCAGAGATGAGAGAAAGTCCTGCAGTTTGAGGGTCAGATTTTAGGTGATTGTAAACATGTTTTTCTTCATATTTTCTGGTGAAAATTGCACGATTGTCTCTACATGGGAAAGTAGTCATTGCATTTGGTGAACCTTAATAAAAATCTCATGTGTTTATGTATTGGCTGCGTTTGTTTGTGCTTTTTGATTTTGATTACTTGTTTGCTAACTCATCACTTGAGAACTAAACCAAATGAAATAGAGTAACATATAAACAAAGTAAATTATTGTACAAGTAAAATCACAATCGTCAAATACAATATCCTGATCTAATTTTACCCCTCTCTCTCTCTCTCTTAACTATTTATATATTAATTTATTGTAAAAGAAACTCGTAATTTTTTTCTCCATAAATTTATTGTAAAAGAAACTTGTAATTTTTTTGTCATAAGCTAGCCAGTATTCCTCAACCTTATTCGTAAATTCTCTTTCAAGTTGCCTTTTGTATTTCTTCTCCGTTGACTTAGTCAGATACTCTTAGCATAAACCAAAGTGTGATTAAATCTTTTCCGAAACTACATCATGAAATGTTCCAACCATTATTAAATGGCAAAATGAGTGTTTGTTTGCACTCACGGATTGCTATAATTTGATAAAACAATAAAATAATATGTTATCGAACGAGAGATGTTGTGTCGTTTGAGATCATTTTTTTTATTTTTAATGAAACGGAACTTGATGTAAAGTGGGAGAGGTTTTTCGTAATTTTTTCAACCATTAAAACGGTCATTTAGTAATTGAATGGTAATTAGTTATTAAAAAAATATTAAATTAGTGCTTATTCCATTAACTTATTACTTAATGGATGATTAAAGAGTGATTAAGTGGGCTTTGGTGTGGGACGGGACATGTTGTCCCGTCCAAGAACTTTTTAAGATTGGACGGGGCAACATTTTCCGTCTGATGCCTCCTTTTTTTTTCTTTTTTTTTTCTGGACGGAATATGTTGTTCCTTTTGATCGTTCAAACAGTAAAAAAATATCAAAAAAATATTGGACGAAATATGTTGTTTCATTCGATGCGTTTAAAAAAAAATAGAGACAAAACATAGTGTTCTGTCTGCTATATTTGACAATTGTCAAACCTATTTGTTCTCGTTAGCTAAAATTTGGCAAAATAGTAATCAAGGGTAGTGTTTTTTTAACAAAATTTTGTCATTTTGATAAATAGCAAACGAGTGTGGATACTCTTTAAGAGCATCTGTAGTCGTTGGCCAAATATCGAAAAATGGATAATTTAGCCAAAAATCATCAGTAGTCGTTGGCCAAATAACCATTTTTGGGTTCGAGGTGAACAATTGTCTGCCAAATTTGGGGAAAGAAATGGCAAAAGCCAAAATTTTGAAGTCGGAACATGATATGTCGTCCGTCGATATGTTTTATATTTTTTTATTATTAAATATAGTCCGATCGATTTTCTAAAATTAAAAAAGAAATTCAAAAAGGGAGATCATATGCCGTCCAAGAAATGGGAAGTTCTCATTTTCAATTTTTAAATCCTATACTTTAGACCTATAGTTCATAATTATGGGCCATTAACTTTTTTATTCAGAAAGTCTTCCTTTCGAACGGGATATGATATCCCGTTCAATTTTTTTTTTTTTTTTGAAAAAAAAATCGAATGCTCTCACGGAATATGATATTCCGTTCGTCGAAGAAATGACAAATTTGGGTTTAGACGACTACAACTCATTTCCAAAATTTCTATTGCTATATGTCAAATACTCAAATTTTGGGTATAGACGACTACAGATGCTCTAAGAGTATTATAGTTGTCAAACCCAAGAATTTTCTCCCAAAATGACCCTCTTTTTGAAAGTTTTTCCCAAACTGACATACTTTTTTTAAAAAAATTCCCAAACCGACCTAATCGTTGTCTCAAAAAGCGAGTTTGGGAAAAATCCCATCGCTTTTTGAGACAACGAGTGTGAGGCTTGGGTTTTTTTTATTTCTTCCTGGCCAAGACTCGTTGTCTCAAAAAGCGATGAGGTTTTTCCCAAACTCGTTTTTTGAGACAACGAGTGTCGTTTGGGGGTTTTTAATACCCAGGCTCAAATTTCGACCTCACTCTATCTTTCAACTCTCTATCTTCCTCTTCCTCTTCTAACCCCGAAACCCAAAACCCTAGCCTCCCAAAATCGACATCCTACCCACAAAATCTCCTATAAATCTAAATATATTCACTTAATATTTTCCAACCCTCTCTTTTGATGGACTCTACTTTTGATGGCCTACTTTTGGCCTACTTTTGATGGACCACTCTTTCATTCAACTCTAGATTTAGCATATTGGCCTACTTTTGATGGACCGTACTCATAGTTGATGCAAGCCTGCGACGTTCAAGAAAAGGCCGGTCGAGATCTACGAGAATTCGCAACGACATGGATGAGAGAGATAGGTTTAGTAGGGGTACGAGAGTGAAATGTTCGAAATGTGGGTTGTATGGACACAATAAGCGGCGATATAGTAATAGAGGATCTCTAAATATTTAAACCATGTCAAATTCCAATGTGTTTGTGTTTGTTTTGTCAACTTTGTAGTAGTTTGTAATTGTTGTATTATGTGATGCGGACTTTCTACTAATTTGTACGCGTTCAATTTTTAACTATGATAATTCTCATTTGTTTCAAAAGCATTGGAAGTTTAGAGATTGTGAATGAATTTTGATTCGTAGATGTTAGAGTAGATATGAATGCACAGGGCATATGCAGCTTGAATTGGAAACTTTTTTCCCCAAACTCATTTTCTCATAAAGCGAGTCTGGGCAAAACCTCCTCGCTTTCTGAGAAAGCGAGTTTAGAGTTGAGAGATTTCCAGAGCCTAAGTGGTCTTTAGAAATTTCTCAACTCATCAGTCGCTTTCTCAGAAAGCGATGACATTTTTCCTACAGTCGCTTTCTAAGAAAGCGAGTTTAGGCAGAACCATATCGCTTTCTGAGAGAGCGACTGTGGAGTTGAGAAATTTCCAGATACCAGCTGGTCTCTGGAAATCTCTCAACTCAATAGTCGCTTTCTCAGAAAGCGAGGAGGTTTCGCCTAAACTCGCTTTCTCAGAAAGCGACTGTTGAGTTGAGAAATTTCCAGAAACTATCTATTCTCTAGAAATCTAAAACTACAGTCTGCCTTGTACTCGCTTTTTCAGAAAGCGAGTTTTTTGCCTACACTCGCTATTTCAGAAAGCGAGTTTCGGTAAAAGCCAATCTCTTTATGAGAAAGCGACTGTTGAGTTGAGAAATTTCCAGAGGCCAGTTAGGCTCTGGAAATCTCTCCACTCCAAACTCGCTTTCTTAGAAAGCGAGGAGGATTAAACATGAGAAAGCGAGTCGTGAGTCTGCTTAGAAATACCCCATACAGACTCTAAACTCGCTTTCTTATAAACTGAGGAGGTTAATATCAGACTCGCTTTCTGAAAAAGCGAGTTTAGGCCAAAAAAATTTCAATCGAAACTAAAACTACAGTCTGCCCTGTATACAACAATTCGACTACAAACAATTCACATCAAATTCGACAACCCATCAAATATCTCAACTGCATTTCACCAATTCAACAATTTCCAACATATGCACCTCAACCATTTCTAATATATCAAAACTCCAAACATTTTGTAATTGATCAACAATCTCACATTAAACATCAACACAAAAAAAACATCATAAACAACCCAAACGATCACACTCACACACCCCATACTCAATAACATTGCTTTATACATTAAAAAATTTAATATATACACGACCACCTTCTTCACCTTTACTTAGAAAGACATACACTAACAAGCGAATGACAAATACACTTCCCTCACCTTCACTTGCAAAGTAAATACATTCAATTAGTGTAACACCCCGAATTCCAAATACAACTGAATTCGAGATTTCCACAGGATCTTTTCGTCTCATTCGGTACAATTTTACAAGGAATTGAAACTTCCATTTTACATCAGAGTTACATGAGATTTTACACTTTACATTTTACAGCGGAAGCATATAACACAATAATTTACATGTAATGACAGCGGAAGCAATTTACATCATTTAAATAAATGTACATCAACAATGAATAATTTGTAAGCATCAGTTCTCCTTTCGCTTTTATCAAGCCATTTATCCTGCATACAAAACTGTGGGTACGTCAGTTTATTCAACCGACGAAAATTATAAATGGCCATCCTCTATATGCCAGAAACAGTATAACGATTCTCATTTCTTAACAAATCACAAACTTGTTCACATATCAAATTAAAGGGAAAATCTTAATGATGTCGTGTTGTGATTGTGCACTTAATCCTTAATGCAATTATTATATTATATGACACTAATGCGCACTTGTTCGGATTCTATGCATCCCATACTACATAGGTCCGAGGCAAGCCCTTAATCGTACTTCATCTTGTAGGGTTCAATCCCTCGTCATGACTTAATCTACTACTGTAACTACGGTAAGTATCCTAGATGTTTTCTGACATACGAACTCATATCTAGGCACCCTGGAGGGAATCCCAACGCACTGACACATGACTCATCATGCAGGCATCCTGTGATAATTCAGCTCCTACCAAAGACATAACACCACCCGCAGTCGTCAAAACACCCCACGAGCGTCGCCACCGGGAAGGAACTCTGGAACAGTATCCACGCCCTATCATGACTCATCATGGGACATCTTGGGATACTCTCTCGCCGCCAATCCAATGACCCTCATACTCAATGTTTTTCTCTTACTTTCATCACATCTTCACTATGTATCTAGTCCTTATTTTATTAGAATCATGAACAAAATCAAAGCTCTAGAGTTAGTCTCTCCACTATACCGGACTTAATCATTCATTCAACATGACCAACCTTGGTCTTTCTTTTCAAATTTTCATATCATTTCATTTATTTCCAATTGCCGGTGGGAGACTTAGCTACTCTTTTGTTTCAATTTCAATTCACAATTACCAAAAGTTTGAGCATTTCAAGCTCATGAGTTCATTTTCATAATCTCAATAGATTTTCCTTTTCCATATTCATAGCTTTCACATTCATACAACTGTCATAAATTCAAATAATGATTCACTTCATTTCAGGTATAAATTCATGTAAAGACAAATAGAGTTTACTTACTGTCACAACCAATAATCACTCAACATAAGATTCATAATCTTTACCATAAAACAATTCATAGAATTTCTGAGATGTCAAAAGTGATCTGGACAGTCGACTTAGAGCTTATCCAGTCGACTTGTTCAGTCGAAGAAAGTTCTTCAATGACCGCTCAGAAGAGTCCACTGCTGCACATGGCCAGTCGGCTGTTCCGCAGCGTTCAAAATCTAAATATCATTTACGGGGCAGTCGACTGTCATTCAAATCAGTCGACTGTTCTACAGAGTTCAATTATACAACTCTTTAAGTTCAGTACAGTCGACTGTTACATACATTCGGTCGACTGAACAGGGTTAATTTTCGAATTAAGGGATCATCTCTCCCTTCTGTTCTTCAATTAGCACACAACATTTTATTCAACTACAGTATGTTCAATGCCAACATAAACATGTGATTCTTATCTATTTACCATCATCATAACATAGTTGATGATTAAATGTAAATCTCACACAATTAGTATGTTCTTTCCTCCAAATGAGATGCTAAACATACATTTTTCCTTTACTCATCATTTATCCACAAAGATGAATGCTGACTCCAATTTAACATGCTAGAAAATCAAGTTAACAATTCACCTTAAATACATCGTTTCATGGAATTCCGAACTGTTCATATTTTGTTTCAATGTACCAATCGACTGTTCACATGATCGGTCGACTGTACAGGTCATTTCCAGTTCTCTAATTATCGTTAGTTCTTTTTCATCTATTCACATCCTCCACAATAAGTATAACACAAAGCATTTTAATATACGATCACCCTATCAATCCACTTTTCACAAATATGATAACAATCAATATTAGTCCTAGCATGATCTCTATATTAGAAGTCATGAGAAACACCCACCTTGTTGAAGAGTTTAACGAAATCCCGTAAAGCCTTCTAGTGTGATAATGTGACTCCTTCTCCTTGCTCCTTGCCACCGAGAATCCTCTGAAGTGATGACCGGCCTCCAAGATACTCACTCACAACTCTCTTAAAAAATATATCTTTCTTTCAAATAAAGTTCTTAGTGTAAAAGACAATGAGTGAGAGGGGTATTTAAACTAAATCTTTGGGTGAGATGGAGGGCTAGGATTGAGTAGATGGTTATGAGATGGAGGGCTAGGATGAGAGTAGGAGTTGTAGTAACTACCCACAACTAGGTAACCACCTATACAAACTCCACTTCTTCCAAAAACCGGCCAAGGAAAGGTGCTCATGCATGTGTACGTGCAATGCACATGCATGCACTAGTCTCCATATAAAAACTTGTACATTATACATCCTTATAAAAATAATCTTTTAAAAAATGTTACCTTACAAGTTGTTATTAAGAGAATGGGCTTAAATTGATGGGCCAAAATATTAGTTTTTACAAAATAAATAAATTAGATTTTTCGGCTTGCGTTTATTTGAGACAAAAGGGACTTTTATAAAAAAAATAATTTAAAGAACACACACACACATATATATATATATGCATATACTCGTCATCCATAAGGAAAATAATTATAAGATTTCATATTACGAAAATTGCACGTGCACACTACGTGCAAAAAAAACAAATAATTTTCATAAATGAAAATCAGGTCATTACAACACTCCCTCCTTAGAAAAGTTCCGTCCCCGGAACTACAATCAAGAGTGAGGAACAAAAAGCAAGCATAAGAAAAGTACAAAAAATACAAATCAAACAAAAAGCTCAGGATGATCTCTCAACATCCTCTCCTCAGATTTCCAAGTAGCCTCTTCAACCAAATGGTTTCTCCAGACTACCTTGACCATCGGTATCGTCTTATTCCTCAAGACTTTCTCTCGACGATCAACAATCTCGACAGGAGACTCGATATAATTTAGATCCAACTGCAAACTTTCCGGCACTTCAGGCAAATGATGACTCGGGTCTGGAATATAACCTCTCAGCATAGACACATGAAAGACATTGTGCACCTGAGACAACTCTTCTGGTAACTCAAGCCGGTAAGCAGTTTTCCCGATCCTTTTCAATATCTTGTACGGGCCTATAAACCTCGGGGCTAACTTCCCACTCTTGCCGAAACGGATCACGCCTTTACTGGGCGATACTTTCAGAAAGACAAAGTCACCAACCTCAAACTCAAGGTCCCTTCTCCAGTTGTCTGCATAGCTCTTCTGCCTGCTCTGAGCTTCCACCAACCTCTTCCTGATCAGATCAATCTTTTCAGAGGTCTGCTGAACAATCTTAGGTCCAAACATCTGACGCTCCCCAACTTCGAACCAACAAACAGGCGTCCTGCACTTCCTGCCATATAAAGCTTCGTACAGCGTCATCCCAATGCTAGTCTGAAAACTGTTGTTATAAGCAAACTCTACCAAAGGTAAGTGCCTTTCCCAACTGCCTCCAAAGTCTAGTATACAGCACCGAAGCATATCCTCAAGAATACGGTTAACTCTCTCGGTCTGCCCATCGGTCTGGTGATGAAAAGCAATGCTGAAATCTGTCTTGGTACCCAAAGCTATTTGAAGACTCCTCTAGAAATGCGAAGTACACCGCGCATCTTGATTGGATATAATCATCAACGGAACGCCATGAAGCCTGACAATCTGACCAACATACATCTCAGCCAACTTGTCCATCGAAGCAGTAAGTTTCATTGCCAAAAAATGAGCAGACTTGGTTAATCGATCGACTATAACCCAAATCGCATCATTGCCCTTAGAACTCTTGGGTAAACCCGTAATGAAATCCATACTGATGTTATCTCACTTCCATTCCGGAATAGGTAACGGTTGCAATAGACCTCTAGGTTTTTGATTCTCGGCTTTGACTTGTTGACAAACCTCACACCTCGACACAAATTCGGCCACATCCCGCTTCAAACCTGGCCACCAGAAATGCTGCTTGATGTCCCTATACATCTTGGTACTCCCAGGATGTACAGAAAAAAGAGTAGCATGCGCCTCCTGAAGGATACTCTCTTTCAGGTCTGCCTGATCCAGAACACACAGCCTCTCTCCAAACCACAGCACTTCATCCCTGATTTGAAATCCAGGCAACCTGCCAGCACCAACCTGCTCCAACATATTCTGAATCTCTGCATCAGCCTTCTTACATGCAATAATCCTTTCGAACAGTGTCGGTTGAAGTCTCAACTGAGCTAAGGATGCTCCCAAGTCATGCAGAACAACTTCAATACCTGCCCGATCTAACTCCTCTGCCATCTTCCACTGAGTCGTAATCAAACTCGCCAGACTGCTCTTGCGGCTAAGTGCATCAACAACAATATTAGCCTTCCCTGGGTGATACTTAATCTCCGGACGAATGTCCTCAAGTACCTCCAACCATCTCTGCTGCCTCAAATTCAGGTCCTTCTGCTGATAGATGTACTTCAAGCTTTTGTGGTCCGTGTACATGTTCAGCTTCTCGCCATACACATAATGTCTCCATTGCTTCAGGGCAAAGATAATCGCAGCCAACTCCAGATCATGAGTCGGGTAATTCTTCTCATGCGGTCTTAGTTGCCTAGACCCATACGCGATCACTTTTCCTTCTTGCATTAAGACACAACCAAGCCCACGATGTGAAGCATTGCTATAAACATCATACTCAACACCTGCTCTAGGAAAAGCCAAAATAGGTGCAGTAGTCAGCCTATCCTTCAACTCCTGAAAGCTTGCCTCATATTGCTCAGTCCACTTGAAGTTCACATTCTTCCTGGTCAGACCAGTAAGCGGTACAGCTAACTGAGCATAACCTTGAATGAATCTCCTGTAATATCCCGTCAAACCCAGAAAACTCCTGACTTCCTTCACTGAAGTAGGCCTAGCCCAATCTCTCACTGCCTCTATCTTCTGAGGGTCAGTTGCCACTCCCTCCTTAGAAAGGATGTGACCTAGGAATGTCACTTCAGATTTCCAGAAATCACACTTGGACAGCTTGGCATACAACTCCTGCTCTTGAAGCTTCCCCAAAACTGCTGCCAGATGCTCGGTGTGCTCCTCCTCTGACTTGGAGTATAGGAGAATATTGTCGATAAACACCACGACGAAAGAATCAATGAACGGCCTCAGAACTCTGTTCATCAAATCCATGAAGATTGCGGGTGCATTCGTCACTCCAAATGGCATAACTAAGAATTCGTAATGTCCGTGTCGAGTTCTAAATGCAGTTTTGTGCACATCTTCAGCTTTCACTCGAACTTGGTGATATCCTGATCGAAGATCTATTTTGGAGAAAACAGCTGCTCCTTGTAGACGATCGAATAAGTCATCAATTCGGGGAATAGGATACTTATTCTGAACAGTGACCTTATTCAGCTCCCGGTAATCGATGCACATTCTCATCGAACCATCCTTCTTCTTTACCAAAAGCACTGGTACTCCCCAAAGTGACGCACTAGGTTGAATAAAGCCTTTCTCCAACAGTTCCTCAATCTACCGTTTGATCTCATCCTGTTCCACTGGTGCCATCCTATACGGTGCCTTAGAAATGGGTGCACTCCCTGGTTGAACAGTGATGTTGAACTCTACATCACGATGTGGGGGTAACCCAGGAGAATCATTCAAGAACACAATCGGATAGTCCCGAACCACAGGAATCAACTGCACCTCTGCCGGAATCCCTTTCTTCTGACTGATAGCAGCCACCAACTCCAAACATCTCCTCTTCCCTTGGAAAGTGATTTCAGGTCTACCTGGAGCCTTCACTGTTACCGTCTTGGTCTTGCACTCGATGCTTGCACTGTACACCGACATCCAATCAATACCAATGATAACATCGACTCCCAAGATAGTCAGCTCGATCAGATCAATCCCAAAGATTCGATTACCAATCACGATCTCACAGTCAGCATAGTACCGATCAGTGGTTAGAGTCTCCCCTGATGGAGTAGCTACTACTAAGATCTTGTCTGGAAAGATTTTCGGTTCAACTCCCAACACTTTAGCAAATTTAGGAGACACAAAAGTATGAGAGGATCCATTATCGAACAGAACAACAGCTCTCATTCCATTCAAATAAAGTTCGCCTGTTACATAATACTTACTTATTACACAACAGTTCACTAAATAAGCGGGAAAAGAAAACACATGAACCTCTAAACATCTGCCCTCGTACCTGTGATGACGTGATCAACCTCATCAGCATAAGCTTCGGTCAAGGCAAAGACTCGCCCTGGTTGGTACGGTCTCTTCCCATTCTGCTGCATTGTCACATTGTGATTACCAGTCCGTGGTTTGAGGCATTGAGATTTGTAATGTCCCGTCTCACCACAGTGGAAGCAATTTACCGCAGGAGGTCTCACAACATTGTTCCCAGGTCCTCCAACCACACTAATAGCGTTCGCCCCTGTCGGTTTGAACCTTTGTGCAGATGGTTGTCCCTTGAAATTTCTAGAATTTGCGGGCCTCTTTCCAGACTGCCAGTTGTTCCTCCGATTCTGAACAACATGAAACTGCTCCATATCTGCCTCCGTGGCTGCTGCACTCTTGACCAACTTGTCAAACCTCCTAATACCAAGAGGTATCATTCGGGATCTCAAGCTCGGCCTCAATCCATGCTCGAACTTACGAGCCTTCTTCGCCTCATCCATCACTAATTCTGGAGCATACCTAGAGAGTTGAGTAAATTTAGTCTCATACTCCCTAACTGACATGCCACCTTGCTGTAGTGACAGAAACTCCATAGCCTTGTTCTCCTGGACATCGGAGGAAAAATAGTGACTGCGGAATTCTTCCAAAAATTCCTCCCAGCCAAGAACTATGCCTCCCATTGTCCGCTTCATCGACTGCCACCAAACAGCCGCATCCTTCTCAAGCTGTAGAGTCGCCAACGTCACCTTGCTGCCTTCCGGGATCTCCAGCACTTCGAAGATCGTCTCTACCTGATGAATCCAGTTGTCAGCCGCATCAGGGTCTGACTTCCCTTCGAATACAGGTGGTTTCATTCGTTTGAACGATTCCACTAGTTTAATTGCCTCGGGCACTGGATTCACGACCCCCTTCCTTGGTTCTGATTCATGGCCACAGCGTTGAGTGTCTGATAGACCCTCGCAAGTTCTGTTTCCAGATGCAGACCTTCACCGTTTCTAGCTCCCCTTCTAGCCATATTCTGATTCAAAAGATCCATTAAATTCGAAGTATAGGACATGAATTTTAAATCAACTTGCATTTCATTGAATTCCAAACTTATACATTCGAATTGAAAAAATATTTCTTGACATCAGAATAAAAACAGTAGAAGCTACAACAGTCTAACTCCTACGGTTCCGCTTCGCTTCACGAAGTTCTCCCCGTAGTTCATCAACTTCTTCCTTCAGCACATTAGTCATATTCTTTCTCTTCTCGAGTTCCCATACACGATGACTGAGAACTGAAAAGTCGTTCTTGCGCTTGGCCAACTGAGCTTCCAACAATCTCTCTCCCGCAGTGATTCAACCTGCCTCTGAAGAGATGCAACAAGACTATTCAAAACCGGTCCCTCTTCTTTATCAGAAGAAGAATCATCAGACGAGTCTAGAGGTGAGGTAATCTCTCGAGACTCAGGCCATTCCTCTTCATCAGAATCTGCTTGCCCAGAATGGTACTTTTCCTCGGAATCTGCTTGTCCAGGATAGTACTCTTCCTCAATGATATGCCAATTGTCGTCGCCAGCAGGGTCGAAGTGATCAGTCATCTTTAGAAAAAGAGAGGAAGAAACATAAGTCATAGAGCAACACAAATGTAAGTCACATATATTTAAATCTCTAGACTCAAACACACACTCTAATGTCCACTTCTAGGGTGTCGTTCCTTATAAATTTGTACCAGTGTGAAATGTAGCTCCGATACCAGCTCTGTAATACCCCGAATTCCAAATACAACTGAATTCGAGATTTTCACAGGATCTTTTCGTCTTCTTCGGTACAATTTTACAAGGAATTGAAACTTCCATTTTACATCAGAGTTACATAAGATTTTACACTTTACATTTTACAGCGGAAGCATATAACACAATAATTTACATGTAATGATAGCGGAAGCAATTTACATCATTTAAATAAATGTACATTAACAATGAATAATTTGTAAGCATCAGTTCTCCTTTCGCTTTTATCAAGCCATTTATCCTGCATACAAAACTGTGGGTACGTCAGTTTATTCAACCGACGAAAATTATAAATGGCCATCCTCTCTATGCCAGAAACAGTATAACGATTCTCATTTCTTAACAAATCACAAACTTGTTCACATATCAAATTAAAGGGAAAATCTTAATGATGTCGTGTTGTGATTGTGCACTTAATCCTTAATGCAATTATTATATTATATGACACTAATGCGCACTTGTTCGGATTCTATGCATCCCATACTATATAGGTCCGAGGGCAAATCCTTAATCGTACATCATCTTGTAGGGTTCAATCCCTCGTCATGACTTAATCTACTACTGTAACTACGGTAAGTATCCTAGATGTTTTCTGACATACGAACTCATATCTAGGCACCCTGAAGGGAATCCCAACGCACTGACACATGACTCATCATGCAGGCATCCTGTGATAATTCAGCTCCTACCATAGACATAACACCACCCGCAGTCGTCAAAACACCCCACGAGCGTCGCCACTGGGACGGTACTCTGGAACAGTATCCACGCCCTATCATGACTCATCATGGGACATCTTGGGATACTCTCTCGCCGCCAATCCAATGGCCCTCATACTCAATGTTTTTCTCTTACTTTCATCACATCTTCAATATGTATCTAGTCCTTATTTTATTAGAATCATGAACAAAATCAAAGCTCTAGAGTTAGCCTCTCCACTATACCGGACTTAATCATTCATTCAACATGACCAACCTTGGTCTTTCTTTTCAAATTCCCATATCATTTCATTTCTTTCCAATTGCCGGTGGGAGACTTAGCTACTCTTTTGTTTCAATTTCAATTCACAATTACCAAAAGTTTGAGCATTTCCAGCTCATGAGTTCATTTTCATAATCTCAATAGATTTTCCTTTTCCATGTTCATAGCTTTCACATTCATACAACTTTCATAAATTCAAATAATGATTCACTTCATTTCAGGTATAAATTCATGCAAAGACAAATAGAGTTTACTTACTATCACAACCAATAATCATTCAATATAAGATTCATAATCTTTACCATAAAACAATTCATAGAATTTCTGAGATGTCAAAAATGATCTGGACAGTCGACTTAGAGCTTATCCAGTCGACTTGTTCAGTCGAAGAAAGTTCTTCAATAACTGCTCGGAAGAGTCGACTGCTGCACATGGCCAGTCGGCTGTTCTGCAGCATTCAAAATCTAAATATCATTTACGGGGCAGTCGACTGTCATTCAAACCAGTCGGCTGTTCTACAGAATTCAATTATACAACTTTTCAAGTTCAGTACAGTCGACTGTTACATACATTCGGTCGACTGAACAGGGTTAATTTTCGAATTAAGGTATCATCTCTCCCTTCTGTTCTTCAATTAGCACACAACATTTTATTCAACTACAGTATGTTCAATGCCAACGTAAACATGTGATTCTTATCTATTTACCATCATCATAACATAGTTTATGATTAAATGTAAATCTCACACAATTAGTATGTTCTTTCCTCCAAATGAGATGCTAAACATACATTTTTCCTTTACTCATCATTTATCCACAAAGATGAATGCTGACTCCAATTTAACATGCTAGAAAATCAAGTTAACAATTCACCTTAAATACATCGTTTCATGGAATTCCGAACTGTTCATATTTTGTTTCAGTGTACCAGTCGACTGTTCACATGATCGGTCGGCTATACAGGTCATTTTCAGTTCTCTAATTATCATTAGTTCTTTTTCATCTATTCACATCTTCCACAATAAGTATAACACAAAGCATTTTAATATACGATCACCCTATCAATCCACTTTTCACAAATATGATAACAATCAATATTAGTCCTAGCATGATCTCTATATTAGAAGTCCTGAGAAACACCCACCTTGTTGAAGAGTTTAACGAAACCCCGTAAAGCCTTCTAGTGTGATAATGTGACTCATCCTCCTTGCTCCTTGCCACCGAGAATCCTCTAAAGTGATGACCGGCCTCCAAGATACTCACTCACAACTCTCTTAAAAAATATTTCTTTCTTTCAAATAAAGTTCTTAGTGTAAAAGACAATGAGTGAGAGGGGTATTTATACTAAATCTTTGGGTGAGATGGAGGGCTAGGATTGAGTAGATGGTTATGAGATGGAGGGCTAGGATGAGAGTAGGAGTTGTAGTAACTACCCAAAACTAGGTAACCACCTATACACTAACTCCACTTCTTCCAAAAACCGGCCAAGGAAAGGTGCTCATGCACGTGTACATGCAATGCACGTGCATGCACTAGTCTCCATATAAAAACTTGTACATTATACATCCTTATAAAAATAATCTTTTAAAAGATGTTACCTTACAAGTTGTTATTAAGAGAATGGGCTTAAATTGATGGGCCAAAGTATTAGTTTTTACAAAATAAATAAATTAGATTTTTGGGCTTGCGTTTATTTGAGACAAAAGGGCCTTTTATAAAAAAAATAATTTAAAGAACACATATACATATATATGTGCTTATACTCATCATCCATAAGGAAAATAATTATAAGATTTCATATTACGAAAATTGCACGTGCACACTACGTGCAAAAAAAAATAATTTTCGTAAATGAAAATCGGGGCATTACAATTAGTTTGGAATAATGATGAATAATGGATACCTTCACGGATTGAGTGTAAAAAAAGTGGGGGCCTCCTTTGCCTTTTAGCACGTGATGGAGTGGCCTGGGTGACACCGGATAAGGGAATTTGATCCTCTTAATGTTATCCCTTCAACATTTTCTTCAATATCATCACCTTCAGCTTCTTCTTCGGAGTCATTTCTCGGACTATATTGTAACGCCCCGGATCCCTATTACCGGACATCTGTGACATCACCAGAATCTTTGCCTTCAAATGCATCTCAACACAGTAAATAGCACGGAAAATTAAAACATTTTTATTGCCATCAGAGTTAATACATCAATAATTACGAATATCAATTTATCATATCAAACTGTAACGCCCCGCTTTTTGACTCCAAAAATTCAATTCTTTCAATTTCTATATCACTTTAAACATAACTAAGATAGTTATATTTCAAAGAAAATTCAGGCAGAGTTTTCCCTGAAATTTTTGTTCCGAAACACAAAAAGCTTACAGAATTCTACTCTAAATTCCATAGCTCACATCACAGGTAATAATTTCACGGGCTCCCTAGGCCAAAATGAGCAGAGACATACATGCAATCAATATATATACTCTGGGGGCCCAACTCGTAATAGAATATCGAATATCAAATAAAAACCATAAATTTCTTTGAAAACGATGTAAGGTTTTTAGAAAATAACTTATAAAACATACTACAGAAACATGAATCTACACCTCACCTCTGCACTGCTGAGGACCTGTAACAGTAGGGATCTAGGGTAGTCCAGAGACTCCCTAACCCCTCAAACACTAAGGGGTTAGTCATTCCTGGTGTAAATATAATCTACCAATTAAGCAAATAAATTAAACTTATAAATACCAATAAAACAGGACAAACTTACAAATACCAAGATAAACCTGAACATGTGAACATCATAAGTGGGAATTCACATCAAATACTCTCCGAGTCATTTCCTGTATGCATCTCCATACCCGCTCACAACATACTTATCTTTAGTTTGGAAATCATTTCCAAAATTAGTCGCTTAAGACCCATCACTTTACGCCTTATGCAAATATTCCTGTAGCTTTAATTTTTCCATAATGCTTTACATTCACAAATAACTCTACCTTCACATAAACTGCACCTCATTTACCATTCATTATACAGTTCAACTATCACATTCACAATTCAACTTGAATGGAAAATAAACGTGTATCCTGATTTCCTAGTATTCGTGTGTATTATGATCTAGATTCTAATGCACAAATCATATGCACACCATGCTCTTAATCTAATGCAAACTTGATTTGGAAACGTATGCATCCCATACTACATACTCCCCAAATCGAGTTCGTATTCTTCAGATGGTAGGGTTCAATCCCTCGCCATACATCCTACTCTTATACTCTTTCCTGTTTCTGACATTCATCTAGTGACTGGTAAGGTTGCAGTCGCTCGGTCTAGTTCTGTCGCTGCAATCAGAATCATTGGTTATGTCATTATGTATGCCGAGACCCTGTGGTCTTACGCCACTCTCCGGTCATACTCCGTCCGGCCCCTGTGGTCCTACGCCACTCCCGGATCTTACTCTGTCCGGCCCCTGTGGTCCTACACCACTCCCGGATCTTACCCAAAAGTTGTTACGAACATAAAGATGACCCTGCAAGTCCCACCTGCTCCACCGAGAGTCCTAGAGCCTTGCTCTGCTCCCTGTTCGCATTAAACAACATAGAACCTTAGGTGGATTTTGGAGGGTCCATCCCCTAATTTCCACCATACAGTCCTTATCACTAAATCCCAGAAATTAACAGACGAGACCACGCCACACGTGTCCCAGACGAGACCACGCCGCACGTGTCCCAGACGAGACCACGCCGCATGTGCCCCCTTGACAGGAGAGTACAATGCCCAACTAGTGCCTGTCCTTACCAAATTATGAGTCACACTGCTTAGGGCTAACACCTTTACTTAGTTTAGGTCAAAACTCATCCGCTTAATTCCTTCATTAATCACTACTTAGTGCTAACTCTCAGAATGAGATGGATTATAGAGAATCACTCCTAACACCAATTCGATCTTCAAGCGAAATAATAAAAGAAAACCTAACCAATGCGGTTTACTGAAACAAGTTGCTACCAAATCACACTCGGTGTCGATCAACAATGTCAAGCATGTCCGGTCTGTCAACAATATTCATCACAGGAATCACATCCACTGATTCCCAATACCTTCGCAGGTCAGCGACCAAATAATCCCGGCCCGTGACCCTCAGCGAGTAGTCCAACGGCGCCCCAAGGATGCAATACAATTCAATGAAGGTAAGCACACACATAACCATCAATTCTTGACAATCGACAGACTCAGGCATCGAGACACCAAACACAAACCGACCAGGGCTATATCCCAACTCACTCATGTCCACCATGAGTACCAAGCACAAGAACTTTATCTAAGTTCCAAATGAAATGCTAAAACATCATTAAAATCCAATAGCTCATGATCACCATACTGCGGTATGCAGAGAGTTCCTCATCAATTGTCCGATGAAATAGTTCAAGAAATAGCAGTAGCGGTGACCCAAGCTACGCTCATCGAAATTTAACACAATCAGATTTCTAGAAGGGTAGGGAGATCCACAGCAATCCCCTAGTGGGCGACTCCCTCAAATATTTAAGAGCTCAAGTCCCTGAGTCAACTTAAACTTGAAGTTTGGTCTAAACAACAGGTTGCTATGTTGCAATGTCCATAACTTCCAACACACAATACATAATTGCTTGATGCTACCCTTTACCAAACGAACTCTAGAATTTCTAAAACTTAAGAATCATCAAATAAACTCATACTCAAAGCTACTCTCAAAATTTCATAGCAAGATTATACATATGCAATTGGTTATAACCCTTTGAACTTCAGTCCAAAGGCAATCGGCTTCAGCTCTACCATTTCAGACCAGCTGCACTCCCCAAATTTTTGAGGTATCAACCGACCTCGATAATTTATGAAATTTAAACTATTATTGTGGATACATACAAGAGTGTCCACACAAATTCTTAGCTCAAACACCCATGCTACACTAAGATACGAAATCAGAAATACACAGCAAATCGTAAATTTAAAATCTTCATAACACACCATGTACATAAAATAAAAGAGATCATACTCACCTAGTATCCCGTGAAGACTCGAAGCGCCAACATGTCATTCCGCATCCAAAGTCGCTAATATACCCTATCATCAAAATTCAAAGCAATCAAGGCTCAAGCATCCAAACCAGTCACGGAAAAATAATAATACTAACCCCAATACCACACTGGCATTTTATTGAACGCCTGGGATACACACGTGCTTTGCACGTAACATTTGAATTCCGACAGATTCTTATTTTCAAATAATTACGAAAAGCACTCCCAAATTATTCTAATAGTCCAATTACAATTTCTACTACCATACGAGAACTAATTCATACACATACTGTTCTCTTTTACAAACCCAAAACCCTAATTTATTAACAACTCGCAAATTCTCTAACAACTTGTTAATTTCTCGCATCTACCCTTCCCAACATCTCCTAATCTTCCTACCATAATACTCCTACTCAAAAGAAATTAACCACACTCAATTTCATACAATAAAATAATCTAGGGTTTACCTTCCCGAAATCCTTTCAAAAAACGGACACCGCCACGATGTAGAGAACCCTTCTATTAGTCTATCCCTCAATTTAATTTGAAAACGATGAACCCTTCTATTAGTCTATCCCTCAATTTAATTTGAAAACGATGGAGAAATGAAGGGGATTTGAGCAGGGCGAGAGAGAGCCGATGGGTTCTTTGGGGTTTCTTTCGGCTGGGAAGGAAACGGGAGAAAGAAAGAAGGAGAAGGAAGGAGAAGGGGTGGGATGGGGTTTTGTAAAAGGAATAAATAAATAAATAATGTAAGGAAATATTTCTTATAAGCCCCCAAGTCTCAAACATATTTCAAATAAGCCCCAAAACTCTACTTTAACAATATAAACAATACAAAATACATCAAAATTATCTTATATTAATCCTTCAAAATTATAAAATAAAGTAGACAACAAATCTGATATTTCTCAGTAAAAAATCAATTTTTATTAGAAAAATATATAATCGCGTGCAATTCTCAATTGCACACAGATTGCAAGGCAAAATAGTCATATGCTATTTTGCGGGGTATTACAGATATGGTGGTCTATGGACAACTTTCTTCCAACGAACACCATGCTGACTGGTTCGATGTGCAGGAGTAGTTAGTATAGCATCTAAAGTAGCTCCCTCGCCCACAACATCAGCTTGTGCACGACACGACGTAATTCTTGTGTGCGAAGTCCTTCATCAGTTCCGCGACATTACTTCTCAACACAGCATCACTTTTTTTCGCCTGAATCCAAGTCTGGGCCATCTACACAACATGAAAAGTTGAAATGTTAAGTGAAGTGCATATATATATATATATATATATATATATATATATATATATATATATAAACTAAAATAAGACAACAAAACATTAAAATAAGACAATTTTACGAAGAGCCGGTGTTTTCGGTTGGAACATAGGCAATTTCATTGAATGGTCATCTGCTGGTTCGGCGGCTGGTCGACGAATCAGGACTTCCACATCAGTAGGAGTCTGCACTATGGGAGAGATATAACGTCTAGTCATCCTCTCATACCAAGCCATGTAAGTTGCATGCACCGATGCATCGAACGGAGGAATATCACCAATGATTTCGTCGAACTGGTGCGCATTCCATCTCTCAACATATGATGCAAAGCATGCGGCCCAATTGTGACCGGGTTGTCGACCCATTCCAGTAAAAGAATGCATATCGACATTGAACGGTTCAACAACAGGAATACTTTGAAGCAGACCAAACTGACGTAGCACTTTATTAGAAATGTAGAATTCGACTGTGCCAAAGTTGATTAGAGGTTCCTTTGTCAGCCACAGCTCGCGCCTATACAAGCAAATAGGCGGTAGTCGACCTAAACGTGCCTCTGTGTAGGGCTGCCACATGACACAATCATCTGCCAATCTATCCAATGTTGGATTTATTTTTTGCATACAATATTGGATAAGAAGACGAAAAGACAATGGAGGGATCGAGACGATTGGAAATGGAGTGGAGGCGAGAAATAGTCAGCGACAGCAACAGCAGAAGTTGCGGTCGACCGTCCCTCTTGTGCGGTCAACCGTCCCTTGCACGAAGTCTTCCAGAGAGGAGGACAGTCGACCAACTTGTTGGTGTGGTCGACCGTTCGCGGTGCTGATGGGTTTCGGGCTTAAGTCTGGATGATTCGTGAAAAGCCCAACTTGCTTTTCAAGTTGGATCGTGTGGCTCCTATCGTAGGGTTATCTCTTATGTAATATCCAATGACTATTGTAACAAGATATTAACTTAGGGTTTTTCTCTAGATCTATATAAAATTGTAACAGCTCATAGATCTATGATGATTCTATTGAGTGCCGAATAGAAGAAAAGAGTACTTCATAGAGAAGGGTGAGAGAATTCTCCATTGTAAGCAGCATCAAGTTCCATTAGGCTTGAGAGAGGATCGTAGTGAGAATTGTAATATTCTTGTATCTTCTCTAGTTGAATAATATCTCGGTTCTTCCTCCCCCGGATTAAGGAGAAAGTTCCAACCGGGACAATTCTTGTGTGCTTTGTGTGATTGGTGCGATCTAGTCTTGCTTAGTGGTTTGTGTTGATTGTGTCAAAGACTCAACAAGATCCTGATAATTCCTAACAAGTGGTATCAGAGCAATCAGGTTCATGGGTTTGTTTGAGTTCCTTGGAGATGGCAGATTAAAAGATGAAGATCAAGCGGTTTGACGGTAAGATCAACTTCAATCTATAGATGGTGGACATGTATGATGTTTTGGTTCAGAATGACTTGCACCTTGCCCTATAAGAGAAGAAACCAACTGACATAAAGAAGGAGAAGTGGGATGAGATTTGTTTGAAGGTCTTGAGTTTAATCTGGTTGCAATTGGCAGAAGAAGTCAAGTGTAATATTCTTGAGTAGAAAAGTGCGGCGAGTCTATAGGCGAGACTCAAATCTGACTATTCGGGATCGTCGTTGCTAGATCGGATGTATTGAAAGAGGAAGTTGTTTAGGTTCTCAATGAAGGAAGGTACCCATCTTCAAGATCATATTGTGGATTTCAATAAGATAATATCTGAACCGAAGGTGATTAACGCTGATGATCTTAGCGAAAAGGATAAAGCTTTAAACTTGATTTATTTACTGCTAACTTCTTATGATCACTTGATAACTACCATGCTACATGGAAAATCAGCCAAGGAGATACTTACTGTAGCCGGGGTGATTAAGGGTCTGAAGGAAGGTGAACTAAGAAAGGAGACTCATAAAGGAGGGTCTATTTCTTTAGGGTGTTTTGCGGTGGATGGTGATACTTCAATTGGAAGGGATGCGACACACAATGATAAGATTCATTGCCATTACTGTAGAGGAGTTGAGCATTACAAGAGAGACTGTCGCAAGTGGTTGAGTCAGAAGAGTGCTACTAAAGAAGGGGAACAAGCCTATATAGTCAGCGCAACTAAGTCAGGTAATAATGACGATTATTGTCTTCTTATTTCAAGTTCTTCAGATGTAGATTCAAGTTGGTATCTTGATTCGGGAAGTTCTTCTCATATTTGCTCCGAGAGGGAGATGTTTTCTACTTATAAGTCATCAATAGGCCGTAGTGTGAGGACGGGGAGTGGTGAGATTTGTGAAGTGGTGGGTGAGGGAACTATTGAATTGGAGATGCCAAATGGTAAAAGGTTCACACTAGAAGAGGTCATGCATATTCCTTCGATACAGCAGAATCGTATATCTTTGGGTACTCTTGATGCTCGTGGCTGTAGGTACACAACTCAAGGTGGAATTTTGACAGTATGGGATAGTCGTCGTAAGGTAATAAAGGGTAAGAGGGGGATTGGGCAGGATTAGCACAACCTCTATCAGCTTTGTGGGATCAGAAAATCTTGGCCGAGTGTATAGAAGTCCATTGTTCCTAAAGCATCATCTAGTAAGTTGTTACTAGAATTACCGATACGAGACTGCAACATTCGAATACGGTTGGAAGGTGGAGAGAGCCTTAATGTAGGTGGAGTTCGTGTGGAGGGTGGCACCTCCATGATTACATCTACAAGGGTGTGCCATTGAGGGAGGCATACAGCTAGATGAAAACAGGTGGAGGTTTGTTCAACTAGCAGAATAAGCCATAGAAACATGTTGTTTACAAAGCGGAGAAGAAAGGTCTAGAAGAGTTTTAAATCACACAGGTATGAATTCATGCATATGTAATCCAAGGTGGAGATTGTTGGGTTTATGTCTTGAATACGATGTTGGATAAGAAGACGATAAGATGATGGAGGGATCGAGACGATTGGAAACGGAGTGGAGGCGAGAAATAGTCAGTAGCAGCAACAGCAGAAGTTGCAGTTCACCGTCCCTCTTATGCTGTCGACCGTCCCCTGCACGAAGTCTTCCAGAGAGGAGGACAGTTGACCGATTTGTTGGTGCGGTTGACCATTTGCGGCGCTGATGGGTTTCGGGCTTGAGTCTGGCTGATTCGTGAAAAGCCCAACTTCCTCTTCAAGTTGGATCGTGTGGCTCCTATCATAGGGTTATCTCTTATGTAATATCCAATGACTATTGTAACAAGATATTAACTTAGGATTTGTCTCTAGATCTATATAAACAATTATAACGGCTTATAGATACATGATGATTCTATTGAGTGCCGAATAGAAGAAGAGAGTACTTCATAGAGAAGAGTGAGAGAGTTCTCCATTGTAAGCAATATCAAGTTCCATTAGGCTTGAGAGATGGTCGTGGTGAGAATTGTAATATTCTTGTATCTTCTCTAGTTGAATAATATTACGGTTCTTCCTCCCCCGGATTAAGGCGAAAGCCCCAATCGGAATAATTCTTGTGTGCTTTGTGTGATTGGTGCGATCTAGTCTTGCTTAGTGGTTTGTGTTGATTGTGTCAAAGACTCAACAAGATCCTCATAATTCCTAACATCCAATTCATCTCGAAACTACGTCAGACATTTGTTGGGGTTGACCTTCCATGTGAGATTGCCGGACCAGTAAACACCTATTGGAGGTAACACGTGTTGGTTCTCGGGGACATGCATCCAATTGGGTGATTGCCTACGCACTACAGGTCGACCAACATGAATACGCTCCCAACTCCAAACTTGAAGCAAGATCATTGGTCCATTTATTTGCACCGAACCAAGACTGCAGTTGCACAAACTCTTGTACAGAGACGCCAACACGGCACTAACCCAACTGTATACTCCGAATCTTCGTAGATCAGCAATTAGTGGCAGGTACATCAACGATACTAGATGACCAGTCGAATTCGGGAACATCACGCTGCCAAATAGTGTCAAGATGTGCACCCTATAATAACACTCAACCTCGACCTCAGTGGAGTCTTCATTCAACCTATTCTTGAAAGTCTCCTTCAACCACTTCAAGCGAATGAACTTTCCATTTACTGCCCCCGTTTCGACTTCAACACCAAGGTATTGTTCCACAAGATATACCGGCTCGAAGTCCATTGTACTGGTCACTGTCTGCCCATCGATTGGAAGACCTGTGAGTACGGAGATGTCTTGTAGTGTTACGGTCATCTTCTCGACCGACAGGTGGAAGGTATGGGTTTCAGGCCGCCATCTATCAAGAAGTGCAGTTAGAAGAGGCAGATCACATTTAATCGAGCTCATTAGTCCAATACCATATAAGCCGCAGTCCTGTAGAATCTCGTGAATCCGTGGGTGCATAGGAAGTGGATGACCCCCCCTAAGTGTACACTTTTTAGATTCGCCTTTCCACACGGCCTTCGAACTGTGTTGCGATTGGAGAGTAAGCAGTGTAGGGTCGTGGGGGGCCTGGACCTCTAGGAGGAACATAAGCTGATGAAGTAGGGGCTGATGAAGAAGGGGTTGATGAAGAAGGGCCCACCTCATTTGGTGAAGCGGTAGGATTAGTTGAGACCTACACAAGAATAAAATTTAAATCACTACACCGATATTACACTTTATTTTATGATAATCAAACTAATTGAATACAAACAATTATTCACTTACATTAGTACGTTCGGTACTACCATGACCATGACCACGTCCATCGCGAGGAAGTGGGCCAAAAGAAGTACGTGGTCCGTCGCCTCGAGTATTTGGATGTCTATTACTGGTTCCTTCCTCCACATTACCCATCGTGCGTACCATTTATAATAAACGAGAGTACACTACAACTTAAACAAATTGTTATTAACTATACAAAAATATATAACTACATAAAAACTATATACAAATTATATAGCAAAAGTTCTCAACATTTCTCAAAGAATTCTACACTATATACCGACATGATCAACTATTGCAAATTCCTATTAGAAATTCAAGCAAATTTCTCAACATTGTTCTCAACATTGTTCCTATTGTTCCTATTGCAAATTTCTATTGCAAATTCGGGCCAACAGTTCTCAACATTTTTCCTATTGCAAATTCCTATTGCACATTTCTCAACATTATCAGCATTATCAACATTATCAAATAGAACTATTCTCAACATTATCAAAATTCCTATTGCAAATTTCTCAACATTTCTATTCAAATTCGCTAACAATTTCTAAATATACCGTTAACAATATCTCAACATATCTCAAAATTAACCCGAAATTAAAAATGCAAAAATATGGAAAATATACCGTTAGAGTTGGGTGATTGAAGAGGTAGATAGTGAATAGGATGTCAAAGAAGTTCCTTCAACCGCACTCTTTCCCCCCAAATTCCCGATTGAACGATCTCTTGGATATTGGGGTTTAGGGTTTTCAAAGCATGAAAAGAGGGAGTTGAGAGTGTGAGGAGAGATCGTAGATGAGAGATGTGGAAGATCGAAACAGCTAAGGCAAGGATTTTTGGGTTAATCGACGAGATGAGATCGGCGAAATGGGTTAGGGTTTCGGGGTTAGAAGAGGAAGAGGAAGATAGATAGTTGAAAGATAGAGTGAGATCGAAATTCGAGCATGGGGTATTAAAAACCTCCAAACGACACTCGCTGTCTCAAAAAGCGAGTTTGGGAAAAACCCCATCGTTTTTTGAGACAACGAGTCTTGGCCAGGGAGAAATCAAAAAATCCAAGCCTCACACTCGCTGTCTCAAAAAGCGATGAGATTTTTTCCAAACTCGCTTTTTGAGACAACGAACAGGTCGGTTTGAGAATTTATAAAAAAAAGTAGGTCAGTTTGGGAAAATTTTCAAAAAAATGGTCATTTTGGAAAAAATTCAAAAAAGGGCCATTTTGGGTATAGACGACTACAGATGCTCTATAAAGAGAAGTATAGTTGTCAAACCCAAGCCCCCCCCCTAGATTCCAGTATCTTTTCCAATTTCACATCTCCATCTTCTTCTTCTCCCAAAAAAAACCCAATTTAAACAGACAAATCAAAGAAACATAGAGCTCACTCAGTCACCTCCAATGTCATCCTCTCCTCCTTCTCCTCCTCCACCCCCTCCAAACCCCCAATCCCAATCTCAAGGCTACGCCATCGAACTCTACTTCGACCCTGCCCTCGAAAACCAGGTCCTCAAAGCCTGGAACGTCCTCGCCCGCCGCCAAATCTCCTCCCACCTCATCTCCATCTCCTCCCGCCCCCACCTCACCCTCTTCTCCACCACCTCCTCCTCTTCCCTTGACCCCTCCAAACTCCTCCCTTCCCTCCGCTCCCTCGCCACCAAATCCGACCCCCTTCCCCTTACACTCGCCGCCGTCGGCGCCTTCCCCTCCTCCCACTTGTTTCTAACTCCCACCCCCACGATGCAACTCCTCAATTTCCACGCCCAGATGGCGGAGGCCCTCAAGAAGGAGGGGGTGGAAGTGGGGGAGGAGTTTAGGGTGGACGGCTGGGTGCCCAACTGTCTGGTGGCGGATGATGTGCCGAGAGCGAGGATGGCGGAGGCGTTCTGTATTTTGAGGGATCTGAAGTTGCCAGTGGCCGGGTATGCCACGGATATTGGGTTGGTGGAGTTGGAACCGGTCCGGGAGGTGTTTTCGTTCCCGCTTGGGAGTGGGGCTGAGATCTGAGGTTTGTGATAGATGTTTCTTTTATCTTTTATTTGTGTGGAAATGTGATGGAATGAGTATACTTGATTAGATGATACATATTGAACTACAATGAGAGGGGTTGTCATGAAAACCAATACGTGGTGTTTAGGATTGACATTTGAAATGAACCGAGGTTTGCGGTAAGATGCATTCATTTGAGGAAGTGTGGGTGAAATTCTTTCTAATAATTTTTGTTGGGGTTTGGATCTTTTTGACTAAATTGAACTTATGTTGTGATTGCAATTGCTTAACTAGTAAACACTTATGTCGTCTTTAAGCATCATGTATGGCAACCTTTGATGAATGACCAGTGGAGATGTTGTAGCTAGGATTTCCTATACTAATATGACTATCGAACTAATTTTGATTAGATGAATTCACCCAAACCAATTCTAAAAATTGTCCAATTTAGGACAATTTTTAGATGAACAAATGCAAAGAATACAAAATGATTACTGGTCAAACAAACTAATGTAATTAGATAGATTTACATGGTTTAGCTAAGTTTATGTCCAACAGTAGTGATGGGTTGATGGTTCCTTGAGAACATGCTTAACACATTCTCCCATGATTTTGTTATTCTCGCACTCAACAAACAACTCTGATTAATTTTGTGATACGGAAACTAGTACTAACCTGTTCTTTATATAATAATCAAACTTAATATCTAAAAAACAAGAATAACAACTTAGGGTACATGCATTTTTTTTAATTTGCTATGTAATTAACCCTATCTAACCACTGTGCTTTGGAATTAGGTCTTGTAGCATTATATTAAATATGAAATATTTTGCAGGAAGGCAATATAGTAGATTATTGTATAACAAAAAATCAAAGTAAATTATTATATAACAAAAAAAACATAGTAAATTACTTCATCCGTTCCAAAATATGTCATTCTAGGTTTCCACACGAGTATTTAGGAACAACGTAGGATTGTGTAAGAGTGCTAAACTTTCTTGGAAATTGAAGCTCTTAAATAAAGCTAAACTTTCTTGGAAATTGAAGCTCTTAAATAAAGAGAGAAGGGTAAAATGCCATACTTACCGTCCTCCATAATTAATGCCCATTTAATGGACCTTTAAGAATATAAAGAAACAAAGGTAAAATTTGAAATCTCTTAGAAAATTATTTAATGGACCTTTAAGAATGATAAGACATCTATCTCGAAAACTTAAATCGACTTATATTGTGGAACAAAAAAGAGCTAGAATGATTTATATTTTGGAACAGAGGGAGTATTATATAACAAAAAATAAAAAAATTACAGTCATCAAATATAACAACACCCCATTTGATATCTTAATAAAATTATACAAAAGTTTGTCATCAACTCAATAATTTGTCTTTGAGTAGTAACAATTTGTTGTAGCTAACAAAACAATTAAAAAAAGGAAAAAGCTCACAAAAACTAACAGTACTAGTCACACCATTAGTATTGTAATATTAAAGAAACATTTTATTTTTACAGATTTGATTTCAAATACTAATCCACTAATCAAATCAATTAATTAAGTAGTTTGCCTTTAAAAAGAGCCTATTCCAAATAGTGCTACTCTGCTTCCGGCATGATCGTGACGTCATTCTTATCGTATGAGGATGTCATCCTTGATGGACGTGGACATGAACAAGGAGAAATTGTTGACCAAAGTGGTGAAGGACGAAGGAGGAACATGTCAATCGAAGGAGGTGGAGGTTGGCGGGAACTCCAACGCAATAACCAAGAAATGATCTTTGAGAGATAGTATTATAGGCGGAACAATTGCTGAATTACAGGGTGGTTGCAGTTGAGATCGACATTTTTGCAGTTGAGATCGACATTTTTCAAATTGATTAGATTTTCTTCAATATCTCACCATGGTAGCGAAAGTTTTTAATATGCCTACTTCTAAATCATCAAAGATATCCATCAACTTTTTGATTAAAATCTACAAACCTATGTTTTTGTTATATACATCTAATTTGTCATGCTCTACCTTTCATAATTCTTTTAAATCCAAAAAGAAGGTTACATAAACTTGGTGAAATAAAACTAAGTTAAGACTCATGTTATTTGTGCTATGTTCACACAAATCATACACAAAATGTGACAACGAGTTGTACACTTGATGGCCATAGTAATTGCAATTGTCTTTAGTATTTCTAATATTGAAAAAGAGTCAAGGATACACTTAGAATGATATTTTATGCACAAACTAGTAGTCTCTAATTTAGCATAATATTTTTTTGATGGAATTTTCAATTATCATCCTTAAAGTTCTTACATAATATTATTTTTGAATAATGTTTATATACTATATTTGCGGTCATTGCTATTACTTTAGCAAACTTAACTATTTCTTATGTATACAGGCTAGCAGGCCATTTTAAATGGACGGCTATAATTAATTATATTAATAACCAATCCCCCCCCCCCAAAAAAAAACACACACACAAAAACATCCTCATTATTCTATTTTTTTGGTAAACAAAATCTAACATTCGAAATCACAATGAAAGCCTGCAAATAGGATACCCCCTCACATATGCTTCTAACAATTGGTCAAACTTCCCATCCAAGTTACAAATAAGAAGAAAGTCTTGAGACGCAAATCGAGTTAGATCAGTTTCTAAGGGTGTCAGAGGCTAGGCTTGAACTGGACATCTTGCACCAGAGTCTGAGCCCGTATTATTTTGTAGTCTTAAGTCTAGGCCCGTGAGACAATGGTCTACAGTATTTAGGTCCTAGTTCAAAACAAATTGTGAAGCCTAATGCAATCTGGAATACTCAAGTGACAAAAAATGCCAATAAAAGCAAAAAAAGAAAAACTAGTTGAAAAATGAATAAAATTCAATCCAAATTAAAAACATCAAAGTGAAAAATATGAACACAAGTGAAGAAAATGTAAAATGTTCTTTAGTTATTTAACACATATATTGCTAATGCACGTAGCTAATAATCTAGAATTAGCTACAATAAAGATGATAAAGATAAAATGAACGGGTTTGGATCTTTCAAAATCCGACCTTGACCCAAGTTGTTACTATTCCTAATGGTAGGTGTATATACCCTTTTGTAGTTTTCTTACAACCTATGCTTTTAGATTCTAGCTCTTTACCAAATTTTCATCCCCGTCATCATCTTCTTCCTCAAACCCCAAACCACATTTGGAAATCAAGAAACACAGAGCTCACTCAATCTCCAATCTCATCCCCCTCTATTCCAAACCCCCAACCCCCCTCAACATCAAGGCTATACCATCAAACTCTACTTCGACTCGACACTCGAAAACCAAGACGTCAGAGTGTGGAATGTTCCCGCCCGCTGACAAATCTCCCCCTACCTCATCTTCATCTCTCGCTCTCACCTCACCCTCTTCTCCTCCCGATCCCCCTCTGTTGACCCCTCTAAACTCCTCCCTTCCATCCACTTCCTTGCTACCAAATCTGACCCTCTCCATCACCCTCGCCACCATCGGTGTGTTCCTTTCCACGTATTTTAAACTCCCACCCTAAAGTGCAAGTCAATTTATATGCTCGGATGGTGGAGGTGCTCAAGAAGAAGGGGGTGGAGGTCAAGGACGAGTTTAATGTGGATAGGTGGGTGCCGAATTGTCTAGTAGCAGGTGATGTGCCGAGAGCGAGGATGGCGGAGGCATTTCCTATTTAGAGGGATTTGAAGTTGTCGGTCGCAGGATGTGCGACAATCATCGGGTTAGGGGAGTTAAAGCCCGTTACGAAGGTGTTTTTATTCCCGCTACGGAATGGGGCTGAGATGTGATGGTGGTTTATGAGGTTTGTCGTGTTTCTTGTCTTTTATTTGATTTATGTGCAAATATGTTTCCAATCAAACCAACATTGGAGTTAGAAATTCTATTTGAAATGTCCATATTGGACTTGGAAATTCTATTCCAAATCAAACCAATGTTGTGACCATAATTGGTAAAGTACTAAACATTCATTGTCTTTAAGCATCTTGTATGGCATCCTTCTAAAACTTGATATTTAGAGATGTCGTAAGTCCAATATGTTATGATAATATGTTTGTCAAACTAATTTTGATTAGATGAAATCACCAACACCAAAATTAAAAGAAGGAAAAAATGTCCAATTCTAATAAGGGTTAAATTTATATATTTAGCATTTGGTTTTTTAATCAAAAGGTATGTTGTAGTTTTGTGGTATATGGACTAACACAGAATACAAAAAGATAGCAATTAAAATAAAAAAAAGGCATTCAATGACATGCAAAGAAAGCAAATTATTATGCAATAAAAATATCACAGACATCAAATACAACTACATTGCAATGTCTTATCTTCGCTCTTTACTCATTAATTTTTTCTATGAACAAAACAAGTTATTATGCATAAAAAAGTGACATGTCAAATACAACATCCCATTTTTATAACTCAACAATATTATTAAAATTTTGCTCTCTACTTACTATTCTATCTATGCATAACAAGAATACTTTAAACTAATTTAAAGAACACAAAAATGCAAAGCAAACAAATATTAACTACCATACTAATATTGTAATGACAAACAAACTTTTTTTAAAATAATTTCTTTCTAATACCAAGCACTAGTAGTAGTTTCTTTGTTTTTTCTTCTTTACATAACGTTTATCAATTACCCTGAAAAACTTATCCTCATCGGCAAATGAGATGTAAATCTTTTTCCCAACCTCCTCAACTACAGTGATTATTAGTCGTCTGTTGGACATGGTTGAGATAGACAAGGGTATAGTATCCAACAGCTTATGCAACATTGTCTTGAAGCAGAAGCTACAAATGGAAGAAAAAGCTGCAAATAGATAACAAAATACCTTTGAGGTTCGGGAAAGGGATAGAACTTTAGCTTTTTTTGGTTAATTTTTTAGGATTCCTTCGACATCTTACTGTTGCTGCTGATTTTGGTGTGGGAGCAAACAGATAAATTTGTGGATTCTTGGAGAAAACAATAAAGCAAACCTGTTGACCTGTTGACCTTCACCAATGTGTTGACTGGTTTCTTGCCGCTGCCGTTGACCTGCAAAAAGTGCGAAACACTGGGATGAATCCCGGCGATGCACCCTTCGACGCTCTTGTCAGTAATCTGAATGATTAAGAAAGAGCTTTAATTGACAAAAGATTGATTACCTGGTAATAGTGGGGGTAGAAGGGTTTTTATAGTCGTCCTTAGGGATCCGTTTCGAGATAAGAACATATCTCTACTTTCCGATGTGAATGGATAGAAGCAGTTAAGATCACTTTTAGGGATAATTATGAATCTGAATTATTCTTTATCCTTCTGAACTGGTTTGTAACAGGTTGGGACCCGTACCCAGTATAACAGATCCGTTTATGAGTTATTGGGCTTTGAAGAAAGACCCAGTCCCCATTTCAGATCCGTTTGTAGGTGAAATTACCGTTTTATCCCTGGGCTTTAAGATCCGTGTCCGGTTTGAACGGTCCCGATTTAATCCCATTTTAGCCATATCACAAGTCCCCCACTCCTGGAGACTGAGTTGTACAGTCTTTAAGGAGTAGTTTGTTGTCCTAATGGCGTATGAGATTTTATCGGAGTTCTTAAGGAAGTTCGGACCTTGCTCGAGGTGTAACGATGTTATTCTGAGCTTGTAAAATGCCCAAAAATATCCTCAGAATTTTCTGGATTTTTTGTGATTTTTTTAGATTTTTCTGAATTTTTCCTCATTTTTTGAATTTTTTATTCATTTTTTGAATTAAATAATTAATTATCGAAAATATTAATTAATTATTCTAATTTAATAATTATATTTTTTAGAATTTTAAAATAATTTTTCGCATTAATAATTATTTTTAGAATTTTTTAATTATTTTTTTCATTTTTACATATTTTTTCAGTTTTTTTAAATTATTAATTAATTAATTAATTAAATATTATCTGGACACGTGGTGCGTTTCTGGACGTCGATCATGATCAGATGACGCGCATCACAAAGTGGAGCCACGTGGCGTGTTTCTGGGCATCGATCATGTCGTGTCATGAATTTTGAGATGATCGGACGGCGCGTGTGGCTCGGCAGCGTTTTTCTCCACATGTACAGCTCGGAAAACCTTTTGCTTGGAATCCAGTGCCGACCCACCTTGTGATGCCACGTGGCTCAAGCATTGACTGCCACGTGGCACAATTTTTTTTCTTCTTCTTGTTTTCCCGCCTTCTCCGCTTCGGCTACGCCTTCGACCTTTTCTTCGACTCTTCTCCGAGCGCCTCTTCACGCCTTCTCCTGCTCTCTCTTGTCTCCCTCCCTCGTCTCCTTCTCCGACCTCTTCTCCGTTCGCCGTGTAGCTCACACAGGGTTGAGGTGAGCTCTGGAGTCGACGAGGAGCTCGTGGGTTCTTGATGAGGAGAGAGGAGCTTGGCGAGGAAGGCGTCATGGAGCTCGACGCTTCGGGGTCGAAGCTCAGCTCTGGTGCTCAACTGAGGCGCGGGAGCTCGACAGTGATGGGGCTCAACGGAGTTGGGTTCGAAGACTGAGTTCGGCAGTGGTGAGAGCAGTTCGGCAGTAATGGCGAGGAGTTGGTGGAGTTCGGAGCTCGTCGGGGACGACGAAGCTCTCCGTTGAAGCTCGACAATGGAGATGACGGAGGGGGAGCTCTGTGAGAGGAGGCGAACTCGGCAAAGCCATGAGAGAGGAGCTCGAGCTTCGACGAGGAGGCTTGAGCTTCGATGATGGAGATGTCGACAGCTTCGAGCACAGAAATTTTGGCACCAAAATCCGAAGGAGAAGGGGATTCGGTTGGGGTTTGGGTCCAAATGGGCTCCGACCCGACCCGTTAACCCCTAACTCTCCTCTTTCTTCTCTTTTGGTGGCTGTTGTTAAGCGCATTCGAGCACGGATTTTGAGGTACATTTTTTTACATTTTGCAGTTCGGTTGCATAGTAGCTCGGATTTCAGATCCGAGCTACATGGCTCCATCTGGACGGTTGATCACGGTCATGGCGCGAATCACAAGGCAAGAGACTCAGATCACGAGAAAACGTGATCTTGTCGTTTTGTGGTCGTGGCGCAATCTGAGCCGTTTGATTATGATCAGGCGCGAATCATGATGAAGTTGTTTTTTCCTAATACGCAGCTCGGAATCAAGTTGTTCGGGTTGCAGTTCCGAAGTACGTGGCAAGATCTGAACGGTTGATCACGATCATGGCGCGAATCACGAGGCAAGAGGCTCAGATCACGAGAAAACGTGATCTTGTCGTTTGGTGGTCGTGTCGCAATCTGAGCCGTTTGATTGTGATCAGGCGCGAATCATGATGATGAAGTCATTTTTCTCTGATACGCAGTTCGGAATGCAAGTTGCTCGGGTTGCAGATCCGAAGTACATGGCGAGATTTGGACGGTTGATCATGATCATGGCGCAAATCACGAGGCGATAGTTTTTGCCATTTTCTCGCTCGGCGCAGTTGTGTTGCGATCCACTTTTCTGGTGCTACGGAGGTCCGATCGGGGCGTGCAACCCCTCGTTTCAAAGCTAACTCGAAGATCTACAACTTTTTTTAGGAGTGGGATGAAGATTCACCTTTTTTCATGGTCAAAATAGCCCTGCGATTTTGGTGTGGGAGCAAACAGATGAATTTGTGGATTCTTGGAGAAAACAATAAAGCAAACCTGTTGACCTGTTGACCTTCACTAATGTGTTGACTGGTTTCTTGCCGCTGCCGTTGACTTGCAAAAAGTGCCAAACACCGGGATGGATCTCGATGACGCACCTTCCGACGCTCTTGTCAGTAATCTGAATGATTAAGAAAAAGCTTTGATTGGCAAAAGATTGATTACCTAGTAACAGTGGGGGGAGAGGGGTTTTTATAGTTGCCTTTAGGGATTCGTTTCGAGATAAGAATATATCTCTACTTCCTGGTGTGAATGGATAGAAGCGGTTAAGATCACTTCTTAGGGATAATTATGAATCTGAATTCTTTTTTATCCTTCTGAACTGGTTTGTAACAGGTTGGGACCCGTACCTAGTAAGACAAATCCGTTTATGGGTTATTGGGCTTTGAAGAAAGACCCAGTCTCCATTTCAGACCCGTTTGTAGGTGAAATTACCGTTTTATCTCTGGGCTTTAAGATCCATGTCCGATTTGAACGGTCCCGATTTAATCCCATTTTTAGCCATATCACGAGCCCCCCACTCCTGGAGACTGAGTTCTACAGTCTTTTATGAGTTTTAAGGAGTAGTTTGTTGTCCTAATGGCGTACGGAATCGGAGTTCTTAAGGGTGTTTGGATTTTGCTCGAGGTGTAACGGTGTTATTCTGAGCTTGTAAAATGCCCAAAAATATCAGAATTTTCTGGATTTTTTGTGATTTTTCCAGATTTTTCTGAATTTTTCCTCATTTTTTGAATTCTTTATTCATTTTCCGAATTACATAATTAATTATCGAAAATATTAATTAATTATTCTAATTTAATTATTATATTTTTCAGTATTTTAAAATAATTTTCTGAATTAATAATTATTTTTAGAAAATTTTAATGATTTTTTCCGATTTTAAATATTTTTTTCAGATTTTTTAAATTATTAATTAATTAATTAATTAATTAATTAATTAAATATTACCTGGACATGTGGTGCATTTCTGGATGTCGATCATGATCAGATGACGAGCATCACAAAGCGGAGCCATGTGGCAGGTTTCTGGACGTCGATCATGATCAGATGGCGCGCATCATAAAGCAGATCATTTTCTGGACACGTAGTGCGTTTTTGGGTGTCGATCATGTCGTGTCACGAATTTTGAGATGATCGGACGGTGCGTGTGGCTCGGCAGTGTTTTTCTCCACATGTGCAGCGCGGAACACCTTTTGCTTGGAATCCAGTGCCGACCCACCTTGTGATGCCACGTGGCTCGGTCAACGCTTGCGTTGACCGCCACGTGGCATATTTTTTTCCCCCTGTTTTCTCGCCTTCTTTGCTTCGTCTACGCCTTCGACCTCTTCTTCGACTCTTCTCCGAGCGCCTCTTCCCGCCTTCTCCTGCTCTCTATCGTCTCCCTCCCTCGTCTCCTCCGACCTCTTCTCTGTGCGCTGTGTAGCTCACGCAGGGTCAAGTTGAGC
Source organism: Hemerocallis citrina (assembly GCA_017893485.1). Taxonomy (NCBI): domain Eukaryota; kingdom Viridiplantae; phylum Streptophyta; class Magnoliopsida; order Asparagales; family Asphodelaceae; genus Hemerocallis; species Hemerocallis citrina. Next base: position 329,826,042 of record CM030359.1, on the reverse strand, counting down.
TCTGGAGTCGACGAGGAGCTCGTGGGTTCTCGATGAGGGGAGAGGAGCTCGGCGAGGAAGGCATCGTGGAGCTCGACGCTTTGGGGTCGAAGCTCAGCTCCGGTGCTCAACTGAGGTGCGGGAGCTCGACAGTGATGGGGCTCAATGGAGTTGGGTTCGAAGACTGAGTTCGGCAGTGGAGAGAGCAGTTCGGCAGTAATGGCGAGGAGTTGGTGGAGTTCGGAGCTCGTCGGGGACGATGAAGCTCTCCGTTGAAGCTCGGCAATGGAGATGACGGAGAGGGAGCTCTGTGAGAGGAGGCAAACTCGGTGAAGCCATAAGAGAGGAGCTCGAGCTTCGACGAAGCTTCGACGAGGAGGCTCGAGCTTCGATGATGGAGAGGTCGATAGCTTTGAGCATAGAAATTTTGGCGCCAAAATCCAAAGGAGAAGGGGATTCGGTTCGGGTTTGGGTCCAAACGGGCTCCGACCCGACCCGTTAACCCCTAACTCCCCTCCTTTTTGGTGGCTGTTAAGCGAATCCGAGCACGGATTTTGAGGTACATTTTTTGCCATTTTGCAGTTCGGTAGCACAGTAGCTCAGATTTCAGATCCGAGCTACATGGCTCCATCTGTACGGTTGATCACGGTCATGGCGCGAATCACGAGGCAAGAGGCTTATATCACGAGAAAACGTGATCTTGTCGTTTTGTGGTCGTGGCGCAATCTGAGCCGTTTGATTGTGATCAGGCGCGAATCATGATGATGAAGTCGTTTTTTCTCAATACGCAGCTTGGAATGCAAGTTGCTCGGGTTGCAGATCCGAAGTATGTGGCGAAATCTGGACGGTTGATCACGATCATGGCGCGAATCACGAGGCGATAGTTTTTGCCATTTTCTCGCTCGGCGCAGCTGTGTTGCGATCCACTTTCCCAGGTACTACGGAGGTCCAATCGGGGCGTCCGACCCCTCGTTTCGAAGCTAACTCGAAGATCTACAACTTCTCTTTAGGAGTGGGATGAAGATTCACCCTTCTTCATGGTCAAAATGGCCCTGCGATTTTGGTGCTGATTTTGGTGTGGGAGCAAACAGATGAATTTGTGGATTTTTGGAGAAAATAATAAAGCAAACCTGTTGACTTGTTGACCTTCACTAATGTATTGACTGGTTTCTTGCCGCTGCCGTTGACCTGCAAAAAGTGTGAAACACCGGGATGGATCCCGGCGACGCACCCTCCGACACTCTTGTCAGTAATCTGAATGATTAAGAAAGAGCTTTGATTGGCAAAAGATTGATTACCTGGTAACAGTGGGGGGGAGAGGGCTTTTTATAGTCGCCTTTAGGGATCCGTTTCGAGATAAGAACATTCTCTACTTTCCGGTATGAATGGATAGAAGCAGTTAAGATCACTTCTTAGGGATAATTATGAATCTGAATTCTTCTTTATCCTTCTGAACTGGTTTGTAACAGGTTGGGATCCGTACCCAGTAAGACAAATCTGTTTATGGGTTATTAGGCTTTGAAGAAAGACCCAGTCTCCATTTCAGATCCGTTTGTAGGTGTTACTGTTTTATCTCTGGGCTTTAAGATCTGTGTCCGATTTGAACGGTCCCGATTTAATCCAATTTTTAGCCATATCACGAGCCCTACACTCATGGAGACTGGGTTTTACAGTCTTTAAGGAGTAGTTTGTTGTTCTAATGGCGTACGAGATTTTATCGGAGTTCTTAAGGGAGTTCAGACCTTGCTCGGGGTGTAACGGTGTTATTCTGAGCTTGTAAAATGCCCAAAAATATCCTCAGAATTTTCTGGAGTTTTTGTGATTTTTTTAGATTTTTCTAAATTTTTCCTCATTTTTTTGAATTTTTTATTCATTTTTCGAATTAAATAATTAATTATCAAAATATTAATTAATTATTCTAATTTAATAATTATATTTTTCAGAATTTTAAATAATTTTCCGAATTAATAATTATTTTTAGAATTTTTTAATTATTTTTTCGGATTTTTTTAAATTATTAATTCCATTAATTAAATAAATAAATTAAATATTACCTGACACGTGGCGTGTTTCTAGACGTCGATCATGATCAGATGATGCGCATCTTAAAGCGAAGCCATGTGACGCGTTTCTGGACGTCGATCATGATCAGATGGCGCGCATCACAAAGCAAATCATTTTCTGGACTCTGGGTGTCGATCATGTCGTGTCACGAATTTTGAGATGATCGGACGGCTCGTGTGGCTCGGTAGCGTTTTTCTCCACAGGTGCAGCTCGGAACACCTTTTGCTCGGAATCCAGTGCCGACCCACCTTGTGATGCCACGTGGCTCGGTCACCGCTTGCGTTGACCGCCACGCGGCACAAATTTTTTTCTTCCCCTTGGTTTCCTGCCTTCTCCGCTTCGGCTACGCCTTCGACCTTTTCTTCGACTCTTCTCCGAGCGCCTCTTCCCGCCTTCTCCTGCTCTCTCTCGTCTCCCTCCCTTGTCTCCTTCTCCGACCTCTTCTCCGTGCGCCGTGTAGCTCACGCAGGGTCGAGGTGAGCTCTGGAGTCGACGAGGAGCTCGGCGAGGAAGGCGTCGTGGAGCTCGACGCTTCGGGGTCGAAGCTCAGCTCTGGTGCTCAACTGAGGTTCGGGAGCTCGACAGTGATGGGGCTCAACGGAGTTGGGTTCGAAGACTGAGTTCGGCAGTGGAGGGAGCAGTTCGGCAGTAATGGCGAGGAGTTGGTGGAGTTTGGAGCTCGTCGGGGGCGACGAAGCTCTCCGTTGAAGCTCGGCAATGGAGATGACGGAGGGGGAGCTCTGTGAGAGGAGGCGAACTCGGCGAAGCCATGAGAGAGGAGCTCGAGCTTCGACGAAGCTTTGACGAGGAGGCTCGAGCTTCAATGTTGGAAATGTCGACAGCTTCGAGCACAGAAATTTTGGCGCCAAAATCCGAAGGAGAAGGGGATTCGGTTCGGGTTTGGGTCCAAATGGGCTCTGACCCGACCCGTTAACCCCTAACTCCCCTCTTTATTCTTTTTTGGTGGCTGTTTTTAAGCGAATTCGAGCACGGATTTTGAGATACATTTTTTGCCATTTTGCAGTTCGGTAGCACAGTAGCTCGGATTTCAGATCCGAGCTACATGGCTCCATCTGGACGGTTGATCACGGTCATGGCGCGAATCGCGAGGCAAGAGGCTTAGATCACGAGAAAACGTGATCTTGTCGTTTTGTGGTCGTGGCGCAATCTGAGCCGTTTGATTGTGATCAGGTGCGAATCATGATGTTGAAGTCGTTTTTTCCTAATACGCAGCTCGGAATGCAAGTTGCTCGGGTTGCAGATCCAAAGTACGTGGTGAGATCTGAACGGTTGATCACGATCATGGCGCGAATCACGAGGCAAGAGGCTCAGATCACGAGAAAACGTGATCTTGTCGTTTAGTGGTCGTGGCGCAATCTGAGCCGTTTGATTGTGATCAGACACGAATCATGATGATGAAGTCGTTTTTCCCCAATACGCTGTTCGGAATGCAAGTTGCTCGGGTTGTAGATTCGAAATACGTAGCGAGATCTGGACGGTTGATCACGATATTGGTGCGAATCACGAGGCGATAGTTTTTGTCATTTTCTCGCTTGGCGCAGCTGTGTTGCGATCCACTTTTCCGGTGCTACGGAGGTCCGATCGGGGCTTGCGACCCCTCGTTTCGAAGCTAACACGAAGATCTACAATTTCTCTTTAGGAATGGGATGAAGATTCACCCTTCTTCATGGTCAAAATAGCCCTGCAACATCCTTGTCTTCATGAAGTTGAGGAGTGTTTTGCTCTTGAGGATTTTCGACGAGGAACTCCACTCCTAGGAGCGAAGGAGATGAGCTAGGAGGATCCTCGCAAGGCCCATTCGGGAGACGAGTTTGATGAGCCTCTAAGGGAGAGTTTTGAGCTCTGAACTCGCTTAAAAGAGGACCATTCGGGAGGCGAGTAGGACGAAGAACCTTGTCCTAGGAGAGAGCCATTTGGGAGACAAGCTTGAGGAGCAACTTTAGGAGAGAGTTGTGTTCCGAACTCGCTGAGGAGAGATCCGCTTTGGAGGCGAGCGGAGCGAAGAGCTTGGCTCTAGGAGAGAGCCATTTGGGAGACGAGTTTGAGGAGCAACTCTAGGAGAGTTGTGCTCCGAACTCGTTGAGAAGAGGTCCGCTTTGGAGGCGAGCGAAGCGAAGAGCTTGGCTCTAGGAGAGAACCATTTGGGAGACAAGTTTGAGGGGCAACTCTAGTGGAGAGTTGAGCTTCGAACCCGTTGAGAATATGTTCGCTTTGGAGGCGAGCAGAGCGAAGAACTTGGCTCTAGAGCCATTTGGGAGACGAGTTTGAGGAGCAACTCTAGGAGAGAGTTGTGAGCTCCGAACTCGTCGTTTAAGAGAGATTCAACGGTTGTGGGAGCAGTTCCGAATGGCGAACCACTTCTTACCCGCTTATGAGCGAGTAATTTGAAGCGGAATCGAGCCAAGTGTTGGACTCCAAACTCGTCGTTTAAGAGAGATTCAACGGTTGTGGGAGCAGTTCCGAATGGCGAACCACTTCTTACCCGCTTATGAGCGAGTAATTTGAAGCGGAATCGAGCCAAGTGTTGGACTTCGAACTCGTCGTTTAAGAGAGATTCAACGGTTGTGGGAGCAGTTCCGAATGGCGAACCACCTCTTACTCGCTTATGAGCGAGTAATTTGAAGCGGAATCGAGCCAAGTGTTGGACTTCGAACTTGTTATTAAAGGGGGTTAACGAGGCATAGGAGCAATTCCGAATGATGAGCTGCCCCGCCCTTGCTTGTTTGCAAGCGGCTAAAGCAACGTCGAACCAAGCGTTTGACTCCATACTCATTTTTTGAGCTTAGTAAGTTGCGGGAGCAGCCATGTAGGAGAAGTTGGATTCTGAACTCACCATTTAACGAGTCGTAGATGTGACTCAGAAAGATAGAGATGAAGCATAAGCAATAATTTTCAATGAAAAAATATAAAGTTTTATTGAGATAAACTAAGTGGCCGCTTCAATAGGGCGAGCCATTATTACATGCTATTGGCCGGGTTACAAGCATCGGCCTTAATTGAAAATCAAGATCCTACTTCTACGATAAGGTGAAGACCTCTTTGGGAGGAGCTGGGTTCTCCCTTCATTGGACCTCCTTGGATGAGGTGGAAGATGGCCCCAGGTTCTGAGTCTTGAAGCTCGGCGGGCCTCTCTGTTCGTTTGTACGCTCCTCACGGGGGAAGCTCGGCCCCATCTTTTTGGACGAACTTGGTCAGGTGTCCCCGCTGTATGAGTTCTTCGATCTCCTCCTTGAGAGCCCGACAATCATCCGTGTCGTGGCCGTGATCCCTGTGAAAGCGGCACCACTTATCCTTGTTCCTCTTCTTGCCAGGGGTATTTATTATAGGGAGAGCGCGGAGTAGCCCTTCCTTGTCCACTTCTATAAGAACTTCTGATATATTAGCAATGAGGGGGGTGAACTTCTCAAAACGAGGAGTTGGGCGGCACTGGCCATTGCCGTCCCTTTAGAATTTCTGGGACCCCTCTTCCCTCGTATTCTTTCGTTTGTTCCTGGAAGATGACTCCTCAAGAGTAGGGGGGTTGAGAGCCTCTTCCACTCGTATGTACTTCTCCACCCTAAATAGGAGTTCTGAGAAGTCCCGAGGAGGCTTCTTGGCAAGGGATGCCTTGAGGCGAGCGTTAGTGACGTTGTGCTCGAATGCGGCAGAGGCTACTGATTGGTTGAGGGAGGAAATGGACCGGGTTTCGGCGGTGAAGCGTCGAACGTTATCCCTTAGGCGTTCACCCTTTTCTAGGTTGAGGGTCACCAGAGATACACTTGTTTTCTCGGCCCGGCGGCTACTCACGAAATGAGTAAGGAAGAGCCCTTCGAACTGATCGAATGAGAAGATGGAAGCCGGGGCGAGTCGAGAGTACCATTCTCTCGCAGGCCCCTTCAGCGTGGCACGGAATATCTTGCAGAGAAGGGTGTCTGAAGCATGGTGGATCATCATGAGAGTTTTGAAACTCTCTATGTGATCCGCAGGATCCGACTCCCCGGTATATGCCTCGAAGTGAGGCGGCTTGAAGTTCTCTGGGACGGGGACCTCCATGACGTTGCGGGAGAATGGAGGCCTGTTCGGGTGGAGGTTTATCGCCCGTTGCTCTTCTTCCCTGTCAATTCGGCCGAGGTGCCTCTCCATCTCGTGGAGACGGCGGTAGACTGAGTCTTCTCTTTGATCTTATCTTGCCGAGCCCCGGGACTCATCTTCGTACGAAGGTGGATTGGGGCTGTGGCGATGGTAGCTTGGAGATGGAGGAGGACAGGGATTGTGAAGGTGGTGGCTCCTAGCTGGCTCATGAGTAGGTGGCCTCTGGTCGTTATTTGGGGCGATATTGAGGGCCCGTAAGACTGCCGCTTGGAAGTGTTGAAGCTCTGCCCTTGTGACTGATGCCTCTCCAGCTTGACGGTCCCTATGTGTGGCGTGGCTTACTGGAGAATGAGTTCTCTGCCGATGACGCTGAGGGAACTCTCTTCGCCTCCTCGGGGGAGGGGATCTTCTAGTCCTCGGTCGGCGGGAGGTCCGGATTCTTGAGGCCCCTGGGTGCTCAGGTTGATGGAATCCCCCAAGGGCTCGCCATCCATTTAGGCGAGTTCTGAGGTCGACCCTCTTTTAGCGGTCGGCAATCACTTGACGAAGATCCCGCTCGAGAGGGCTTTGAGAAGCCATAGATTCAACTGAAGGATTGGGACCCGCGACATGGTCATGAGGAGGATGTTGCTTCGGACAACTCCGACGGGAGCCCCCGAGACCCTGGAGGGGCCTGTTGAAGAGGAACACCTGGAGCTGGAGGAGGGGGAGGAGGAAGAGAAGTGGTTCTTCAGCTGGAAACCGCTGCCTTTCCCTTCTGTTTTGGATGCATGGCTTGAAACTAGTCTCGCTGATGAAGTTAGGTTGGGTTGCTTTTTCGTTCCCACAGACGGTGCCAATCTGTTGCTGCTGATTTTGGTGTGGGAGCAAACAGATGAATTTGTAGATTCTTGGAGAAACAATAAAGCAAACCTGTGGACCTGTTGACCTTCACCAATGTGTTGACTGGTTTCTTGCCGCTGTTGTTGGCCTGCAAAAAGTGCGAAATACTGGGATGGATCCCGGCGACGCACCCTTCGACGCTCTTGTCAGTAATCTGAATGATTAAGAAAGTGCTTTGATTGGCAAAAGATTGATTACCTGGTAACAGTGGGGGGAGAGGGGTTTTTATAGTCGCCTTTAGGGATCCGTTTCGAGATAAGAACATATCTCTACTTTCCGGTGTGAATGGATAGAAGCGGTTAAGATCACTTCTTAGGGATAATTATGAATCTGAATTCTTCTTTATCCTTCTGAACTGGTTTGTAACAGGTTGGGACCCGTACCCAGTAAGATAGATTCGTTTATGGGTTATTGGGCATTGAAGAAAGACCCAGTCTCCATTTCAGACCCGTTTGTAGGTGACATTACCGTTTTATCTCTGGGCTTTAAGATCCGTGTCTGATTTGAACGGTCCCGATTTAATCCCATTTTCAGCCAGATCACTTACTATGTTATCAACAAATTTCAGTTTAACCAATTTCATCAAATGTCATTTTGGTTGTGCTACTTTCACACAAAATCATATACAAAATGTGATAATTGTATACTCCATGAACATAGTAATTTTTCCTTTGGATCATAAAAGGCAATGTTATCTAATCCGGTCCGGACCGACCAGCTGGGGAGACCCGGTTCGACCAGAACCGGGCACTTAACCGGTCTGGTTCTCGACTGAAACCGGAATTTCCCTAAAAAAACTGGATCAACCTGTGCAAACCGGGCGTTCAACCTTGAACAGCTTGAACTCAGTTCAATTTAGACTGGTTGGTTCAAAAGAATAATTTAATTTAATTTAATTTATTAGAAAATTTAAAATGTCAAAGGGGTGATTTGAACCTGGAAAGGTCTCTAATAAAGAACTTACGGCCTAACCACTATGCCACTTTTTGATATAATAGAACATAAAATTCTGTGTCATGTTTACTATACATGATGGTCCCTTCTAATATCTGACCTGGTTCAAGTTCAACTAGGGTTGGCAACGGTCCGGGTTTGGGCCGGACCCATATAGGCCCGGACCCGAGTCCGAAGTTTAAAACATAGGCCCGAACCCGATCCGACTTTTGTTTGGGCCCGAGCCCGAGTTTGGCCCGAAAATAGGTTCGGGTGCATGTTCTAATATATAGTTTTTCCATAAAATAAAACTATATCAAGAATAATATACGATAAAAAAAATAACAATATTAGGAATACATACTATTGAGTAATTCACATCTAATTTGTATAATTTAATTTAATTTTATATATAAGGCATAATTTTTCAATCTATAAATTTTAACACACATTTCAACTTACATGAATATTATCTTAAAAAAATTCGTATATAAATATACATGATATATACATAAACATACACATGCACATTAAAAAAAATTATTCGGGCCCATCGGGTCCAAACACTTGGGCTTGAGTCCGGCCCGAATTTTTCTAGGATCTAAAAAATTAAGCCCGAGCCCGGCCAGAAATGATAATTATTAGCCCAAGCCAGCCAAACCATAGTGAACCGGTGGTCGAACCACAATACACTGAACCGGTCTCCTTATCGGTTGGAAGGCTGATTCGGCTCTAACAGCATTGATAACACCCCCCCCCCCCCCCCCCCCCCCCCCCCCCCATACGGACACGCTCATTCATGCCAATTATTCATTTTCTTGATTAAATTCGGCCCACAAAATTTTAAGTCTTAGAATCTGACATAAAAGTTTTCGTGTGAGAGATACTTTATTTGTGAGAATGGACTAAATGATTTGTGTCATTGAACTGGATGTCAATTGATGAATTGCCTCCTTCACTGTGCACCTTAATTTGATTTTGTCTGCTGCCGGTTACCAATAAGACACCATCTGGCTTGATAGTCGGGATCTTAACTTGATTTGCTCTGTTGATGTTCTAATAGTATTCACTCATCACTCCTTTGATTCACACAAAGCTGAGTTGTTATTAACACTGATGTTGGTTACCTGTTCTAATAGTATTTCACTTACCACTCCTTTGAATTCACACAAAGCTGAGTTGGTATTAGCACTTTGGTATTATCACTGATGTTTTTTTTACCTATAAGACACCATCTGGCTTGAGTCGGGATCTTAACTTGATTTGCTCTGCTGGTGTTCTAATAGTATTTCACTTGTCACTCCTTTGAATACACATAATGCTGAGGTATAGCACTGATGCCGGTTATATATAAGACACCATCTGGCTTGTAGTCGGGATAATTTTCAGATAGGTTTCACTTGCTGCTTGGTACTTGAAGTCTTTTTTATGCAAAAAAGGTGGTGAAATTTGTTAAGAGTTTATAATTACACACTTCTGGTAGCCCTTGCGGAAGTCAGTAAAATTCTGTTTAAAACTGTATATACGAGTATTTCTTTTGTCAGTCACTCCAGACTTGTTTTGCCTTTCATATACTTGTTTTTTTAATATAAAATTCATATACTTGTCTGGCCTTTCATATATTGCTATTATCTTTTGTAGTCATTACCTGTGTTTCAAGGACTTCAGTCACCCAACTCACCCTCATTGTCGTTCGGTGGACTGTATATTTATAGAGGAAGTAGCCCACAAAAAATATCTGGGACAAAGGTTTTTCAATTTGGACCTATGTTTATGACAAATCAACTGATGAACACAGATGCAGAAAACAGTGTTTATGAGGAATATATATATCATTCAAAAGCTTTCGTTTTCACTGTTTACCTTCTGCTGCCCAAGTATTCCAGAAACTTGTGCTTTTTTTTCAATAACAAGTATTTGTATAATGATCGAAGGAATGAATATATATTCGTAGACTTTGAAAACATATTCGTAGACTTTGAAAACATTGATGAAGAAAGGAACGGGGAAATGTTTAATTATTTAGCAATAACAAATTTGGAATGAAGTCATTGTCAGCTTTTGTTGGTTTACCAGTAACAATTATCAGCTCTTTTAAACCATATGCATTTAAATGCATAATATTTTGTGAACTCATTATAGTCTTAAGGTTTATGAGATTTTCAATCATATATTTCCAGCCCCTTTCTCATTCTTCTCTGTTTGTGTTTCCTGTTATTTCCCCCTCTTCGTTCATTAGCGTGTTGGATTAATGTGATTTGAAGTCCGCATTGTCATCTGGGCAATTACTTATTATTCAAAGTTCCTATTGCCAGCACAAAAGAAGAATCTACGATGACTTCGCCAACTTAGAAGTTACCCTTGTAGCTAATGAAAGAGGCCATTCTTCTAACTTATTTTTTCCCTTAATTTTTTCGTCAGATACTTATTTGATTTTTACTTCTAAAATTCTAGTTCGATAATGCATATAAGTGGCAGTGTTTTGAACAGTCTAAAGTCATCAACTTTTCTTGTAGCAATATAAATTTTAATAGCTTCTTGTTGTTTCTTCTTAGCATTCTTATAAATGAATTGTTTTTCCCCCCTATTCTGGGAAGACTTTTATATGATGTGTTTTTTAATACTTTGATAAGGAAGATTTTTCTGTGAGTTAGTCTGCTGAAATTATGTACAATTGTGCACTTAATGTGATCCATTGTTATTGTCAGGTCCTCATAACCAATATTGAGTTATACTACAAGTAGGAAGAAAGAAGAAAATGTATTTGTGTTCCCAAGCCAGCTGTCTCACCATCAACAACGGACTACTATTTTTGAGAGGAAGAGCGCCATGCAGCTGGACGCTTCTGCAAGATTTGCAAATTTGACCCATTGTTGCATGTTTTTGAGTTGTGTTTTTTTTGTAGGTTTCTCCCATTTGTAGGATGATAGAATGATAAAATTGCATTGGGAAAACTTAATCCTATTTAATTATATACACTCAGGCCTGGGATGAGCAATTAAATCTAACTGGTTGTGTTCTATATTTCTTGATTTTGGTGTTACGACGTTGTCTTTTGCCAGTAATTTCGAAATTTCTGAAGGCTGATGGATCCATGAAATGCACTTAAAGAGTTACAGCCACAGTCTTTGAGTGGAGATGCAACAATACTTGCAGAAAAAATGAACGAATCTGCCAGTACTTAGTCAAAATTCAGGAGCAGATCATAATTTGGATTGTAGCAACTTTTCAGTTGTAATCGGTGGTACACTTGCAACTGAATCGCAACAATTCTTCAATCAGAAGTATAAACAAACAGAAGATATTGGAAAACAAAAACCCATTCTTTGATCATATTAGACTATGTTCAATAACATACATCATCTCATTGCACATATCAACTGGCCCCGGCAAGCACCAATGCACGTACTCGCTGTATCCCTTCATCCACTGGTTGTTCCAGTGTGTATCTGCCCTCATCAGCAATGCCTTCGTCACATCCAACACTTGCACCTTTTTCGGCTTCCGTTGCTCCACTATTTTCCTTGCCTCCCTCACTTCCTCCACTTGCTCACTCCTCGGTGTAGTCCTATTACAGTATCCTCCTCCATTCCAATTCCCATTTTCAAAATGTGCAGGCGAGATTGTCCTCACCAAAGGATCCATCTCATCATCACAATTCTGACACGTGCCGATGAATTTGAGAGAGAGTTTTCGCGGAATTTTCGTAGAGAGAGCAAAAATATATGTTTTCCTCTTTTTCCAAACAGTAAATGCAGCCGATGAGCTTGTTGTTTTCATAGAGAGTTTTCGCAGAAGAACCAGTGACCGTCTCAGATGACGAGCTAGTTGATCAATGGGAGCTTTTCGGTCCAAACTTCATCTATTTTATCTAGGTGGATATTGAACACTCCAGAGATTGTGGTGCCGTTGATGATTTCCTCGGTGGCGTAGACGAGGAATCTGGGATTTTTTCCCCAAAACGACCCACTTTTTAAAATATTTTCCAAACTGACCTACTCGCTATCTGAGATAGTGAGTATTGGGTTTGTGTTTTTTTTTATTTCTTCCTGGCCAAGACTCGCTGTCTCAAAAAGCGAGCTGGTTTTTACCAAACTCGCTTTTTGAGACAGCGAGTGTCGATTAGGGTTTTTTAGACCTCAGGCTCTAATTTTTTCCTCTCATTATCCCCATTCTTACTCTCTCCTTAACTCTGAAACCCAAAACCGTAGCCTCCCAAATTCAACATCCTACTCACAAAATCTCCTATAAATCTAAATATATTCACTTAATCTTTTCCTACCCTCTAACCTTCTATTCTCAAAACCCTAATCCCATCTCCGAAAGATCCATATTTTGGAATTTCGATAAACTTCAAGAGGATAGCAATTTCAACTCTTCTACCCATATATCTACGGCTATATCCTTCCGATTATTGTTGTGAATGTATGATTTATATCACCTATTATTTTGTACATTTTTGTAGGTTTTGTTTGTGGTTAGATAATAACTCGTATTTTTGTATAAATATACATAGGTATGGATTACGATATTCCTATTTGGTTATACTTTGGTGGTGAAATAATTTGTGATCCAAAGATAGGTTGTTTTTATAGTGCCGTTGATCCTGAAATAGTTTGGGGTACTCGTAACATTACATTGGCAGAAATAGTTGAGACAATTTATGAAGTTACTAATTGAGATAGGGCTCAATGGAATGTGAAAATTTTAGCTCGGTATGCAGCAGGAAAAGGAGATGGTCAGTATTTTATAATAGTGCCCGTATCTACTGATAATTCTATGAAGTCAATGATTGCTAGGACACTTGATCCCAATTGTACTTGGTCTGTAATGGAGTTATATATTCAGCAAATCCAAATTATGAATGTTCAGCCACATGATAATCCTAGTTCAAGCTTCGTACGAGAAGTACCGACACAGTAGATGAGGTCTAACCCTGATCAAACTTCACAAGCAATCACATTGTCCCCACAAGAAGACACATTCATAAGTACAACAAGCCCGGATTCTATAGATGTTGAGTTGCCACGTCAACCTAGTCCGGTTCATGACTATGTTCGAAATGACACTTTATTTGAATTATTTCAAAATGCTACCATTAACAACGACCTATTAGATGATGATGAAGAAGAGGGAGAAACGGACGATGAAGTTGATGAGAGTGTAGAAAATGATGATAGGGATGAAGATGATGAATATGAAAATGTAAACACAAATGAGAGTAGGGCTAATGAAGTGAGAGCTACTGATAGCTATGCCAATGATAACACTCATGTTATCGAGGAGATGACACAAGGTTCTAGAGTACATCAAGTTTCATAAGAGTCGCCCGGTTCATCTAATGTAGACGAAATGTACATTGGACAGGAGTTTGTAAGTAAAGAGTCGATTCAGCAGGATGTGAAACTGTATTCTATAAAGAAACATCGGGAATTCATCACATTGAAATCTACACCGGCACTGCATACCATTAAATGAAAAATGGCACCTAGGAAACGTACAATTGAGGAGATGGTGCAAATTTCCCCAGTAGTAAGTGAGGCTGGCTGCCCTTGGAGATTACGAGCAGTCGTTCTAAAAGGCGAGACAAATTTCGTGGTAAAGAATATAGTTGGGCCTCATACTTGTAAGAATCCCACATTGAATCAGGACCACTGTAAGGTTGATCTAACCTTGTTAGAAATTTGATTGTGAGTGTGGTGAAGTCAGAGATAGGTGCCGGCCATTATTGAGATAGTAAAACTACAATATAATTATCAGATTTCATATAGGAAGGCTTGGATTGCAAAACAAAAAGCAATTGTGAGGTTGTTCGGTACCTTCGAAGAAGCATATACGAAGTTGTCTTTTCTTCTATCAGCAATACAAGCAGCAAATCCAGGAATCGTTGTCCACTGCGATAAATATCAGTATGGTCCTGACGAGAAAACATTCAAAGGAGTATTTTGGGCATTTAGTGCTTCGATTGAAGGTTTCAAGTGTTGCGGACCTGTTATTAATGTTGACGGAACTCATTTGTACGGTAAGTACAAGGGTTGTCTGTTAATTGTTGTTTCCCCAGATGCGAATGATAGCTTATTTCCCTTTGCATTTGTATTAGTTGATGAAGAGAGTATATATACTTGGACATGGTTCATGAGTTGCATTCGATATTTTTTCATCGATCAAACTGAGTTGTGTGTTATCTCCGATCGTCATGCTGGTATTTTGTCTGCTATGGAATTGCAAAATGGAGCTTGGAACGAACCTAATGCATATCATCGTTATTGTATGTGACATTTCGCTACAAATTTTTTCAGTAATTTTGGTAGCAAGGCTATGAGGAAAAAAACAAAAATTATAGCATGTCAAAACCAACACAAAAAGTTCAATACCAAACTCGCTGAACTTGAAACCATCAATGTTGAGGCAACTAATTGGTTGAAAGAGAAACCGGTTGAGAAATGCTCACTTTATGCAGATGAAGGTCGACGATACGACATAATGACTATGAACCCATCAGAGGTTTTCAATTCAGTCTTGAAAGGTGTCCGTAGTTTACCAGTAACTGCAATTGTGGAGATGATCTTTTAGCGTCTAAATTCTTACTTTTACTACTCGTCGAAAGGAAGCCAATAAGCTTTTATCTGAAGGAAAGATTTTTGCTCAAAGAGTACATGAATTGATCGATATTCGGCATGAGAGAGCAAATCGACATGAGATTATAATGTTTCATCACCATCCTGGAGTTTTTTCCATCAAAACAGGTGTACGCATGGTAGGTAGAGATTGAAATGGTGGAACTTGCACAGTGTTAACTTGGTACCTAAAACATGCACATGTATGAAATTTTAACTATATCATATTCCATGTTCTCATGTATTGACAGCTTGTGCATATCGTGCAATTGATTACAAGCCTTTTGTTGATAAATTTTACTTAGTTACTACATTAGCACAAACATGGGCTCCCCTCTTTCATCCAACTCTAGATCCAGCGTATTGGCCTACTTTTGATGGACCACGACTCATAGCAGATGCAAGCCTGCGCGTTCAAGAAAAGACCGGCCGAGATCTACGAGAATTCGCAATGACATGGATGAGAGAGATAGGTCTAGCAGGGGTACGATAATGAAATGTTCGAAATGTGGGTTGCATGGATACAATAAGCGGCGATGTAGTAATAGAGAAACTCGACACATTTAAACCATGTCAAATTCTAATGTGTTTGTCTTTGTTTTGTCAACTTTGCAATAGTTTGTAATTGC
Organism: Hemerocallis citrina; assembly: GCA_017893485.1. Lineage (NCBI taxonomy): Eukaryota > Viridiplantae > Streptophyta > Magnoliopsida > Asparagales > Asphodelaceae > Hemerocallis > Hemerocallis citrina. Next base: position 329,810,846 of record CM030359.1, on the reverse strand, counting down.
TGTCTTATGTGATGTGGACTTTTTAGTAATTTGTATGCATTTAATTTTGAACAATGATAATTCCCATTTGTTTCAAAATCATTGGTAGTTGAGAGATTGTGAATAAATTTGGATTCATAGATGTTGGGGTAGATATGAATGTACAGGGCAAACTGCAATTACAGTTTGCAATTGGAAATTTTTTGCCTAAACCTTTCTCAGAAAGCGAGTCTGGTTTAAACCTCCTCGCTTTCTGAGAAAACGATGAGATTTTGCCAACACTTGCTTTCTGAGGTAGCGAGTGTTGAGTTGAGAGATTTCCAGAGCCTAACTCGTCTCTGGAAATCTCTCAACTCAACAGTCGCTTTCTCAGAAAGCGATGAAATTTTGCCTACACCCGCTATCTCAGAAAGCGAGTGTAGACAAAATCCTATCGCTTTCTGAGAAAACGACTGTTGAGTTGAGAAATTTCCAGAGACCATCTAGGCTCTGAAAATCTCTCAACTCTAAACTCGCTTTCTCAGAAAGCGAAGAGGTTTATACCAGACTCGCTTTCTGAGAAAGCGAGTTTAGGCAAAAAAAATTCCAATTGAAACTGCAATTGCAGTCAACCCTGTATACAACTCAACTCAACTCCATTACTTCAAATACAACAACTCCAACTTATGCACTTCACCAATTCAACAATTTCTATCTCAGCAATTTATAATCCATCAACAATTCAACAATTTCTAATCCATCAACAATTTCAAAATAAACATTAACACAAAAAATTAAAACAAGCACACTCACACACCCCATACTCAATAACGTTCCTTTATACATTCAAAAAAATTAAAAAGTTCACAAATCCGCTTCCTTCACCTACATGAATTTATACAAGCACATATATACCCTCCATGGATATATCAAAAACCACATGAATACATATATACTGTAACACCCCGAATTCCAAATAGGGATGAATTCGATATTCCACAGGATCTTTACTTCACTTCGTACAATTTTACAAGGAATTTAAAACTTTTCATTCACAATACATCAGAGTTTATATACAACCTTGTTTACACAGAGGAAAATAAAAGATTACAACATTGAAATACAACTTGTATAACTTTAACATCATTTGCAACATCTTTAACTTTTAAATAGCAACAGCATATCCACTTTATAACTCCATGAATAGTCCATTACCTGCATGTCAATCTGTGGGCACGTCAGTTACTGACGAAATGTTATACTCGGCTATCCTCTCTATGCCGTACATATAACGATCTCATTACTTTAATAAAAACACAACAGTTGAATGAATAATAAAGTGTTAATGTGACTATGCTAAACATGTAAGTGTATGTCATGCCTTAATGCCTAATGCACACAATTCTTTTCTAGGATGACACTAATGCACACTTGTTCGGATTCTATGCATCCCATACTATATAGGTCCGAAGCAAGTACCTACGTACTCCACATTAAAGGGCTCGATCCTTCGCCATGAAAACTATCTCGTAATAAGACAAAGTTCAGACGTTCCACGAGTACGGATCCCAGCCCCGGGCAACCGCCGCAACAAATCCCCCGCCCGACTGTTATATAGACTCCTCGTCGTGCGAACCTCCCGCAAGTGCCCCTCTAGCCCCGATATACGTATATACATGGAGAACGACAAACTATCCGCCCGACTACGCATAGTCCCGGATTTAAAATAAAAATTCGTCTCCCACGAGGCAACCACAGTCCACCAACTGGGTCTATAGCCCCGGTGAACCGCCGCAACAAGCCCACCGCCCGACTATATAGAGTGCCCCACTTACGTTTGCCTAGGTCTTACTACATCTTCACTTATGTGCCTAAATTTTCTTAAGTTCAAGATATGAATAATTTCTATACGTAGAATTAGTTTTACCTCACACCGGACTTAGTCAACAAATACGAGATAGCTCCATAGCACGTCTCAAAATATAATAATCATTTCATTTAAAATTGCCGGTATACGAGGTCTTACTAACTCCAAATCAAAATTTCTCATGTATAAGAATCATGGGTATTCATACCCTTCATCATATCTCAAACTTAATTATTCTTATCTTCAACTCGTTTCACAACTTCATTAAGGTCTCATTTTAACACTATTCATGATTTACTTTTCCACTCTTAATTATTTCCAATCAATGATTCTGTTCATGCATTCATCTAATTTAAACTCATTAACAATTTGAGTACATATAGAAATCTAGAGTTTCTCATTCAACATAAATGCAAAATCTTAACAAGAAGACTAATTCTCACATATCAAAGTCTTTATTTTTCTTCTAAAGATAAGGATTATGTTCTTAAAATAATTAACTTGAGATCAAAATCTCATTCTTTCTCAAATGTCCCTTTTTCTTCTAAAAATATACATAAAATCTTTGAAACTAATTTTTTATAAATACTTCATCACTCTATAAGATCACTAGGATTTTTCTTCAAATTTTAAATGTATTGAAACTTACCAATTCCTTTTAAAAACAACAAAAAAAATAATAAAAGGCAGACATGGGTTTCGAACCCGAGCTAACTTAGCCAGCAACCAAAATCAACAACGCCAACCACTAGTCCATTTGGACTAGTTGTTCTAAAGTCCTCATAATAATGCTTTTACCTTAAGTCTGAGGTCTTGGGTAAATAAAAACATAACAAACAAAATTTGTGACCATGTCGAGTTTCGAACCCAGGCCAGAGAGAAGGCAGCGCCACCGCATGACCACTAGGCCAAGTGCGACAGAAAATCTAAAATTGATTCACATATTCCACTTTCTGTTGCTCCATCTTATTTAAAAAGAAAAAACTCGATTAATTCTTCAATTTGATTGAATCCTTTTATTTGACTGAAATAAAATTATATAAATTGAGATTACTCTCAAACAGTAACTCAATAATTTTACAAAGTTGTTTCTTCTTATAAATCAACACAATTTTACATTCTTTTTAGTCAAAGATAGTAAATTATATTTTTATAACAATCCAATGAGTTTTAAAACATCAACTTTGTTTTTATTTACTTGTCTAAGAAGCATTCTCAATATTTTCATACAATCTACTAATTCGTATGCATATTAGTTCATAGCAAAACTATTCAATCATTTCTTTTTCTTATTGCTAGTTAGCATGATATGAATCAATTTACTTAACATAGCATATCTCACCCCTATTCATGCTACATATAAATCAAAATTTCTCATTTGTTATCTCTGGCATGCATGGTTCTAAACAACTAGAAAGCATGAGAACACCCACCTTAATTTTGAAGGTTGAAAACTACAAAGAGAGGGTTCCTCCTTGCTCCTAGCTCAACAAGTGCCTCCTTGTTCCTAGCAACATTCCTCTCCTAGCAAAGCTCCATGCAAGAGAACTCTCACTCTCTTTCTTTTCTTTCTCTCTTTCTTTCTTTCTTACTTCTCTTCTCTTTTCTCTCTTTCTTTCTTCTTCTTATTTTTGATTCTATTTTGGTGTGAGAAATGAGAAGAAATAGAGTGCTATTTATAGGTCTATGTTAGAGACTATATTGCATAAATTCACAACCTAATAAATCCTCTCATTTAATCTCCAACTCTTCATATACATAACTCTCCTAACTCCCAACCTTTCCTCTCCCCACTACTCTAATATCCCAACTGCAAACCCTTCTCCTTCCTCATCCAAAACCGGCCCCTACACTCTCCCATTCACGAGCTGTAGCAACACCATCTAATGCTGTTGCTCACTCACCCAAGGTGGGCCCCCATTCAATTCACCAATACACATATATTTCACTTACACCATATTATAAATTCTAAAATCATAACAATCCACATCATGCCCAATACAAACAACCCATTTCTTTTGCTGTTTTTATACAAACCGTGGGCCCCCTTATACATAAATTCATTTACCATCTAATTACCAACTAATGTTATCAGCCACATTATCTATTTAATACTTTTGATACATACATATATACACTAATGTGTGTGTATATGTATATATATATATATATATATATATATATATATATATATATATATATATATATATATATATATATTATGCAAGTAAAATAGTTTACTTAATAATCTAAATGTATCTAAATGTATCATGCATAATAAAATAAATGTGTACAGTCTAAAATTTATTTTGAAAACGAATACGCTCTAATACGCGCACCGAAATACGCGCGTTGCATGTAAAAATACGAAATATCAATTTTATCGACGGAAAAATGTTAAAATTACAAAATATAATATAAGAAAATTGTTTATTAATTTTTATACAGTCTATGACGTAATCGTCACGTACGTGGAAAACACGTGCATTTAAATCAAAACAAGGAAAAATGAATTTCCATCTTATAAAAATAGATTTGAATACATAAAATAAATAATTGAAACCCAGAAATTATCACCCGTGGCTGTGAAAAATATGTAATTAGTACGTGCATTGAAAACACGTAAAAAGCACGTAAAAATACAGACATTGAGATATTATATTTTAGTCGGCTGAAATTAATACGGAAAAATGTATAAATAGTCAGAATCCAAAATATGTAATGAAACACGTTACAAAAATATACATGCGTAACACCCAGGGGCAAAATTGTCATTTCTAATTTTGCGGGGTGTTACACTCTCCCCCCCTAGAGTAGTTCCGTCCCCGGAACTCGCTAGGGTAAGGGTTGTATTTTTTACACGTCAAAGAAATATCATTATTGTATTTAGAAAATTGCAAAATTTAAGGGTATAAAATACGCAACGAGGAAAACAAGACAAACTCTATATAGGAAAACTATGAATATCAAGATTTTACAAGACTGAACAAGAAAACTAGGAAAATGGCATAAGAAATGAAATGTGACAAGAGATAGAATAATTTGAGAGAAATTTTCGTAGAAAAATAATATTAGGTAAGCTATTAGATAAAAGGGGAAAGTCAATTAAGTCGTTAATTTCGAAATAGTTCGGAAAACAATGTGGCGAAGAAAACATAGTCAATAGGTAATTTAGAAAAATTTATCAATGTAATAAACGTTAGAAAAATTCACAAACTGTATAGCGAAATCGAATTGGCAATTTAAAACAAGACCTTTGAATAAGAGTTTGGAAAAATAAATGAGAATGAGGCTTAGTTGAAAGTATAGATAACATAAAATGACTTTGTATATCAATTAATAAAATGGTTTGTAAGGTAACTATAATAATTATACATTCAATTTGAAAATTTAAAATAGAAGACATACATTGAAATACTTTTGAATTGTCAAGTAGACCAACATACAAAATTTTATAGGCGTAAAAATTTTAGAGTGAGACAACCAATCGTATGACATGAAAATTATAAATAGTTTGTCGGAGTAAAGCAAACATCATAGTAGTAAAAGTAGTAATATATTATTAAAATAGTGCGAAAACTAATCACATAGAAATAACTTATAAATTGAAGAAAAGTGTAAATGCCATTTTGTTTTTTTTTTTGTTTTTTTTTGTTAGGTGAGTAGACACTAAAATCTACGATAAGTTAATGGCAAAGTAAATTACGATAAAGCGGTATGAAAAGATTTGAAATATTAGGAAGGAGATAGTTGATATTAAATAGTAATCACACAAGTAGGATAGAAATCAGTTTAAATAATATAGTGCCAGATTGCAAAATATTATTAGTATAAGTTAGTACGAAAATAGAATAGGGGTAAGTAAACAAAATAGGGTTGATTAAAGCAGGCAATCTCCTTCTAGTGTAGGTTTGTCTCGTTGGTATCCAACTGCAGACTTGCCTCTATGATCTCAAGTTGCAGAATTGCCTCCCTGACATCCGATTGCAATTTTCCATCTGGACATTCGGTTGCATACTTTGCCTCCCCGACGTCCAGTTACAGTTTGCCTCCATTGACGTCTAGTTGCAGATTTTTCCTCTCGATATCAGGTTGCACCAAAATGGGAGACGAAAAGATGTAATCTTTGGATATTGGGTGTCTAGTAAGGTATGTTGTATATTTAAAATATAAGTGAATGAAAAAGTTGTAAATGAAGTAGGAAATTATGACGGTAAAAATATCAAAACAGATATATGCAAAAATTTGCAGTAATAATTTATAACATTAAGACAAAATAGTGTAAAGCACATACACGAGACGAAAACACAATTGAAAACAATAGCCATGTAATATAGCAAATTAGGACAATAGACATAAACAAGTACATGCAAAAATATTAATGTAGTTGTAACGCCCCGAATTCCAAATACACTGAATTCGAGATGTTCTACAGGACCTTTTCACTTTCTTTAGTACAATTTTACAGGGAAATTAAAACTTTTTCATCATATATCAGAGATTACATCAATTTACATCTTTTCTTTTGCACAGCGGAAGTAAAATACAACAATTAAATACAAGTACAACAGCTTGATATAATCTTTAAGCATCCAAATCCTCTTTAATCTTTAGCATAACATTTACCTGCATGTCAGACTGTGGGTACGTCAGTTTATTCAACCGACGATCATTATACACGGCCATCCTCTCTATGCCGGAAATAGTATAACTTAACATTTCATATTTAGCAACCACAAACTTGTCACATTTCAAACTAAAGGGACTACCCTATTGATGTCGTATTGTGATTGTGCACTTAGTCCTTAATGCAGTTACTTATGTTATATGACACTAATGCGCACTTGTTCGGAGTCTATGCATCCCATACTACATAGGTCCGAGGGCAAGCCCTTATTCGTTCTTCATCTTTATAGGGTTCAATCCACCGTTATGATTTAATCTACTACTGTAATTACGGTAAGTATCCTAGATGTTATCTGACCTACGAACTCATGTTTAGGCACTCTGGAGTAGTATCCTCACCCAGACGCATCATGGGAATTCCTGGGATACGCTCTCACCATAAACATGACACCACCCGTAGTCTTCAAACATCCCACGAGCATCGCCGCTGGGACGGTACTCTGGAACAGTATCCTCACCCAGACTCGTCATGGAAATTCCTGGGATACGCTCTCGCCGCTACCCAGGGCCCTCATACTTAATGTTTTTCTCTTACTTTCATCACATCTTCACTATGCACTAGTCCTTAGTTTTATCAAAAATCATGAACAAAATTAATCTCTAGAGTTAGCCTCTCCATCAACCGGACTTATTCATTCATTTCATCTTGACCAACCTTGGTCTAATTTCATTTTATTTCATTTCTCGATGCCGGGGAGATTTAGTACTCTACAACAAATTTCATTTCACAATCTTCAATTTATATAATTTCCATGTCGAGTTCTCAAACTCATATGTACATTCTCTTTCAATTCATGAATTCACTTTGTTCACAAGTCCATCATTACACAAATTTTGCATATACTTATCAATTGTCACATCATGATAATTCTACATTACTAAACGATGTACACATTTCATGTTATTCCATAAGTGAGAACATACTTGCATCATGTCACACGACTACATCTCTTTTACCAATTAATGCTTAAAGTTCTCATTCACTTCTTTTATCAAATTTTAATCCCATAACATTAATCTATATGAACTCATATATCAATCTATGCATTTTTAACTACTACCATAGTTAAATTCGTTCAAATAATACTCAAATCATTCCCATAAAATTCCTTATATTTTTCTGAGAATTACCATATTTTTTTCACATTTTTTGGACCTCTACAACTCCCAAAAAAAATATTTTTTTTATAACGCGAAGGGTGAGAATCGAACCCAGTCACAACAGGAAAAGAGCCCAGAGCACCCGCCGTATGGCCGAACTGTGCTAGCAGTAAGTAAGGGGCGAATTGGGTACATAGGGTTCGGTCGAACAGATATATATATATATATACTCAGTTTGATAAAAAAGTGGTGAAGGCCAGTTTCGAACCGCGCCGCTCAGAGAAGCAAACCGCAGTCACAGACCGCCTGAGCCACTGGCTCGGGTTGTCACAAACCCAAACAAAAGTCCATATGTATTATTTTCGTACAGTTTGAAAAATAACTCGATGTTCACATAACCATAGTTTCTTATTGCTTTGGTAAAATTTACTGAAAACTTCCAGATTAGTTTTCACTCAAACCAGTAAGATAAAAATAATTTTTTGTACTAAAAAAATGTATTTCTTCCCATAAATCAATGAATTACTCATTAAATCTACTATTTCTTTTATTTTCGACATTGAAAAATCAATTTGTCTCCTAATCCCTTTTTCTTTCACAATTCTCTTATGATAGCTTACTGTTGTTACTGTTGTTAATCTTTATTCACCATTACATATATTTTTGGATTTGTCCATACCCGCATCAATAAAAGATTCATTTAGCACATGAATAAGTAAAACTCAAAATACTAACTTTTGAGTAGTCCTACTTGGTAGCAACCAAGTAATTTCATTGGTTCATCTATGTCAAAATATACTACTACTCATTGATTAACATAATTGCAACTCAAACATCCAAGCAAACTCCCTATTCCAATTTTAAAGTGTGTCATTTCCTTAATCAATTTCATGTTTCAACCATTCAATTAACAAGCAATTTAATGGAGATTTTCACACATCATACTAGCCATATTCCACCATCATTCAATTAAACTAATAATCATAGAAAGTGCTACATATACTTTAATTTCATGCTATAATTTCACACCCAAATTAATCACACCAATTCAATCCATTCATATACTAACTTTTCAATTAAAGTGGACTCTTATTAGTATTTTTCATGTATAGTGTTGATAATCAAACTAGCATGGATTCTTACACTAGAAATATAAAATGTTTTACCCACCTTAAATGGAGAGAAACACAAAAAGCAACAAGTCCTTGTGGATGAAAGCACCTCCTCCTAGCCAAAAGCACTCAAGCTCCAAGCCTCCAAACCAATGCCGAATGCTTCTCCTTGCACCAACCGAAAGCTTCCCCTCCTTAGTGATGCCGGCCACTCCAAGCACAAAAGCCCACACAACTCTCTATCTTTATATCTCACACAATCACTACAATACTATAACTTAGAAATTATACTTTGCATATCAAAATTAGCCATGAGAAGGGGGGTATTTATACCAAAAGATGAGTGGAATGGGGGGCCAAGATCGTTTTGGTGGTTGTAAGATGAAGGGACTAGATCAAAGTAGGAGTTAGAAGAACTACCCACTTCCTTGAAACTACCCCCATGTTCTCCACACCCAAAATCAAAAATCCCTCCAAAAGATTGATACCCGGCCACCATAGAAGAGTGTGCAATGCACGTGTACGTGTAGTGCACGTGCATGCAACTAGGCCAAATTTGTACCTTCTTAAATTTGTATAAAAATAATTTAGTAAAAAAAAGTCTTCTACATGACAAGTTTAATTAAAATAGGTTCATTCATGGGCTTTCTTTGTGGGCCAAAACTAGTTTATAAAAACAAATAAAATAAAATACTTTTTGGGCTTTTTAAGAAAAGGGCTTTTTACTAAATTAAAATAAGGCTTTAAAGAAAGGCTTTTTGTACTAAAATAATTTGAGAAAATATTTAAATATACACATCATGATAAAATAATCCAAACAAAATATTGCACGTGCACACTACGTGCAAAATAAATAATTTTTCATTAATTGAAAAATCAGGGTATTACAGCAGGATACTGTTCCAGAGTACCGTCCCAGCGGCGATGCTCGTGGGATGTTTGAAGACTACGGGTGGTGTCATGTTTATGGTGAGAGCGTATCCCAGGAATTCCCATGATGCGTCTGGGTGAGGATACTACTCCAGAGTGCCTAAACATGAGTTCGTAGGTCAGATAACATCTAGGATACTTACCGTAATTACAGTAGTAGATTAAATCATAACGGGGGATTGAACCCTATAAAGATGAAGAACGAATAAGGGCTTGCCCTCGGACCTATGTAGTATGGGATGCATAGACTCCGAACAAGTGCGCATTAGTGTCATATAACATAAGTAACTGCATTAAGGACTAAGTGCACAATCACAATACGACATCAATAGGGTAGTCCCTTTAGTTTGAAATGTGACAAGTTTGTGGTTGCTAAATATGAAATGTTAAGTTATACTATTTCCGGCATAGAGAGGATGGCCGTGTATAATGATCGTCGGTTGAATAAACTGACGTACCCACAGTCTGACATGCAGGTAAATGTTATGCTAAAGATTAAAGAGGATTTGGATGCTTAAAGATTATATCAAGCTGTTGTACTTGTATTTAATTGTTGTATTTTACTTCCGCTGTGCAAAAGAAAAGATGTAAATTGATGTAATCTCTGATATATGATGAAAAAGTTTTAATTTCCCTGTAAAAGTGTACTAAGAAAGTGAAAAGATCCTGTAGAACATCTCGAATTCAGTGTATTTGAAATTCGGGGCGTTACAGAGTGGTATCAGAGCCAGGTTTTCTACACTTTCCACACTTGTACAAGTTTATAGGGAACGACACCCTAGATGTGGACATTAGAGTGTGTGTTTGAATCTAGAGATTTAAATGTAAGTGACTTACATTTGTGTTGCTCTAAGATTTATGCTTCTTCCTCTCTATTTCTAAGATGGCTGATCACTTCGACCCTGCTGGAGGAACAACTGGTAGTCCGGGAAGAGGCCTGCACAATTGGGGAGTTTCAAGGGGCAACCATCTGCACAGAGGTTCAAACCGACAGGGGCGAACGCTGTTAGTGTGGCTGGGGGGCCTGGAAACAATGTGGTGAGACCTCCTGCGGTGACTTGCTACAACTGTGGTGAAACAGGGCATTACAAATCTCAATGTCCCAAACTACAGGGTGGAAACAGCAACGCACCAACGCAGCAGGCTGGGAAGAGGCCGTACCAATCAGGGCGAGTATTTGCCTTGACAGAAGCTGATGCTGAGGAGGCAGATCAGGTCATCTCTGGTACGAGGGCTGGTGTTTAGAGTCTTTGTCATTTCTTTTCCCTTTGTTTAGTGAGGCTGTTATGTAATGATGTATATTATGTAACAGGCGAACTCTATCTTAATGGAATTAAAGCTGTCGTATTGTTCGATACTGGATCCTCTCATACATTTGTGTCTCCAAAGTTTGCTAAAGTGTTGGGAGTGGAACCGAAGATTTTCCCAGGCAAGATCTTAGCAGTAGCTACTCCGTCAGGGGAAACTTTAACCACTGATCGGTATTATGCTGATTGCGAGATTGTGATTGGGGATAGAATCTTTGGCATTGATCTGATCGAGTTGACTATCTTAGGAGTCGATGTTATCATTGGCATTGATTGGATGTCGGTGTACAGTGCAAGCATCGAATGTAAGGCCAAGACGGTGACAGTGAAGGCTCCAGGTGGACCTGAAGTCGTGTTCCAAGGGAAGCGGAAATGTTCTAAGCTGGTGGCAACTATCCGCAAGGAAGAGACTCCTGTGGAAGTGCAAGGGATTCCTGTGGTTCGGGACTATCCGACCGTGTTCTTGGAAGATTTTCCTGGGTTACCTCCGCATCGTGATGTGGAGTTCAGCATCACTGTTCAACCGGGAAGTGCACCCATTTCTAAGGCACCGTATAGGATGGCTCCAGTAGAACAGGATGAGGTGAAACGGCAGATTGAGGAATTGTTGGGAAAAGGCTTTATTCAACCTAGTGCGTCACCTTGGGGAGCACCAGTGCTTTTGGTAAAGAAGAAGGATGGATCGATGAGAATGTGCATCGATTACCGGGAGCTGAATAAGGTCACTGTTCAGAATAAGTATCCGATTCCTCGAATTGATGACTTGTTCGATCGTCTATAAGGAGCAGCTGTATTCTCCAAAATAGATCTTCGATCAGGTTACCACCAAGTTCGAGTGAAAGCTGAAGATGTGCATAAGACTGCGTTTAGAACTCGGCATGGGCATTACGAATTCTTAGTTATGCCATTCGGAGTGACGAATGCACCTGCAATCTTCATGGACTTGATGAACAGAGTTCTGAGGCCGTTTATTGATTCTTTCGTCGTAGTGTTTATCGACGATATTCTCGTGTACTCCAAGTCAGAGGAGGAGCACACTGAGCATCTGACAGCAGTTTTGCAGAAGTTGGAAGAGCAGAAGCTGTATGCCAAGTTATCTAAGTGTGATTTCTGAAAGTCTGAAGTGGCATTCCTAGGTCACATCCTTTCTAAGGAGGGAGTGGCAACTGACCCTCAGAAGATAGAGGCAGTGAGAGACTGGGCAAGGCCTACTACAGTGAAGGAAGTCAGAAGTTTCCTTGGGATGACTGGGTATTATCGGAGATTCATTCAAGGTTATGCTCAGATAGCTGTACCGCTTACAGGGCTGACCAAGAAGAATGTGAGCTTCAAGTGGACCGAGCAATGTGAGGCGAGTTTTCAGGAGTTGAAAGATAGACTGACTACTGCACCTATTTTGGCTTTGCCTAGAGCTGGTGTTGAGTATGACGTTTATAGCGATGCTTCACATCAGGGGCTTGGTTGTGTCTTAACGCAAGAGGGAAGAGTAATCGCTTATGGGTCTAGGCAACTACGACCACATGAGAAAAATTACCCGACTCATGATCTGGAGTTGGCTGCAATTATCTTTGCCTTGAAGCAATGGAGGCACTACGTGTACGGTGAGAAGTTGAATATGTACACGGATCACAAGAGCTTGAAGTATATATATCAGCAGAGGGATCTCAATTTGAGACAGCGGAGATGGTTGGAAGTGCTCGAGGATATGCGACCTGAGATCAAGTATCATCCCGGAAAGGCTAATGTTGTTGCTGATGCACTTAGCCGCAAGAGCAGTTTGGCCTGTTTGATTACCACTCAGAGGCATCTGATTGAAGAGTTGGACCGAGCTGGTATTGAGGTTGTCTTGCAAGGATTGGGAGCATCTTTGGCTCAGTTGAGGCTTCAGCCTACTTTGAATGCAAGGATCATTGCAAGTCAGGAGGTTGATGCTGATATTTTGGAGATGAAGGAGCAGGTCAGTGCTGGCAGGTTGCCCGGATTTCAAATCAGGGATGGAGTGCTGTGGTTCGGAGATAGGCTGTGCGTTCCAAATCAGGCGGACTTGAAAGAAAGTATTCTTCAGGAGGCGCATGCTACTCTTTTGTCGGTACATCCTGGGAGTACTAAGATGTACAAGGACATCAAGCAGCATTTCTGGTGGTCAGGTTTGAAGCGGGATGTGACTGAATTTGTCGCGAAGTGTGAGGTTTGTCAGCAAGTCAAAGCCGAAAATCAGAGACCCGGAGGTCTATTACAGCCGTTACCTATTCCGGAATGGAAGTGGGATAACATCAGTATGGTTTTCATCACGGGATTGCCTAAGAGTTCTAAAGGCAATGATGCAATTTGGGTTATAGTCGATCGACTTACCAAGTCCGCTCACTTTTTGGCGATGAAACTCACTGCTTCGATGGGCAAGTTAGCTGAGATGTATGTTGGTGAGATTGTCCGACTTCATGGCGTTCCTTCGACTATTGTGTCTGATCGAGATGCGCGGTTTACTTCGCATTTCTGGAGGGGTCTTCAGACAGCTTTGGGTACCAAGACGGATTTCAGCACTGCTTTTCATCCGCAAACCGATGGGCAGACCGAGAGAGTCAACCGTATTCTTGAGAATATGCTTCGGTGTTGTATACTAGACTTTGGGGACAGTTGGGAAAGGCATTTACCTTTGGTGGAGTTTGCCTACAACAACAGTTTTCAGGCCAGTATTGGGATGGCGCCGTACGAAGCTTTGTATGGCAGGAAGTGCAGAACTCCTGTTTGTTGGTATGAAGTAGGGGAGCGTCAGTTGTTTGGTCCTGAGCTTGTGCAGTTGACTTCTGAGAAGATTGATCTAATCAGGAAAAGGTTGGTGGAAGCTCAGAGCAGGCAGAAAAGCTATGCAGACAACCGGAGAAGGGACCTTGAGTTTGAGGTTGGTGACTTCGTCTTCCTGAAGGTATCACCCAGCAAAGGTGTGGTTCGTTTTGGCAAAGGCGGGAAGTTAGCCCCGAGGTTTATAGGCCCGTATAAGATATTGAAAAGGATCGGGAAAACTGCTTACCGGCTTGAATTACCGGAAGAGTTGTCTCAGGTGCACAATGTCTTTCATGTGTCTATGCTGAGAGGTTATATTCCAGACCCGAGTCATCATTTGCCTGAAGTGCCGGAAGGTTTGCAGTTAGACCTGAATTACATCGAGTCTCCTGTTGAGATTGTTGATCGTCGAGAGAAAGTCTTGAGGAATAAGACGATACCGATGGTCAAGGTAGTCTGGAGAAACCACTTGGTTGAAGAGGCTACTTGGGAGTCTGAGGAGAGGATGTTAAAGGACTATCCTGAGCTTTTTGCTTGATTGTATTTTTTGGTACCTTTTGTTCTTGTTGTGTGTGTTGTATTTTGTTTGTTTTCTCGCTCTTGATTGTAGTTCCGGGGACGGAACTATTCTAAGGAGGGAGTGCTGTAATACCCTGATTTTTCAATTAATGAAAAATTATTTATTTTGCACGTAGTGTGCACGTGCAATATTTTGTTTGGATTATTTTATCATGATGTGTATATTTAAATATTTTCTCAAATTATTTTAGTACAAAAAGCCTTTCTTTAAAGCCTTATTTTAATTTAGTAAAAAGCCCTTTTCTTAAAAAGCCCAAAAAGTATTTTATTTTATTTGTTTTTATAAACTAGTTTTGGCCCACAAAGAAAGCCCATGAATGAACCTATTTTAATTAAACTTGTCATGTAGAAGACTTTTTTTTACTAAATTATTTTTATACAAATTTAAGAAGGTACAAATTTGGCCTAGTTGCATGCACGTGCACTACACGTACACGTGCATTGCACACTCTTCTATGGTGGCCGGGTATCAATCTTTTGGAGGGATTTTTGATTTTGGGTGTGGAGAACATGGGGGTAGTTTCAAGGAAGTGGGTAGTTCTTCTAACTCCTACTTTGATCTAGTCCCTTCATCTTACAACCACCAAAACGATCTTGGCCCCCCATTCCACTCATCTTTTGGTATAAATACCCCCCTTCTCATGGCTAATTTTGATATGCAAAGTATAATTTCTAAGTTATAGTATTGTAGTGATTGTGTGAGATATAAAGATAGAGAGTTGTGTGGGCTTTTGTGCTTGGAGTGGCCGGCATCACTAAGGAGGGGAAGCTTTCGGTTGGTGCAAGGAGAAGCATTCGGCATTGGTTTGGAGGCTTGGAGCTTGAGTGCTTTTGGCTAGGAGGAGGTGCTTTCATCCACAAGGACTTGTTGCTTTTTGTGTTTCTCTCCATTTAAGGTGGGTAAAACATTTTATATTTCTAGTGTAAGAATCCATGCTAGTTTGATTATCAACACTATACATGAAAAATACTAATAAGAGTCCACTTTAATTGAAAAGTTAGTATATGAATGGATTGAATTGGTGTGATTAATTTGGGTGTGAAATTATAGCATGAAATTAAAGTATATGTAGCACTTTCTATGATTATTAGTTTAATTGAATGATGGTGGAATATGGCTAGTATGATGTGTGAAAATCTCCATTAAATTGCTTGTTAATTGAATGGTTGAAACATGAAATTGATTAAGGAAATGACACACTTTAAAATTGGAATAGGGAGTTTGCTTGGATGTTTGAGTTGCAATTATGTTAATCAATGAGTAGTAGTATATTTTGACATAGATGAACCAATGAAATTACTTGGTTGCTACCAAGTAGGACTACTCAAAAGTTAGTATTTTGAGTTTTACTTATTCATGTGCTAAATGAATCTTTTATTGATGCGGGTATGGACAAATCCAAAAATATATGTAATGGTGAATAAAGATTAACAACAGTAACAACAGTAAGCTATCATAAGAGAATTGTGAAAGAAAAAGGGATTAGGAGACAAATTGATTTTTCAATGTCGAAAATAAAAGAAATAGTAGATTTAATGAGTAATTCATTGATTTATGGGAAGAAATACATTTTTTTAGTACAAAAAATTATTTTTATCTTACTGGTTTGAGTGAAAACTAATCTGGAAGTTTTCAGTAAATTTTACCAAAGCAATAAGAAACTATGGTTATGTGAACATCGAGTTATTTTTCAAACTGTACGAAAATAATACATATGGACTTTTGTTTGGGTTTGTGACAACCCGAGCCAGTGGCTCAGGCGGTCTGTGACTGCGGTTTGCTTCTCTGAGCGGCGCGGTTCGAAACTGGCCTTCACCACTTTTTTATCAAACTGAGTATATATATATATATCTGTTCGACCGAACCCTATGTACCCAATTCGCCCCTTACTTACTGCTAGCACAGTTCGGCCATACGGCGGGTGCTCTGGGCTCTTTTCCTGTTGTGACTGGGTTCGATTCTCACCCTTCGCGTTATAAAAAAATATTTTTTTGGGAGTTGTAGAGGTCCAAAAAATGTGAAAAAAATATGGTAATTCTCAGAAAAATATAAGGAATTTTATGGGAATGATTTGAGTATTATTTGAACGAATTTAACTATGGTAGTAGTTAAAAATGCATAGATTGATATATGAGTTCATATAGATTAATGTTATGGGATTAAAATTTGATAAAAGAAGTGAATGAGAACTTTAAGCATTAATTGGTAAAAGAGATGTAGTCGTGTGACATGATGCAAGTATGTTCTCACTTATGGAATAACATGAAATGTGTACATCGTTTAGTAATGTAGAATTATCATGATGTGACAATTGATAAGTATATGCAAAATTTGTGTAATGATGGACTTGTGAACAAAGTGAATTCATGAATTGAAAGAGAATGTACATATGAGTTTGAGAACTCGACATGGAAATTATATAAATTGAAGATTGTGAAATGAAATTTGTTGTAGAGTAGCTAAGTCTCCCCGGCATCGAGAAATGAAATAAAATGAAATTAGACCAAGGTTGGTCAAGATGAAATGAATGAATAAGTCCGGTTGATGGAGAGGCTAACTCTAGAGATTAATTTTGTTCATGATTTTTGATAAAACTAAGGACTAGTGCATAGTGAAGATGTGATGAAAGTAAGAGAAAAACATTGAGTATGAGGGCCCTGGGTAGCGGCGAGAGCGTATCCCAGGAATTCCCATGACGAGTCTGGGTGAGGATACTGTTCCAGAGTACCGTCCCAGCGGCGACGCTCGTGGGATGTTTGAAGACTACGGGTGGTGTCATGTTTATGGTGAGAGCGTATCCCAGGAATTCCCATGATGCGTCTGGGTGAGGATACTACTCCAGAGTGCCTAAACATGAGTTCGTAGGTCAGATAACATCTAGGATACTTACCGTAATTACAGTAGTAGATTAAATCATAACGGGGGATTGAACCCTATAAAGATGAAGAACGAATAAGGGCTTGCCCTCGGACCTATGTAGTATGGGATGCATAGACTCCGAACAAGTGCGCATTAGTGTCATATAACATAAGTAACTGCATTAAGGACTAAGTGCACAATCACAATACGACATCAATAGGGTAGTCCCTTTAGTTTGAAATGTGACAAGTTTGTGGTTGCTAAATATGAAATGTTAAGTTATACTATTTCCGGCATAGAGAGGATGGCCGTGTATAATGATCGTCGGTTGAATAAACTGACGTACCCACAGTCTGACATGCAGGTAAATGTTATGCTAAAGCTTAAAGAGGATTTGGATGCTTAAAGATTATATCAAGCTGTTGTACTTGTATTTAATTGTTGTATTTTACTTCCGCTGTGCAAAAGAAAAGATGTAAATTGATGTAATCTCTGATATATGATGAAAAAGTTTTAATTTCCCTGTAAAAGTGTACTAAGAAAGTGAAAAGATCCTGTTGAACATCTCGAATTCAGTGTATTTGGAATTCGGGGCGTTACAGTAGTAATTAGATGAGGGTAAAAATAATATGTATAATAAGAATATTGAAATATGTGATATATATAGAAATCTTTGGGAAAATATATGTAATAACTAAGAATGTAAAGGCAGTTAAAATTTGAGAAAAATAATGTATGAATAGTGAGTATATTAAAGAAGTGTAAAACTATAGCGAATAA
The DNA here is from genome assembly GCA_017893485.1 of Hemerocallis citrina. Taxonomy (NCBI): domain Eukaryota; kingdom Viridiplantae; phylum Streptophyta; class Magnoliopsida; order Asparagales; family Asphodelaceae; genus Hemerocallis; species Hemerocallis citrina. The sequence goes on along the minus strand of CM030359.1, from coordinate 329,792,885 downwards.
CGATTAATCAAAACAAATATGCAATAATAATAGTACCGAATGTAAACAAAATGGTAGGTCATATTTATATAGGTGGAAAATTTCAATCTTACTAAAAACATATAGGATATAGTATCACAGAAATCAAGATCATATAAAATGAGTGCACATAAGAAAATTTCATAAAAAAAACCAAAATAATAAATGAAGAAAATAGTGGTTGCAATATTAATTTAATAAACGACAACTTAAAACTTGACAAAATACGTGAAGTAATAGTAGATAAAAATGGGTAAACATAAAGTGACATAAATACATGAAAGACGAAATTTTAAGTTTGAAAAACAAGTTTAAAATATCAAGACTAAGGAAGATCGACAAATAATAAATATTGAAATGATTTAATAACATAAGAAAATATTTATTTGAAAAATATTGAATATGGAGAAAGTACCATGATAAAAATCTACCAAAATAATTTGAAAGGGAAGTGTGTAAGGTATCATGAATGACGGTCCAAGCCAACCACTCTTCCACTGCGCCACTCTGATACCCAGGGAGAAAATGTGCTCGCATATACTCTCATATTAATATATACGAGGAGAGCATCATGAACGAAGTCAATAACTACTTCTTTCACGACTCCAGCCATCCAAAGAAAAGGGAGAGAAACATCAGTATATAGAGCAACACTAATGTAACTCACTTACATTTAAATCTCTATAAACTGAAAACTCACACTCTAATGTCCACTCTAGGGTGTCGTTCCTTATAAATTTGTACTACTTGTGAAGCATGCTCTGATACCATCTGTAACACCCCGAATTCCAAATAGGGATGAATTCGAGATTCCACAGGATCTTTACTTCACTTCGTACAATTTTACAAGGAATTTAAAACTTTTCATTCACAATACATCAGAGTTTATATACAACCTTGTTTACACAGAGGAAAATAAAAGATTACAACATTGAAATACAACTTGTATAACTTTAACATTATTTGCAACATCTTTAACTTTTAAATAGCAACAGCATATCCACTTTATAACTCCATGAATAGTCCATTACCTGCATGTCAATCTGTGGGCACGTCAGTTACTTACAACTGACGAAATGTTATACTCGGCTATCCTCTCTATGCCGTACATATAACGATCTCATTACTTTAATAAAAACACAACAGTTGAATGAATAATAAAGTGTTAATGTGACTATGCTAAACATGTAAGTGTATGTCATGCCTTAATGCCTAATGCACACAATTCTTTTCTAGGATGACACTAATGCACACTTGTTCGGATTCTATGCATCCCATACTACATAGGTCCGAGGACAAGCGCCTACGTACTCCACATTAAAGGGCTTGATCCCTCGCCATGAAAACTACCCCGTAAGAAGACAAAGTTCAGATGTTCCACGAGTACGGATCCCAGTCCCGGGGAACCACCGCAACAAATCCTCCGCCCGACTGTTATACAGACTCCTCGTCGTGCGAACCTCCCGCAAGTGCCCCTCTAGCCCCGGTATAAGTATATACATGGAGAACGACAAATTATCTGTCCGACTACGCATAGTTCCGGATTTAAAATAAAAATTCGTCTCCCACGAGGCAACCACAGTCCACTAATTGGGTCTATAGCCCCGGTGAACCACCGCAACAAGCCCACCGCCCGACTATATAGAGTGCCCCACTTACGTTTGCCTAGGTCTTACTACATCTTCACTTATGTGCCTAAATTTTCTTAAGTTCAAGATATGAATAATTTCTATACATAGAATTAGTTTTACCTCACACCGGACTTAGTCAACAAATACGAGATAGCTCCATAGCACGTCTCAAAATATAATAATCATTTCATTTAAAATTGCCGGTATACGAGGTCTTACTAACTCCAAATCAAAATTTCTCATGTATAAGAATCATGGGTATTCATACCCTTCATCATATCTCAAACTTAATTATTCTTATCTTCAACTCGTTTCACAACTTCATTAAGGTCTCATTTTAACACTATTCATGATTTACTTTTCCACTCTTAATTATTTCCAATCAATGATTCTGTTCATGCATTCATCTAATTTAAACTCATTAACAATTTGAGTACATATAGAAATCTAGAGTTTCTCATTCAACATAAATGCAAAATCTTAACAAGAAGACTAATTCTCACATATCAAAGTCTTTATTTTTCTTCTAAAGATAAGGATTATGTTCTTAAAATAATTAACTTGAGATCAAAATCTCATTCTTTCTCAAATGTCCCTTTTTCTTCTAAAAATATACATAAAATCTTTGAAACTAATTTTTTATAAATACTTCATCACTCTATAAGATTACTAGGATTTTTCTTCAAATTTTAAATGTATTGAAACTTACCAATTCCTTTTAAAAACAACAAAAAAAATAAAAATAAAAGGCAGACATGGGTTTCGAACCCGAGCTAACTTAGCCTGCAACCAAAATCAACAGTGCCAACCACTAGTCCATTTGGACTAGTTGTTCTAAAGTCCTCATAATAATGCTTTTACCTTAAGTCTGAGGTCTTGGGTAAATAAAAACATAACAAACAAAATTTGTGACCATGTCGAGTTTCGAACCCAGGCCAGAGAGAAGGCAGCGCCACCGCATGACCACTAGGCCAAGTGTGCCAGAAAATCTAAAATTGATTCATAGGTTAATATTCCACTTTCTGTTGCTCCATCTTATTTAAAAAGAAAAAAACTCGATTAATTCTTCAATTTGATTGAATCCTTTTATTTGACTGAAATAAAATTATATAAATTGAGATTACTCTCAAACAGTAACTCAATAATTTTACAAAGTTGTTTCTTCTTATAAATCAACACAATTTTACATTCTTTTTAGTCAAAGATAGTAAATTATATTTTTATAACAATCCAATGAGTTTTAAAACATCAACTTTGTTTTTATTTACTTGTCTAAGAAGCATTCTCAATATTTTCATACAATCTACTAATTCGTATGCATATTAGTTCATAGCAAAAATATTCAATCATTTCTTTTTCTTATTGCTAGTTAGCATGATATGAATCAATTTACTTAACATAGCATATCTCACCACTATTCATGCTACATATAAATCAAAATTTCTCATTTGTTATCTCTGGCATGCATGGTTCTAAACAACTAGAAAGCATGAGAACACCCACCTTAATTTTGAAGGTTGAAAACTACAAAGAGAGGGTTCCTCCTTGCTCCTAGCTCCATAAGTGCCTCCTTGTTCCTAGCAACCTTCCTCTCCTAGCAAAGCTCCACGCAAGAGAACTCTCACTCTCTTTCTTTTCTTTCTCTCTTCCTTTCTTTCTTACTTCTCTTCTCTTTTCTCTCTTTCTTTCTTCTTCTTATTTTTGATTCTATTTTGGTGTGAAAAATGAGAAGAAATTGAGTGCTATTTATAGGTCTATGTTAGGGATTATATTGCATAAATTCACAACCTAATAAATCCTCTCATTTAATCTCCAACTCTTCATATACATAACTCTCCTAACTCCCAACCTTTCCTCTCCCCGTTACTCTAAAATCTCAACTCCAAACCCTTCTCCTTCCTCATCCAAAACCGGCCCCTACACTCTCCCATTCACGAGCTGGCTCACTCACCCAAGGTGGGCCCCCGTTCAATTCACCAATACACATATATTTCACTTACACCATATTATAAATTCTAAAATCATAATAATCCACATCAAGCCCAATACAAACAGCCCATTTCTTTAGCTATTTTTATACAAACCGTGGGCCCCCTTATACATAAATTCATTTACCATCTAATTTCCAACTAATGTTATCAGCCACATTATCTATTTAATACTTTTGATACATACATATATACACTAATATATATATATGTATATACTATGCAAGTAAAATAGTTTACTTATATCATGCATAATAAAATAAATGTGCACAGTGTAAAATTTATTTTGAAATCGAACACGCTCTAATACGCACACCGAAACACGTGCATTGCACGTAAAACACTAAAATAAGAAATATCAATTTTATCGACGGAAAAATGTTAAAATTACAAAATATAATATAAGAAAATTGTTTATTAATTTTTATACAATCTATGACGTAATCGTCACGTACGTGGAAAACACGTGCATTTAAATCAAAACAAGGAAAAATGAATTTCCGTCTTATAAAAATAGATTTGAATACATAAAATAAATAATTGAAACCTAGAAATTATCACCCGTGGCGGCGAAAAATATGTAATTAGTACGTGCATTGAAAACACGTAAAAAGCACGTAAAAATACAGAGATTGAGATATTATATTTTAGTCAACTAAAATCAATACGAAAAAATTTATAAATAGTCAGAATCCAAAATATGTAATGAAACATATTACAAAAATATACATGCGTAACACCCAGGGGCAAAATTGTCATTTCCAATTTTGCGGGGTGTTACATATACACTACCTTCACCTTCACTTACATGAATACATTAAAAAACTTTGAAAAAGCAATGAGTAATGGCTACCTTCACGGATCGGGTGTAAAAAGTTTGGGGGGTCTCCTTTGCCTTTTAGCACGTGATGGAGTAGCTTGAGTGACACCGGATAAGGGAATTTGATCCTCTTCATGTGGTTGTGTCCCTTCAACATTTTCTTGTGCCTCATTAGTTCCAGGTTCATCTTCGGAGTCGCTTTTCAATATTCTCTGATTATATGGGGGTCTATACGCCACTTTCTTAACACGACCACCTCGTCGATTGGTTGGGAATGCATGAGTTGCTAATATGGCATCTAATGTAGCTCCTTCATCGAAAACATCAGCTTGTGCACGACATGACGTAATCATCTTGCGTGCGAAGTCCTTCATCTGTTCAGCAACATTACTCCTGAACACGACAGCACATTCTTTTGTCTGTATCCAAGTCTGGGCCATCTACACAACAAGAAAATTTAGAGTTTTAGGTGATGTGCTTATGTATAAATAAACATAAATTTTACATAATAATAAATTAACCCAACAAAACTTACGAGTTTACGAATGGTTGATGCCTTCGGTTGGAACATAGGCAATTTCATTGAATGGTCATCTACTGGTTTGGCAGCTCGTCGACGAATTGAGACTTCCACACCAGCTGGAGTCTGCACTGTGGGAGAGATATAACGTCTAGTCATCCTCTCATACCAAGCCATGTAAGTACCATTCATCGATGCATCAAACGGAGGAAGGTCACCTATGATTTCGTCGAACCGGTAAGCATTCCATCTATCAACATATGTAAGCAAACATGCGGCCCAATTGTGATCGGGTTGTCGACCCATTCCAGTAAAAGAATGCATCTTGGCATTGTACGGTTCAACAATAGGAATACTTTGAAGCAGACCAAACTAACGTAGCACTCTATTAGCGAAGAAGAATTCGACTGTGCCAAAGTTAATTAGAGGTGCCTTTGTCAGCCACAGCTCACGCTTATACAAGCAAATAGGCGGTAGTCGACCCAAATGCTCCTTTGTGTAGGGCTGCCACTTGACACAATCATCTGCCAATGTCACGCCCTGCTTCCCAAAATATGGGAATACGAGCACGTAACGAAGGCCCAGCGAATAATTATATATCATTCATAAGCTGTAACAGATTAACTCAACAATATACAAGATAATACAACCACGCAGAAAAGAATAACCACATAAACAATGAATAAACTCCAAAATAATCCTGAAATAAATTCACTAAATAATAATCCAACATCTAGGATAAAGCAAACTTCGGGTCATAAAAATTCAAGAATACAAAGTATGATAAAAGCAATACAATAAGCAAATAACAAAAGATAACTATAGCAGTCTAAAGCCCAGCTTCGATCTTCAGAGAGTTTGCTCACCAAGTTCTTCTGGTATTGCTCCTTCGGTACCTGTAAATTCTCGATCTAAAAAGAAAGAAAAGAGTGTCCTTAGAGCAAGTCGTGAACAGCAAGTAGAGAAAAACAGAGGGTAAAGGAAGCATGAATATCAAAGAAAGGGACAGGATCAAAGTCAAAGAACAAAGCAAAGACAGGCAACAATATCAAAGGTCTACAGTAATCACACATGTAATGAGTGATGTCAAGTCAAGGTCAATACTGAATCAAGCATGCAGGTTATTAATCATTTTATTAGCATATCTAGTGCACGTACTACTGCATCCCATACTACAGGTTCGGCTCAAACACACAGTGAACATTTTACACTGATGATGAATTCACGGTTCATGTACTCGGCCCAGTGATTATCAGGTGGTGTTTTATGTTCAGGGACAGTGGTTGTCAGGCAGTGTTTTATGTTCAGGTTCAGTGGTTGTCAGGTGGTGTTTTATGTTCAGGGAATTATAGGTCAGGCAGGTCAGGCGGTAGGACCCGACGGAGTACAGTTTTCGATTGTTCACTACCAAGTCTACCCATAATACCCCAGTTTTTTATTAGTTTATTTTCATCCTCTGTGAGCATGCAAGAAGGTGTCAATGTTTTATGATACTAAGTGTGACTAATTCTATTCGTTACAGACAAAGCAAGAAGCAAATAAGCCAATTACAGAGACATCACATGGTCAGGACAGCATGACCTTGCCGTTACAGAAAAACAAATCTGTATCCGTCAGAAGGTCTAGAAAGTAGACTTTCACATGGTTCCAGAAGATATATATAAGGCATATAAAAGATACAGAAGCTATGGTGAAAACTATATTCTATTCATATTTTATGTTCAGGCAGCATGATGTAAATTGTGTTCACCTATTTGTTTCAGGTCAGAAAACTCATCAAATAAATCTATAAAAATTATGGGTCATTCCTACACATGTCTAGGTCCAGCCTAATTTATTTTAGATTTTTATTTTACTGTTAATATGGTCAAATAAATTATGAAACAACAAGATACGCATGTATTTGTGAATCTGAAAATTCTAACACAGCTGTACTAAAATGATGATATCTAACAAATTACAGATCAGAATTTAAATCTGCAAAAAAGGTAGTAAACTAGACATCTGAGGCTAAATTCCATGTTCAGAAAGTTATTTCAAAATATGGCAGCAACATGGTCGAAAATCTGATTCAAAATGGAACACACAGCAGTCCAAAATATATTTTGACATGAATAGGAAACAATTAAATCATGCAATCATATTTTTCATGCAAATTAATAATCAAAGTTTTCTTAGGTGTTTAACATGCATAATTTCAGTTTCTTAGATGTAATTTCACAGGTATGGTAATCAGTTCATTAAATCAAAACAATCTGACATGTATACAATTCATCAAACTTCTACAACATGGATCTAGTTATTTTTCATGTAAGTGCATATGCATGAAACAATAAGGACTAGGTTTTAGATCAAAGAGAGCGGCACGATGTTAAGAATATCTCGTGTTAGCTCGTGTAAACCCTCAATAAACTTAACGAAATTGTCAAATAATAGCATGATAAGGAAAAGCACGAGATCTACTTGCAAAAATTAAAGGAATCTTGAACAAAATAAAAGAAAGTAGTTCAAGAAAAGACTTGCCTGTGAGACGGTTAATTTGAATAACTTAGAATAACAGGATGAGAATCCCAGGTGACGAACCACGATTACACGTGCGAGCCACGTGCAAAACACCAAACAGCAAAATACCAAAAGCTTGGATCCCCCATTATGCAAAACAACAAAAACCAATCGGACCACTCACTGTCTCTCTTCTTCCCCACTTCGACAGAGGTAGAGAGAGCGGGAAAGACCTCGGCGACCATGGCGGTTGGCGACGGTGCGGCACTGCGGCGGGGCGACGACGACTGACGGCGACGACGTTGCTACGGTCGGGAAGCGACGGAAGTGGCAAAGGACGGCAGAACGAGCGAAGCCCTATTTTGCTCGAAAACAGAGGAGGCGAACAACGGCTTTGGACGATTACGAAGAGGCGGCGGGGGTTCTCCGGTGGTTGCGAGGGTGAGCAGAGAAGGTGAAGACAAGACGGTGGCAGCGAGGAGATGGGTAATGGCGATGGGTGGAGTTTGGGATTGAGCTGGAGACAAAGACGATGGGGATGAGAAGGCGGGGATGGGGATAGGAGTCACGACGAGGAGATGTAGATGCGGGGGGGGGGGGGGGGGGGGGGAGGTTGACAAGGGTGGATGACGGAGAGCGACGAGATGTTGATGAGGGGTTGACGGTGGAGAGGTGAATGGGTCAAAGATGGCGATAGGAAATGGCTTGGGCGATTGGGTTAACAGGGAGAGAGAGCAGGAGTTTGGTGGAGGAGGGAGGAACAGTAATGGGGGGAATGCACAGTAGAGGGGGGGGGGGGGGAGGGTTAATGACGGCTAGGGTTAAGTTGGATTAGGGTTTAATTAGAAGATTGGAGTATTTATAGGGAAAAAGTAGAATATTGGGCTATTGGGTAATTAGGTATTAGACCCAATAAATAAAAAAAGATTGTATATGAACATAATTGATCAATATAAACCCAAATACAAAATAATAGGATATCTGATAAAATATGGTTTATAACAAAAATACAAATTGTATCACATTACATAAATTATTTGAAATAAAAACACAACTATTAAATAAGAACGGATTTGTTTTAATAATCGACTGATGGAGAAAATAATAATAACAATAGGAATAATAAGTAATTCCAAAACAATAAGAGCAATAATAATAACCATGTCAATAAAAATAATAAAACTAATAATATCAATTAATAATAAAAATAGCAATAAGAATAAAAATACTATCAATAATAGTAGTAACAATAATAATAACAAAATAATAATTATAATAACAATAAATAATACTAACCACAACAATAAAAATTATCAGAGCAATATCATTATATAAAAATAGGATTTTTTTGAAATAGTCGAAACAGTAACAATATCTTTGAGGGTTAAAATGTGAATAGTTGATCAAGTAGAAATGGAACAAAGTTTATTCGAAATAATTATAACCATTGTTTAGAAAATGCTTAAACACGAAATTCAAAACGAATTTAACAAATAACAAATTTATAAATATCGAAATACAGAAAAACACTCAAAAAATACGTATTTGTAGAAATGGGGGTTACAGCCATTCTATCAAATTCATCTCGAAAGTACGTCAGGCATCTATTTGGGTTCGCCTTCCATGTGAGATTTCCGGACCAGTACACACCTTGTGGAGGTAACATGTGTTGGTCCTCGGGGACATGCATCCAATTGGATGATTACCTACTCACTACGGGCCGACCAACATGAATACATTCCCAACACCACACTTGAAGCAAAATCATTGGTCAATTCATCTGCACCGAACCAAGAGAGCAGTTGCACAAACTCCTGTATAGTGAGGCCAATGAGGCACTACCCCAACTTTCTGCTCCGACTCTTCGCAGATCAGCAATCAATGACAAGTACATCAACGACACCGAATGACCAGTCGAGTTTGGAAACATCACGCCGCCAAATAGTGTCAAGATGTATGCCCTACAATAGCATTCAACCTCGACCTCAGTCGATCCTCATTCAGTCTATTCTTGAAAGTCTCTTCAACCACTTCAAGCGAATGAACTTTCCATTTACTGCCCCGTTTCGACTTCTACACCGAGGTATTGTTCCACAAGATATTTCGGCTGGAAGTCCATCATCCCTGTTACTGCCTGTCCATCGACTGGAAGACCTGTAAGTACGGAGACGTCATGTAGTGTTACGGTCATCTCCCCGACCGGCAAGTGAAAAGTATGGGTTTTAGGCCGCCATCTCTCAAGAAGTGCGGTAAGAAGAGGTCGATCACATTTAATCGAGCTCATCAGTCCAATACCGTATAAGCCGCAATCCGGTAGAATCTCGTGAATCCGTGGGTGCATAGGCAATGTACTGTGCCCCCTAAATGTACACTCCTTAGATTCGCCTTTCCACACGGCTTTTGAACGGTGTTGCGATTGGAAAGTAAGTAGTGTAGGGTCAAGGGGACCTGGACCTCCTGGTGGAACATAAACTGATGAAGAAGGGGCTGATGAAGAAGGGCTCGCTTCATTTGGTGAAGCGGTAGGATTAGTTGACACCTACAAAAAAAATTTAAATCATTACGCCGATATGACATTTTATTGTATGATAATCAAACTGATCGAATACAAACAATTATTCACTTACATTAGTATGCTCAGTTCTACCACGACCACGTCGACCACGAGGAGGTGGGCCAAAAGAAGTACGTGGTCCGTCGCCTCGAGTATTTGGAGGTCTACTACTCGTTCTTTCCTCCACATTACCCAGCGAGCGTGCCATTTATAATAAACGAGAGTACACTACAATTTAAACAAATTGTTATTAACTATACAAAAATATATAACTACATACAAACTATATACAAACTATATTGCAAAATTTCTCAACATTTCTCAAATAATTCTACACTATATACCTACACATATTATCAAAATTCCTATTCAACATTTCTCAAATTTTTTTTACACTATATACCTACATATATTATCAATCATCCAATATTTTCTAATTAACAATCATCCAATATTTTCGAATGATAGAACTATTCTAGTACTGTTCGATTATTCGTCGAATTTCGATCTATTCATCATCGTACTAATGTATAGCTGAAAAGGTATTGTCAATTCAACATTTTTCAAAAAATTACTATACAATCAAATTTTCTATTCAACATTTTTCAAAAAAATTCTACATTATGTTCCTACATATATTATTAAAATTCCTATTCCAAATTTCTCAACATTTCTATTCAAAATCGCTAACAGTTTCTAAATATACCGTTAACAATTTCTCAACATATCTCAAAATTAACCCAAAATTAAAAATGAAAATGTATGGAAAATATACCGTTAAAGTTGGGCGATTGAAGAAGTAGATAGTGAATACGATGCCAATGTTGCTCCTTCAACCACACTATTTTTTCCCAAAATCCCAATTTAACGATTTTCTTGGATATTGGGGTTTAGGGTTTTCAGAGCGTGAAGAGAGGGGGTTGAGAGTGTGAGGAGAGATGGTTGGTGAGAGATGGGGAAGATCGAAACAGCGAGGGTGAGAATTTTTGGGTTAATCGACGAAAGGAGATCGAAAAAATGGGTCAGGGTTTCGGGGTTAGAAGAGGAAGAGGGAGAGAGAGAGAGTTGAAAGATAGAGTGAGGTCGAAACAGCGAGTTTGGTTATTAAAAACCCTCAATCGACACTCGCTATCTCAAAAAGCAAGTTTGGTAAAAACCACCTCGATTTTTGAGACAGCAAGTCTTGACCAGGGAGAAATAAAAAAAAAACACAAATCCAACACTCGCTATCTCAGATAGCAAGTGCATTTTGCCTAAACTCGCTATCTGAGATAGCGAGTATGTCAGTTTAGAAATTTTTTTTAAAAGTGGGTCAGTTTGGAAAAAACTTTCAGAAAGAGGGTCATTTTGGGAAGAAAATTGGAATCTGGTTCACAAAGACATGATGACGAAGTGTAGGACCGGAAATACCATGTCCGAAATCTATCTTCCTCGGGGTTCTCTGAACGTCTATTGGTGTCTCTACCTGTAACCATTTCGATGAGAGGAATTTTTAACCAAAATGCATATGCAAACTAATTTGATTCATCTATATAATAAAACACAAAGAAAACTATCAAGTGGCTCACATTCAATTTCCCCTAAATTAAAGGCCCAGATCTAATCTCACAAAACACATTTTTCTCCCAAAACTCAAATTCAAATTCTCCCAAAACAACTCATTTATCTCTCTCTCTCTCTCTCTCTCTCTCTCTCTCTCTCTCTCTATATATATATATATATATATATATATATATATATATATATATATATATATATGGAAACTTCAGCTATATAATTGTTGATTATATATAATTATTGTCATACTATTCAACAATTATATATATATATAATTATATATATATATATATGGAAACTTCAGCTATATAATTGTTGATTATATATAATTATTGTCATACTATTCAACAGTTATATATATATATAATTATATATAGCAGAAGTTTGAATAGTATGACAATAATTATGTATAATCAACAATTATATAGCTGAAGTTTCCATATATATATATATATATATGGAAACATGGACTTTTATTTACATGGACTTTTATTTACAATTAATTATTGTCATACTATTCAAACTTCGGCTATATAATTGTTGATTTATTGTTTACAAGACTTTTCATATGCGGTAACGTTCTAAAGACGTGCCGTAGGCACGTAGCCATGGGCAAATCTAGTTCTTTCATATGTTATGATTAATTTATTGTGAGCTTTTTTCATAGTTAATTTCTAAGTGATTCCCCAACTAATAAACTCTATTAAGCTTGATATAAACTGATTGATTATCTATTTTATTCTCTAAATTGATTGATTATTTATTTTATTCTCTGAAGCGGTTTGTTTTTGGGGGGATGACTGCACCAGGTGTGAGTTCTCTCAATTTGTATTTTTGCGGAAGCTTCGGTACGGATGGTACGCCCGACCCTCAGCCAGAAGGGACGGCTCGGGAGTAGAGGCGGGAGCGAGGCGGAGGTCAGATACTCGGCTCGGATCTGGAGGCACGGCTTGGATCTGGAAGTTCGAATCCGGAAGTCTCGTGCACCTATACTCGGCCTAGGAACACCGGGGTTGGTCCCGGTGGCAGGGTCTCCGACGGTCTAGTCAGTCATTGAAGAGTAACAGTAACTAGGGTTTTTAGAGAGAAAAGATTGATTACCTGTTGAAGGGGTGGAGGGCCTGGTATTTATAGGCAGTGCCAACCGGGTCTGGACTCGTTTGGGGCCTAGCCTGGACCCGGTTGCCCGTAGGCCTGACGTGGCGAAAGTCCAGGTGGTTTAGGACTGACGTGGCGGGAACCCAGACAATTTAGGGCTGATGTGGCAATCTGATGATCGGTGGTGAACGCATTTTGAGGGGATTCTGTGGCCCAGGAGGGGCCACGTCATCTGATCCATATCATTCTCTAATTTCATGATCAATGTAACCCATTTGATTAGACCCTCGAATGTTTATCATGTTAATAACCCATTACCAAACTTGTCAATTTTGCAATTGGAAATTATAACGAAATGGCTGTAGTCCTTATTTTCATAATTTGGCATTACCATGTTCCGTCCCTACATTTCGGTATTTTTTTTCGAAAAAAAATATGAGGGACGTCACTTAATATTTGATTTTTAAAAAATTACAAAATTGCCTTTAAGAAGTGGGGGTGGGGGTGGAATGGAGGGAAGGGAGGTAGAGGGGTGATGTTTGATGGTTGGGAGGAGGAGATTAAAAAAAGATGCGAGGGCATTATTTCCATTTGAACAGCCGTATTACATCCGTTCAAATTTTTAAAAATTATTTGATCCGACAAAATAAGATGTTTCGTCCGAAGAAATAAAAAATTGGAAAAAAAAAATAGCAGACAAATTTTCATATTTCGTTCGGCAATATATTGCGCGAAAAAACCCATCCGACGAAATTTCATCCTTCGTCTCCTATATCCTTTGCAAAGTATAGCATACCACTGTTCCTCTCCGATTCAAAATATGAGTTTTTGGCCAACAACTGCGGAGAGTGCTAAATATTGCAAAATATAGATATTTGGCCAACGACTACAAATGCTCTTAATAATTGCATATTTGCATTACATAAGTTATATATATTATATATAACTAGGTATTCTAACGGGTTATCGTTAGAAAGAAATAGTAGAATCTTAAGACTGACTCACAGACACATCATGCATCAACCGTTGTTATTCAAGATTATTGTTAATTCAAGATCATGCCGGAGCATACAAAGAAAATAAAGGAAATCTACGCTGATGTCAACACTTCGACTTTTGAAGTTGAGTCCGAGAATGGGGGAGGGGGAGCAGAGGAGGAGTGATCGGCATGTGAAGAGTGCGGCACCTCGAGTCGGGTTTGAGGAGTTATCACTTTTTGTAGATTCGGAGGCTTTGTTGTTCGAGTCTTGTTATAATTGATGTAATTATTCTGGTTTTTTGGTGTGGAGCAATTTTGCATGGGGTGAGCTCTCTTATTTGTCGAGGAATGAGGCTCATGGCTCACTTGTTGGGACTCATGAACATCATTTCTCTTTCTTGGTTGTTGTTTTATTAAAATCTTTTAAAAAAAGCACGGGGGCTTCCACCCACCGTTTATAATTTTTAAAAAAGAAACTAGGTATTCTGACGAGCATAAAATTTAATGGAAAATATGGTATTAGAAAACATATATAATCAATTTTTTGGGGAAAAAAATGGTAACAATATTTTATTTTAAGAATACTAGTAAGTGCACGTGCGATGCACGCTTTAAATAATATTTTTTATATAGTAAATAATAAGACCTTCATTTACTCATTAGATACTTTGTATAAATCTCTACTATTTTAATGGGAGAGTTGGAGTTTATAACAAACAAACCCTAACTTTGTAACTACATAAACACGTATACTACACATCCAAACTATATCCAACAAATATAAATGTGCACAGCACGTGTAGTCCAAATCAAAACATTCAAATATAATTTTTTTTTCTTATTTAATATATATTCATTTAATTTAATGACTTTATTTTTTTAGACGTGCATTGCACGTATATTATGCTAGTTACTCATAGTTACAAACTTTTATTTTATATGAGTGATATTTTTGTAAATAATTATGTCGTAAATAAATTTGAACTTTAAGGGTATTATGGTAACTGTTACCGCTAAATCTGGTGTGGGGGAAAACAGATAGTATTTGTGGATTCTTGGAAAACTTGAATAGCAAACCTGAAACCTGTTCCGCCGGAGTTTGACGGTTGACTCCCGCCGTTCACCTGCAAAAAGTGCGAGACACCGGGGTTGATTCCGGCGACGCACCCTTCGACGCTTAAGTCAGTAATCAGGGAAGATTATGAAAGAGCGTAAATTGGCAAAAGATTAATTACCTCTTAATAGTGGTGGATGGAGGGTATTTATAGTCGCCTTAGGGATCAGATTAGGAATGTAATCCCTGTGATCAGATATGGAATGTAATCCCTAATCCCCAGTGAAAGGATAGATGTGAATCAGGGCCGTTGATTAGTATTAATCAGAAACTCTAATTCTATCCTACTGGACTGGATTCATTTCGGGTTGGGACCCATACCCAGTTGAGATGGATCCGTTCGCGGGTTATTGGGTCTTGAAGGAAGACCCAGTTCCCATTTCAGACCCGTTAGTAGGTAAAATTAACGTTTTACCCCTGAGCTTTAAGATTCGTGTCCGATATGAACGGTCCCGGTTTAATCCTATTTTTAGCCATATCACAATCCCCTCACTCCTGGAGACTGAGTTTTACAGCCTTCGAGGAGTAGTTTTGTTGTTCTAATGGCGTACGGGATTTTATCGGTGTTCTTAAGGGAGTTTGGAATCTTGCTCGGGGTGTAACAGTGTTATTCTGGGCTTGTAAAATGCCCAAAAATATCCTCGGAATTTTCCGAATTTTTGGTGATTTTTCCAGATTTTTCTGAATTTTTTCTCATTTTTTTGAATTTTTTATTCATTTTTCCGAATTAAATAATTAATTATCGAAAATATTAATTAATTATTCTAATTTAATTATTATTTTTTCAGAATTTAAAAATAATTTTTCTGAATTAATAATTATTTTTAGAATTTTTAATTAATTTTTTTCGATTTTTTAAATATTTTTTCGGATTTTTTAAATAATTAAAACAATTAAATAAATAAATAAATTAATTAAATATTACCTGGACATGTAGCATGTTTCTGAGAGTCGATCATGATCAGATGTGCGCGCATCGCAAAGCAGATCACGTTCTGGACACGTGGCGTGTTTCTGAGCATCGATCATGATCAGATGTGCGCGCATCGCGAGACAGATCACGTTCTGGACACGTGGCACTTTTCTGAGCATCGATCGTGTCGTGATGCGATTTTTGAGAAGATTGGACGGTGCGTGTAGGTCGGCAGCATTTTTCTCCAATTTTGAGCTCGGATTGGCACTTGCTCGGAATCCGAGCAACTTCACCCAGTTTTCGCGCAGCTCAGCATCCGACTTCGGAGGTGAGGCCATGTGGCATATAAAAAATATATTTTTTTTTTTGCCCTGGCTTTCTTCCTCTTCTTTGCTCTGTTCTCTCTTCTTCTCCGACCGTCTACTTCTTCGTCTTCTTCTCTCCTTCGACCTCAAGCTCGAAGACGAGTGGAGCTCGGCAAGTTAACGAAGGAGATGGACGAGGAGCACGCGACGTGGAGGCAAAGGTGAGGCCAATCGTCGGAGCTCGGCGGCTCGTCGAGGCGGTCTCGAGCACGACGATGCTGGGGAAGAGCTTGGAGCTCGGCCATGGGATTTTGACGAGGAGGCTCGTGCTTCGACGATGGAGGTGGTTGGAGCTTTGACGAATGAGCTCGACGAGTGGAGTTTGTCGGAGCTGGGGCTTGGCATGGCCAGAAGGAGAGCTCGGTTCGATTGGTTCGGCGAGGTCAAGCTCGGCATGGAGCTTAGTGCTCGGCGGAGCTCTAGGAGGGAGCTGATGGCGGCCGTGAGTGGGTTCGACATTGGAATGGGAGCTCGGAGTTGATGAGAGCTCGCGCTTGTGAGGGTTTGAGTGCTCGGCAACGCGAGGGGTCTGTGGAGCTTGAGCTCAGTAATGGGTTCGGCGTCGGAATGGAGCTTGGAGGTATGGAGGAGAGCTCGACGAAATGGCGGCGAGGTCGAGCCCTGTAGCGGAGTGAGGGAGAAGTTCGGAGCTCGTCGACGAGAGCTCGACGACGGAGGGGGTGAGGTCGACGAGGGGAGGAGCTCCGTGAAGGGAGCTCGGTGAGGTCGAGCTCTGTGTTGAAGGAGCTTGGTTCTTCTCTTTTTGGTTTTGGCGGGAACGTGTGAAGAAGAAGATGACGTGTGGAGTTCGGGTTTGGATCCCTAACGGGCCCGAACCCACCCCGCCGACCCTTTTTTTTTTTTGCCGAATCCGAGCACAGATTTTAAGGCAATTTTTTTGGCCATTTGGCAGCTCGGTAGGACAGTAGCTCGGATTGTAGATCTGAGCTACGTGGCTCGATCTGGACGGTTGATCACGATCGTGGCGCGAATCACGAGACAAAAGGCTCAAATTTCGAGAAAACGTTATCTTGTCATTTTGTGGAGACGTGGCGCGATCTGAGCCGTTCATCACCTTTTGCGCGATTTTCGCAAAGATCCAATGGTTGGAGTTGCTCAGTATCGTTTTTCTTCAAGTGTGGAGCTCGGATTGGCACTTGCTCGGAATCCGAGTGTCTTACTTGAGTGGGTCGGCTCGGGTTGCTAGTCATTCGGCGCAGCTGTATTGCGATCCACTTTTCCGGTGCTACGGAGGTCCGATCGGGGCGTGCGACCGCTTGTTTCGAAGCTAACTCGAAGATCTACAGCTTCTCTTTAGGAGTGGGATAAAGATTCACCCTCCTTCATGATCAAAATAGCCCCGCAATATCCTTGTCTTCATTAAGTTGAGGAGTGTTTTGGTCTTGGGGATTTTTGAAGAGGAGCTCCACTCCTAGGGGCGGAGAGGATGTGCTAGGAAGACCCTCGTAAGAGCCATGGGAAGACCCATTCTTTGAAGTGAGTGCAAGGAGCAACTCTGTAGGAGAGTTTTGAGCTCCGATCTTGCTTAGAAGAGGCCTGCTTTGGAGGTGAGCGGAGTGAAGGGCTCGGCTCTAGGAGAGACCCATTTGTGAAACAAGTGTGAGGAGGAACTCTAGGAGAGAGTTGTGCTCCAAACTTATTGAGAAGGGGTCCGCTTTGGAGGCGAGCGGAGTGAAGAGCTCGGCTCTAGGAGAGAGCCATTTGTGAGACGACTGTGAGGAGGAACTCTAGGAGAGAGTTGTGAGCTCGATCTAAACCGTTGGATCTCGGCGCGGATCTTGAGGTAGGCTCGATTCCCAAGAAAACGCTATCTTGTCGTTTAGTGGACGTGGCGTAATCTGGACTGTCCATCATCTCAGGCGCGATTTTTGCAATGATCCAACGGTTGGAGACGCTCGCAACGTTTTTCTTCACTTTCGAGAGTCGGATTGGCACTTGCTTGGAATCTGAGCGAAGTGGCTCGGTTTTTCCCTCGCGCGAGTGGCTCGGCTCGGATTTCTGAGCTATCCTCTTTGTTGTGGAGGTCGGATCACCTGTCGCTCGGATTTTGATTTTGAGGGACGTGGGGCGATCCTAGCCGTTGGATGATGGCACAGATCTCGATGCTGGCTCAGTTCCCAAGAAAACACTATCTTGTCGTGTAGTGGCGCTGGCATGATCTGAGCCGTCTGATCGAAATTTTACGCGAATTTTGAGGGGAAAGTCGTTTTTCTCCAATTCGCAGCTCGAATTGGCACTTGCTCGGAATCCGAGCTATCCTCTTGGTTGTTGAGGTCGGATCGCCTGTCGCTCAGATTTTGGTTCCGAGGGACGTGGGGAGTCATTTGGGAGACGAGTTTGAGGAGCAACTCTAGGAGAGAGAGCAACTCTAGGAGAGAGTTGTGAGCTCCAAACTCGTTGAGAGGAGGTCCGCCTTGGAGATGAGCGGAGCGAAAAGCTTGACTCTAGGAGAGAGCCATTTGGGAGACGAGTGTGAGGAGGAACTCTAGGAGAGAGTTGTACTCCGAACTCATTGAGAAAAGGTCCGCTTTGGAGATGAGCGGAGCGAAGCGCTTGACTCTAGAAGAGAGCCATTTGGGAGACGAGCGTGAGGAGCAACTCTAGGAGAGAGTTGTGAGCTCCGAACTCGTTGAGAGGAGGTCCGCCTTGGAGATGAGCGGAGCGAAAAGCTTGACTCTAGGAGAGAGCCATTTGGAAGACGAGTGTGAGGAGGAACTCTAGGAGAGAGTTTGTGCTCCGAACTCGTTGAGAAGAGGTCCGCTTTGGAGATGAGCGGAACGAAGCGCTTGATTCTAGGAGAGAGCCATTTGGGAGACGAGCGTGAGGAGCAACTCTAGGAGAGAGTTGTGAGTTCCGAACTCGTTGAGAGGAGGTCCGCCTTGGAGATGAGCGGAGCGAAAAGCTTGACTCTAGGAGAGAGCCATTTAGGAGACAAGCGTGAGGAGGAACTCTAGGAGAGAGTTGTGCTCCGAACTCGCTGTTTAAGTGAGAGGATCAACGGTCGTGGGAGCAGTTCCGAATGGCGAACCACTTCTAACTCGCTTACGAGCAAGTTATTTGAAGCGGAATCGAGCCAAGTGTTGGACTCCGAACTCGTCGTTAGAGAGATTCAACGGTTGTAGGAGCAATTCCGAATGGCGAACCACTTCTTACCCGCTTATGAGCGAGTAATTTGAAGCAGAATCGAGCCAAGTGTTGGACTCCGAACTCGTCGTTTAAGAGAGGTTAACAAGGTGTAGGAGCAATTCCGAATGGCGAACCACTTCATACCCGCTTATGAGCGAGTAATTTGAAGCGGAATCGAGCCAAGTGTTGGACTCCGACCTCATTGTTAGAGCTTAGTAAGTTGCGGGAGCAGCCATGTAGAAGAAGCTGGACTCCGAACTCACCATTTAGCGAGTCGTGACTCGGAGAGATTGAGATGAAGCAAGAGCAACAATTTCCAATGAAAAAATGTAAAGTTTTATTGAAATAAACTAAGTGGCTGCTTCAATAGGGTGAGCCATTATTACATGCTATTGGCCGGGTTACAAGCATCGGCCTTATTGAAAATCAAAATCCTACTCCTACGATAAGGTGAAGACCTCTTGGAAGGAGCTGGGAGGTTCTGAGTCTTGAAGCTCGGCGGGCCTTTCTGTTCGTTTGTTGGTTCCTCAAGGGGGAAGCTAGGCCCCATCTTTTTGGACGAATTTGGTCAGGTGTCCCCGCTGTATGAGTTCTTCGATCTCCTCCTTGAGAGCCCGACAATCATCCGTGTCGTGGCCGTGGTCCCTGTGAAAGCGGCACCACTTATCCTTGTTCCTCTTCTTGCCAGGTGTATTCATTTTAGGGGGAGCACGGAGTAGCCCTTCCTTATCCACCTCCATAAGAACTTCTGATATATTGGAAATGAGGGGGGTGAACTTTTCAAAACGAGGAGTCGGGCGGCGCTGGCCATTGCCATCCTTCTGGGATTTTTGGGACCCTTCTTCGCTTGTGTTCTTCCGTTTATTCTCGGAAGATGTCTCCTCAAGAGTAAGGGGGTTGAGAGTCTCTTCCGCTCGTATGTACTTCTTCACCCTAAGTAGGAGTTCTGAGAAGTCCCGAGGAGGCTTCTTGGCAAGGGACGCCCTGAGGTTGGCATTAGTAACGTTGCGCTCGAACGCTGCAGAGGCTACTGATTGGTTAAGGGAGGGAATGGACCGGGCTTCGATGGTGTAGCATCGAAGGTAATCCCTTAGGCGTTCACCCTTTTCTTGGTTGAGGGTCACCAGGGATACACTTGTTTTCTCGGCCCGACGGCTACCCACGAAATGAGTAAGGAAGAGCCCTTCGAACTGATCGAATGAAAAGATGGAGGCCGGGGCGAGTCGAGAGTACCATTCTCTTGCAGGCCCCTTCAAAATAGCAGGAAAGATCATGCAGAGGAGGGCGTCTGAAGCATGGTGGATCATCATGAGAGTTTTAAAACTCTCTTATGTGATCCGCGGGGTCTGACTCCCCGGTATACGATTCGAAGTGAGGCGACTTGAAGTTCTCTAGGATGGGGACCTCCATGATGGTGCAGGAGAATGGAGGTCTGCTCGGGAGGAGGTTTATCGCTCGTTGCTCTTCTTCCCTGTCAATTCGGCCGAGGCGCCTCCCCATCTCGTGGAGACGGCGGTAGACCGAGTCTTCTCTTTGATGATACCTTGCCGGGCCCCGGGACTCATCTTCGTACGAGGGTGGACTAGGGTTGTGGCGATGGTGGCTTGGAGATGGACTAGGACTGAGAGTGTGAAGGTGATGGCTCCTAGTTGGCTCGTGAGTAGGTGGCCTCTGGTCATTCTTTGGGGTGATATTGAGGGCCCGTAAGACTGTCGCTTGGAAGTCATGAAGATCTGCCCTTGTGACTGGTGCCTCTCCCGCTTTGTGGTCCCTATGTGTGGCTCGGCTTACTAGAGAATGAGTTCTCCGCCGACGATGCTGAGGGGACTCCCTTCGCCCTCTTCAAGTAGGGGACCTTCTGTAGTCTCGGTGATGAGGAGATCGCTCATTTGGACGTTGTTGGCGGGAGGCTCCCTCTCGGGCCCGCCTTTCATCCAAACGGCGGCGAAGATCCTCTTCCTTCTGCTGATTTAGGATGGTATTTCGAAGGTCAGAAGCTCGGGGATTATGGGATGCCATAGAGTCGGAAGAGGGGTTGTGTATTGGGATGCGGTCCTGTTGGAGAGGTTGCTTCTGAGGATTGGGACGCGAGCCCCCCGCACCGACATTCTGAGGCCCGGTTGGACCCCGAGGGGTTGGAGATTTTGAGGAGGGAGTTGGTCCAGCCGCAGGGGCTCCTCTGCATGAGGAGGAAGTTGCCCCTGCTGCTGAACGGGTTGGAGGGGGACCTCCTGTTGCTGCTGGGGAGGGGTAGGCCTACGGTTGGATCCCCTAGATCTGAGTTTCCTTGGAGGCATGACGGGGGGAGGTCTGACCTACGGGAAGAGGAAGGCTGCTATTCGTGGTGTTTCCCACAGACGGCGCCAATCTGTTACCGCTAAATCTGGTGTGGGGGCAAACAGATAGTATTTGTGGATTCTTGGAAAACTTGAATAGCAAACCTGAAATCTGTTCCGCCGGAGTTTGACCGTTGACTTTCGCCGTTCACCTGCAAAAAGTGCGAGACACCGGGGTTGATCCCGGCGACGCACCCTCCGACGCTTAAGTTAGTAATCAGGGAAGATTATGAAAGAGCGTAAATTGGCAAAAGATTGATTACCTCTTAATAGTGGTGGATGGGGGGTATTTATGGTCGCCTTAGGGATCAGATTAGAAATGTAATTCCTGTGATCAGATAAGGAATGTAATCCCTAATCCCTAGTGAAAGGATAGATGTGAATCAGGGCCGTTGATTAGTATTAATCAGAAACCCTAATTCTATCCTGCTGGACTGGGTTCATTTCGGGTTGGGACCCATACCCAGTTGAGGTGGATCCGTTCGCGGGTTATTGGGTCTTGAAAGAAGACCCAGTTCCCATTTCAGACCTGTTAGTATGTGAAATTACCGTTTTACCCCTGAGCTTTAAGATTCGTGTCCGATGTGAACGGTCCCGATTTAATCCTATTTTCAGCCATATCAGTAACTAACATCAGTTGAGTAAATGAATGGTTAATATAACTCCCACTTAAAAATGAATGGTTGAGATTAGACCGTTGAATGGTTGTCTACAAATGACAACCCCAACTCTCCCATTATAATATTACAGATTAGAGATAGATTAATCGATGCTTTCCTGATTATTTCTTAAAGAATCAAACAAAATATTTCAATTACATTGCTCATTGTTTATCATTTCATTACTCACATTGGAAAACAAGCCAATTCTATAAATGTAGTCCTGTTTGTATATACTCTGATCAATTTTACACATATATGGCAAAAGAACAAGAGCATGGAAAAGAATTTACCTTGCACATGCAACATAAGGTTTCCGCTAGCTTTTTCTTCAAATATAATTGAAGAGTAATAAAAATTCACCGCCTGTTCACTACTGTAACAATACGACCTGATAATAGCCGATCGACAATCAACCTGCTTTGCACCTGGATGCTTTAGCAATTAGGAAACTACCATCTGAATACAAACAAGCAGCAAACGTTCATCTCAGCATCCCCAACTTTAAATCAAGTAATTAGATTAGGTTCTCTAGCTGCTCTAAGTTTTCTCAACAATAATTGGAAACCAATAATACACACGTATCGCGAAATCATTCACCAACGTTGCAAACGAATCACTGTGTACACATCCCATAATCATTTTAAGAACAAGCTGTGGAAACCAAACCTCAACTAGCTCGCTCCATTATCCAGTTTAATATCCATCAACCGCCCTCCACCTCCCGATCTAATAGAATGAATGAACTCTTGAACGAGCAGCATATTGTCTTTTATAAGAAGCCCAGACCAATGTTCCTGATCAACAAAAATTTAAAGATGAATTTCTTCTTCCTTCTCTGTCAAGTCAGCTCCAACTGATCACCATGAAGCTGATGCACATATGATATATCATTGGAAGTTCCAATTTAGTTTGTTTGTTCCCATCAACTCCTTATTGATCTTACCACCGAGCCGCCAACAACCATCTTCAGCCTACGCCCAAGACGGTGAAGTGACACTCATCTCCAATCCTCGCAAAGTTCGACAAAAAAGTGATGCCACTAGGAAAGATACCTTTATAGACCAAGAGGCGATAAACTGCAGTGTCAACAATCATGAAGTACTGGCATATAGCATACTATTGATGATCTTAATTTCACAAACTTGGTAAACCTTGTCTCCCTGTCCCTGCCAAAATTTTGCAGATAGTGTGAAGGACTCCGATCAACCTCCCTAACATGCTCTCACTTTCAGTGCCGACGTAAGACCTGCAAATGTAAGTGCATCATATGAAGCATATGCATACGATCACTCAACCCTAAAAGGTCTCACCTGTAAATAAAAGTAGTACTCTCTCCATTCCAAAATATATGTCATTATATGTTTCTACACGACTATTTAGGATCAAATCTAAAATTTTGTAAGAGTAGTAGACAATGATTGATGGACCTTTAAGAATATTGTAAAATGTCATACTTACTTTCGTCTCTTACTACTTAACATTCTCTATTGTAATATGAATAGACAATAGTAAAATTGAAACTCTCTTAGAAAATTAATTAATAAACAAGACATCTATTAATTAAGGCATAATTTAAAAAAACGTCACAATAGTTTGGCGCTTTTAAAAAAAACGTTACAAAATTTTGACTTTTTAAAAAAACGGCACAAAGTTTTAACTCTCAACTCACAGAGTTACTCAACCGTTAACTGGGATAATAGTTATGTGATGTTTTTTTAAAACAAATGGGAACTTTTGTGATGTTTTTTTTAAACAGAATAATAGTTCTGTGTTGTTTTTTTAAACAAAACAATAGTTTTGTGATTTTTTTTAAACATTACGTATAACCCAGTTAACGGTTGGGTAACTCTGTGAGTTGAGAGTTAAACTTTGTGTGGTTTTTTTAAAAAGTCAAAGTTTTGTGATATTTTTTTAAACAACGCCAAACTATTGTGACGTTTTTTTAAAATTTGCAATTAATTAATTAATTAATATGAAAAAACATGACATCTATCTCGAAATATGAACCGACTTATAATGTAGAACAAAAAATGGTTTGAATGACATCTAGTTTGGAACGGATGGAGTATCATCTGCTAGGAATATGTCTTGTATACTCGTGATTCAGATTAGAAAAAGATACGATGAAGCACGAAGGCCGAATCAGTCGAAGAGAGTAGAAGATACACAACAGCAGCAGCAGGCAGGAAAGGGGACCGTCGATCGACCTTGGGGACGGTTGATCGCCGAACTGTACAGGGTATCCCGAGAGAGGGACAGTCGAATGCACCAGTCGACCGACCGCGGCAAGGTGTTATTTTGGGTCTCGATTTGTTAGGTCGCTTCAGCCCAAAGTTCAACTCCAAGTAAGATCGTACGGCTTATATTCAGTTATTTCTTCTACATGATATATCGAACGACTGAGAATCAAGATTAACCTAAGGTTCTCTCTATTCTTCTTTTATATATTGTTGTAGCCTCTGATATAAGAGGCAAGTACTTTGTTGACATTATTCTTTATTGCAAAAAGAGGTTTGAGAGAGATATTTTATTGTGGGTAGGTTTAATTCTTTGTATTGAGTGAATCATTAACTTCTTTTAATATTTTCCTACTTGAATATTATTATATCTCTTTATATTTTCCATCCGGATTAAGCGAAAGCTAACCGAGATAAATCTCTGTTGTATTTGTGTTGGATTGATAGATCTATTTGCTTGGGTGTTCAATTGATTCGTCTCATCTACTTCGTCATCCTTATTATTCTAATCAGTTCCGCTGTGCCACCGGAGTGTTTGTAGACACCCCATCCCAACATCATCTAGTATCAAGCAATGAGTAGGACATTGACATCAGTGATACTTCCGATAAGATACATTCGGATCCAAGCTAACTTGGTCAGTACCAGATGGAAAAATCCTCACTGAAACCTACAGATCATAAGATGCAAAAATAGCATCAAACAAGTGAGTGTAATTTTATACTAATTATTCTAATTTGGGGCGGGTGGTATGCAGAGGTTTAGCAGTTTCATTCAATAGCTTCTATCAATAATTAAATAGATAATTTCAGTAAAATCATCTCTACTATGATAATTAGAAGTAACTTGGTAGTAATTTGGACATGCAGATAGCATGTATCAAAACCATTCATCATCATAGCATATTACCTTTCTAAATTTGAAAAAACAAAACCTTGAACTATCTCCTTTATGCAGAAAATCTCACTGAACTTTTTTTAACGTAAAATACCACACTCAAGTATGGTTACAAAAAACTACCCTGAAGTATAATTTCAAAAAATCACATCTAACTTTTCTGTTTGTATTAAATAACCTCAATCATCTTTACAAGTTGGTTCAGAAAATATCATGCATCTTTCTAATTATTGTCTAAAAACCTCACTCAACTTTAGTAGAAAGCTCACACCGTCAGAGTGGTTTTTTTGCAAGTATACTTAAGTGTGGTTTTCTGCACATAAAAATGTGCAGTGAGGTTTTCTGCATAAAGGGTATAGGTCAAGATTTTTTTGTTCTTTTTTTTTTTCCTTCAAATTTAGCCTTCTGTTAAACAATTGACAATCCATTTCAAATTCAAATTTCACACTTGTTCATTTCCACCAAGCTAATTATTCTAAAAATTTCTATATTCCCAAAAAACATATTAAATGCAAAGAATATCCCAATTATACTTTTTTTTGTTGCCCTTTTGGTTCCACATAACTATAATTAATTATAGGGATATTTTAGCAAATGCCCCCATTCAAAATGTGAAAACTAGCATATACCCCCACTATTTTTAAAAACTAAGAAATACCTCTAGTTTGGATGGAATGGTTAAAATTCCGTTAAGTGAACTTACGTGCATCACATGTAACACAGTAAAATAACCAAAATATCCCCAATAAAATTATTTTAGCAAATACCCCTATTCAAAATCTAAAAACTAGCATATACCCCCACTATTTAAAAAAAAAAGATATTTTAGCAAATGCCCCCGTTCAAAATATGGAAACTAGCATATACCCCCACTATTTTAAAAACTAAGAAATACCCTTAGGTTGGACGGAATCGTTAAAATTCCGTTAAGTTAACTTACGTGCATCACACGTGACACGGTAAAATGACCAAAATACCCACTACATAAAGTAAGGGTTTCTCGAAGCAAATTTGAAAAGAGAATGAACCGTCTCCTTTCCGCTTTGCAAGTCCGTATAATTTTTTCTCTGATGGCCATCTACCCCACCTTGTTATATTAGGGTTTTTAAAGAAGAAATACCCCAACCCTAATCAGTCATTGACTCATTGTAAGCATCTTCTCCACCTTGTTATATTAGAGTTTTTGATAGATTATGTTTGTTTGATCATTTCAACTTGATCAATTTTGTGATGTTTTTTTTTCTGAATTCTTTTTTAAGGAAAATTGGTTGTAGGAAGAGCCATGAATTTGAGAAGGTTCGCATCTGAATCTTTGTTCTATTATTTTGTTTATATTTTTATTATTCGGATGCGAACCTTCTCAAATTCATGGCTCTTCCTACAACCAATTTTCCTTAAAAAAGAATTCAGAAAAAAAAGCATCACAAAATTAATCAAGTTGAAACGATCAAACAAACATAATCTATCAAAAACCCTAATATAACAAGGTGGAGAAGATGCTTACAATGAGTCAATGACTAATTAGGGTTGGGGTATTTCTTCTTTAAAAATCCTAATATAACAAGGTGGGGTAGATGGCCATCGGAGAAAAAATCATACAGATCTGCAAAGTGGAAAGGAAACGGTTCATTCTCTTTTCAGATTTGCTTCAAGAAACCCTTACTTTATGTAATGGGTATTTTGGTTATTTTACCGTGTCACGTGTGATGCACGTAAGTTAACTTAACGGAATTTTAACGATTCCGTCCAAATGAAGGGTATTTCTTAGTTTTTAAAAATAGTGGGGGTATATGCTAGTTTCCATATTTTGAACCGGGGCATTTGCTAAAATATCCCTTTTTTTAAATAGTGGGGGTATATGCTAGTTTTTAGATTCTGAATAGGGGTATTTGCTAAAATAAATTTATTGGAGGTATTTTGGTCATTTTACTATGGTACAAGTGATGCACGTAAGTTAACTTAACGGAATTTTAACGATTCCATCCAAACTAGGGGTATTTCTTAGTTTTTAAAAATAGTGGGGGTATATGCTAGATTTCACATTTTGAATGGGGGCATTTGTTAAAATATCCCTTAATTATAAACCTTATTTGTCAATTTATCAAATATAAAAAATCAAACTATACAACATTCATCTTAAGAACTTCCAACAAAAGTTCATTCCACAAATCAATCGGACCTGGCAAGCACCAATGCAAACAGTCACTGCCATGCTTCATCACCCTCCCCATCCAATGCTCCCCTGGATGCCCATCAGCTCTCACCATCATAGCCTTAGTCACATCCAAAACCCCAAACCTCCTCCTCTTCATCTTATTCACTTTCTCAAACTCCTCCAATTGAACCCTCCTACATTCCCAGGCTTCGCCATTCAAACTCACTTCACTCTCATTCAACGGCTCGGTCCTATTGCAATACCCCCCTGTAAACCAAGACCCATGCTCGAAATGTGACATTGAGTAAGTCCTTAAAAGAGTAACAAGGTCGCTTTGACACTGATAGCAGTTGTTTATGTATTGAAATGCTGCGCTGAATACCATTCTAAGCGCTGAAGGTACCGCTATTTTGGGTATGTTCTCTTCTCTGCAGTGCACGCAACCTATGACTTTGCCTGATTTGTGAATGTAGGTTTTTCGAGTGAACCAGTTGCCTCCGTTGATTACTGCATAGTGCAACTGAGGGAGTTTGGTTGACCATTGTGTGTTCATTCGGTCTAAGTTTATGTCGAAGCTGTTTGAGGGGGTTCCGTTGATGGTTATTTCAGTTGTTTCGACGAGAAACTCTGTCCAGATGACCATGAGTGTGAAATTGTGCGTTGGAAAGTACCAGGTTCGGTGTTTGTTGTTCGCGTCTTTGTAAGTGTCTACTGGAATCTCTGCCTGCAATTTAAGGAAATAGTAATTTACACGTGCGATGCATGTTTTAATAATTTCAAAAAATAAAAATAATAACTCTGAGTATGGAGGATTTGAACTGGAAACCTCCTTTATATTAGTTATGTACGTGCGTTGCACATATTGATAGAATAATAAAATGACAAATGACACTAAGGCCTTCTCCAATTATAATATTAGAGATAGAGATTAGAGATGCCTATAAAAATTCTATCCCTATATTAACATAGAAAATGTCCCCAAGTGTACTGATTTCTTTATTTTCTCTTTAATGAAAGCAGAGTCAAATAACTCTCAATGTTGTCCAAACAAAAACACACACCTGAGAGAGGAGACACAATAGTGATTCCACTTGGTTCCGAGCAAGCGAGTCACCAATGAGCATCATCTGTTTCCCCCTTACAATGCCAAGAAAAACACTCGGATCAAACACGGGTATCTCGC
Source organism: Hemerocallis citrina (assembly GCA_017893485.1). Taxonomy (NCBI): domain Eukaryota; kingdom Viridiplantae; phylum Streptophyta; class Magnoliopsida; order Asparagales; family Asphodelaceae; genus Hemerocallis; species Hemerocallis citrina. The sequence continues at coordinate 329,764,209 of CM030359.1, read as the reverse complement.
ACCCATTTGGCTTCCATCTCCAGTAAACAAATCCCCCATCCTTGCCATGCAATCCGCAGTTCCTCATAGGCGGTAGCGTTGCACAAGTCGCATTATTATAGATTGAACCCCTTGAATCCCTTACCCATTTGCCCTCAAACAGGTCACACATTGTTGCCACCTCTTCCTTCTTATCATCTAGCACAGGTCGAGCTATAATTCTTTGGTTGATAGTAATATTGGTAGCAGCAGTCTTGTTACTAAAGTGTTGATTGATATTTGAAGAGGATGAAGAGGAGAGTATAAAGAAGGTGAAGGGATTGGATGAATGGGAGATGAAGAGAATGAAGATTGAGGAGAGGGTTAGTAAAGATAGGATGAGAGAGCCATTTAGCTTGAATTGGATTAATGGATATCTCGTCCATTCCATGTTTGAATTGATGACAAGGGGATAAGGAAAATGCTTGTCAATCAACCAAGAAGTTGCTTTTGAAGGCAATTGATTCTTGCTTATCATTTTGGGTTAGCTTGTTTTTCTACAACTGCTCCAACTACTCTTTGCTCTGTATATATTATTGTGGTTTGGTTTAAGCCTGAGGTTTGGTTACATTACACAAATCGGGTATTAGGGTCCCTCTTATGCCACCTGGTTCGGGTGGGGTCAGGTGATTAAATTAATATTCTTTAGGGTAAATCGTAAAAAAGAGTAAGGGTCCCTCTTACTCCAGGAACCATATTGAGAAGTAATATCGTGTCAGACAGAGGTAGTTGATATTTATGCGTGTTTAACATTAGTTCGATACAATTTAACTTTTAATAGATGTTTGTACAAGTCAAAACACTCACACGAGTTAGGCAAAGTCAACAATAACATCCGTGTTTATTATATCTCTACTCTACTGCTATAATGGGATGGGAGAAGCCCTTTGTCTATAACCCAACCCGTGCAGCACACGTGCAAGTAAATTTTTTTTTGCCCTTTTCATTTCTCCCAATTTTTTTCCACGTGCACAGCACGTGTATAATACTAGTGAGTATAAATTAAAAGAGAGACCTGACCACTTTTTTTTTTTTTCCTTTCCTTTTCCTTTGAACATTTTCTTCGCACACGGTTTGCCTTCCTTTTCTTGCCGCCCTCATGCTTAATTAATAATTTCCCTTCTCAACGTGACAAAGTTGACTAAATTTTAAAGGAAAAAGTTTTTCCTTTTTAAGCTAAGTTTTTTTTCTTTTTGGAAAAATAATAGGACATGGTAAAAAAAAAATTGTGATTTGGTTGTCTGTTATAGCACCCGACATGAATAGAAAATGGAGGTTTGTTCAAGGAAATTGCAATAGAATATGTGGAACAGTGTCAGAGTTTTGGACCACGCAAGATTACGGGAATCTATAGGTTTCTCTATCCCTTTCCATGTGAATGATACATAGTTCCAGCTGTACCCAACCCCATTTTTCTTAGTTTTTATTTACTCTCTTGTAAGTTTATTAATTAGCCCCTCAAATTAGAAGAGAGAGAGTTTGGTTACAACTACCTCTGTCTGACAAGATATTACTTGTCAATCGGGTATTAGGGTCCCTCTTATGCTACATGGCCTCTCGGGGTCAATTACGATGATATGCAACTATGATTTAGTTTTTCGAGGATTAATAGTCCGTGTAAAGATGACGGGGTTAGCTTCTCTCTCTACGATTTGTAATGATGAGAGAGTAAGTGAGAATGGCAGTGCCGAAGTGCGAGACGGCAGAGGTTTTATTTGTGTGGGGGGTTGGTGGTGCTGTCGGGGTTGGTGGCGCTCGGTGTGATGATTGTGGTGTAGTACGGTTGTGGGGCTAGGGCCTGAAGACGGGGCCCCCCTATGAGCCGTGCTCACTCGCTACTCTTGTGCCCTATGCCTTCTACCGACGCCGTCGTCCGTCTCCTTCAATGGTGCTGGAATGGTTCCTTCGCCGCCGCCGCCATGTCCACGCTCTCGGGGCCGATTACGGTGATCAGCAGCCATGATTTGGACCTCCAGGGTTGGTGTAGTCGGCAAAGTAGTCGGGGTTTGTGCTGATGGCAGCGCCAAAGATAGTGACTAGAGCTTGTACCCCGTTCTGTTGGGGTGTTTTCTTGAGGAGTGGGGGCTGCATCCGGGCTGCTTCACCTGATGACCACAATCGACGGGGCACCATCACCAGTATGCCCTCATAATGCAAGCTAACGCCCAACGCCATTGCCCGGTGTGGCGAGAGGAGAAGGTAATACTTCATTTAGCTGGGTCTTGTACGGGTTATGTTGCTTCATGTATATTCTATTTTTTGTCTGTAGGTTGTAACTGGGCCCAGTACTCTGGGTTTGTTTCTTTAATTTCTTATTAATGAAACGTGGTGGCCATATTCCACATTTTCCTTCAAAAAAATATGGTTCCTGGAGTATAATTTACGGACAGTCATTTAACAGTTGAGACAGTTTTTTTTTTTTTTTTTTTTTTTGGTGAAGGAAAAAGTGGAATATGACCCTTCTGCTTCATTAATAAGAAATTAACAAAATAAACTCAGTATACTGGGCCAAATTACAACCTACAGACAGAAAAAAAGACAAGAAGCGACATGACCAGTACATATAACCAGCTCTTACTCTAAACAACCTTAGAGGGTGGGTTAACCAACGGCTAGGTCGAAACCGGCAGCTAGTCCCCGACCTACTCCAGTAATGTTCTGGACCCCGTCTTGGGCCCAGTCACACAGCGAGGACCAACTAATTGTATGTCCGTCAAGTAAGCTTCGTGCATCCACCTCTACGGTACGCGCACACCCACATGAAGCGAATTACGCGGGATTTGGAAATTCGCTGCTCCCATCCTTCTTCCTCACCAAAGCAATTTCACACTTGACCCAATCAGAGTCACAACCAAACGGAGAGCAGTGGAGAGGGTACTCACCTTTGTCACGCTTTAGCTCTCACCAGAGATTTCTCACCAAACAAAACACTCGCTCACCCTAACCACGAACACAAAAAAAGAGAGAGCCGTGAAGAGGATACCTTCACCTCTCACACGCTTTTACTCTCTAGTGATTTCTCACAAATACTAACAAACACCTGCACAGATAGTGAGAAGCACATCTTCTCTCTCTCTCTCTCTCTCTCTCTCTCTCTCTCTCTCTCTCGCGCGCGCGTGCGCAAAACCGAAAACAATCACAACTAACTGAAGCATCACCTTCCCCTCTCGTCCTTACGGGCGATGGACGTTGTAGATTGCAGGTTCACTGATGAGGGCATAGTGGCAGCGCTGTTGCGAATCCTGTGACAGTTGGTTAACGGATGTCGAATACAGGTTGCAACTACCACACTACCAACCAAAAAGGATACAACTCCACCTCTACAATTTCTACTGCACACCTCATGGGGGAACCCCATCTGCGGGTCCAAGCCCCACATTGTGCTGTAACGATGCGCACCTTATGGGGGAACCCGTCTTCGGGTCCTAACCCCATAACCGAGCTGCACATCATACTTCATACCTAGACAACCCCGATCTTAGGCACCTTCTTCACTCCTCCCTCACAAACAATATCCAAATCAAAATTGTTGCCGTCTCAAACTCCGGCACTACCATGACACGTACTACTTTTAGTTTTGCTTAAATCCGTGAACTATATGGAAATTTTGGCGTGTCGGTCACATGATGATTGCATGAATCTTACAATATATTAGCAGTATCGGTCGTGAGCATTATCAAAGAACCAAAATTATCTCTAATAAACTTTAAACATGAACAAATCTACAAACAAGTAACTCAACAACAACAAAAAAATCCCTGAAATTTCTACACCAAATTAAGGAAAACATATCACAAAATAATAATAATGGATGTATAATAATTAGCGGGTAACAAACACATCAATCAATCAATCAATCCAAACAACCAAAGTAGTTAATTAGTTTACTTACTTTGATCTACCCATCTCTCCACCATCTCCAACAAAATCTCATTCCAAGTATCCACCGGCCCCGGCAAGCACCAATGCACACAGTCATTCTGCACCCTCTCCTTCTTCTCCACCCCGTCCCCAAACGGGTTCGGGTTCATGTACGGCCCCGGATGCCCATCCGGCCTCATCAACGACAACCTCGTCACATCCAATGCCACAAACCTCACCAACTTTCCTCCCTCCTCCGTCTTCGCCTTCGCCATTGCCATCGCAACCTCCTCCACCTCGATCTTCCTCATCTCATTGTCCATATACTCCATCTCCTTCTCCCCTTCCCTATACGGCTCCTTCTTATTACAAGCCCCTGCCTTATCCCACTCCCCTTCAAAATGAGCAGGCGAAAACGTTGTAACCACCGCCAACTTATTATTATTATTATCTCTGTGCCCACTCATCATCATCATCTCTTTCAAACAAGTCCTCACAGCTTTCCGGAACACGTCAAAAAACCCAATTTCGGTATGGTTGAAATCCGGGCAGTGGTGGCAACCCAACACGTCACCGTTGTCGTCGTAAAAAATGGCAGGGTGCAGAAACCAGTGACCAATCGAGAACACCGCAATGTCAACTCCAGCTATGTCATTCGCCCATCTCGCATCCGCAGAGTCCACATAAAGCTTGTTGTGGTTCAGTCCAGACTCTGCCGATTTCTCCGTCCCATTCACAAGAAACGGCGACCAGTAAACAGACACAGTCGCGTTAAACTCCGCGAAAACCCATCTTCGAAACTTGTTGTCCTCGCCGTTTTTGTAGACAAGTTGGGGATTGGACTGGGTTGATAAGAGGCAGAGGAGAGACTCCAACTGGTTTCTTGCCATCGAGTCGCCGACGAATGCCAGGTGCTTGTTTGTGATGGTTTTGAGGAAAGATAATGGATCGAAGCGCCGGAGCTTGCAGGTGTCCGGTTGCCAGCGCCAGTGGAGGTAACCGGTATCGAGCCGGCCATGGGCCATGCAGTTCTGGCCGGGTTTGATGGTGGAACAAGAAGTGCCGTTGTAGAGCGGGCCCTTTGGGGATGGGACCCACTTGCCTTGGGTGAAGTTGCAGTGGAGTTTTGTGATTGGTGGAGAAATGTTAGTAGTCATGAGATGCAGATGTTGTTGTTTGGATGGAGAGGTTTTGGGGGGTGGGGAAGTTTTGAGGGTGATGGTGGGGAGAGGGAAGAGGTAGAAGTGGAGGAGGGCTAAGGGGATGAGAAAGTAGATGGCTTTGGAGATGAACTTGGTGGTGAAGTACTGGTGGTGGTGGGGGGTGGTGGTGGCCATTATTAAGGGACTAGAAAAGGGAAGGATGGGGAGAGAAAGGGGGAGAGAGAGAGAGACGGGGGAGGGAGATGCTGGTGAATTTTTTTGCGTACTGATCCACTTTTTGAAAATATTGAACCATCTGACCCACTTTCAAAAATATTTACCCAAGTGACATAGTTTTGGATAAATCAGCATTAACCTTAACCGTTATTGAAAATAACGACATAGGTCAATTCTATGCCGTTGTTTTCAATAGCGGCATCTCTAAAATAAAAAAAATTGCATGCCGTTATTTGGAGTAACGATATCAGTTAACTTATTCTCAACCGTGTACTTTATGTGACTTGAAAAAAAATGCAAGTGCAAAAAAATTTCTATAGATGATGCCGCTATTCCCAACAACGACATTCTCATTATAGATGTCGATCTTAGGGATAGCGGCATCAGTTATAAATTTTTTTGCATATAAATAGTGACATCCTCTTCTCCTTCTATTTTTACTTTAGATCTTTTTCCCTACTCTCTCTCACTCCCAAAACCCAAAAAAACTCTAGAAGCCTAAAACCCAAAATCCCACAATTGTTTCCTTTCAAACTTCATATCTCCTACCTCCTCAATCTCCCTCTCCCTATCCCACCCAAAATCAACTCCCTATTCTCAAAATCTCCAACATTGTATTGGGTCATCTCATTCTTCATCCACGACATATTTTCAAGCTATCGAAGATACGGTCTAATTTGAAGATATTATTATAACCATATATTTTATATGTATGCATAAGTTATGCTTACGAGTAGTTGATGACTTGAATATGCGTGATTCTTTATGTTTAGGTATGGAATATAATATACCTTTTTTGTTATATTTTGGGGGTGAAACAATTTGAGATCCGAAGATTGGATGTTGTTATAACGATGTTGAACCGGTCATTATTTGGGCTTCCCTTAACTTTATATACTCACAACTAGTTACGAATTGGGATAAAGGTGAATTGAGTGTCAAAATCAAAACCTGTTATGTTGCTGGTAAAGGAGAAGGACAATATTTCATGGTGGTTCCCGTAGACAATTACAATTTTTTGAGGTCCATGTGATTGTTAGGACACTTGATCCAAATTGTTGTTGGACTGCATTGGAGTTATATATTGAGCAAATGAAGCTTCCAAACACTAGGCCAGTTGTTATTCCAAGTCCAAGACCCGCTAGGAGTTTGAAATCATCTGCCGAGTCACATGCAAGAATACTAAATACACAAAAAAGATATTAGCACAACTCCAACAAAACTTATTACCACTGAATATGAGCTGGTACATCCGTTCGCCTCGATAAAAAATATTGTCCACACCTACACAATCATGCAAAACTTTGATAACGCCATTGTAAATAACGATTTGGTAGAAGAGGAAGAAGATGAGGATCACGGTCTTGAAGTTGAGGAGGAGGAGAATGTCGATGAAGCTCCGGTTAATAATGTCAACGTTCATGAGCCGGTTAACAGTATGGTGTTGCCAAATCAATCCATTAGTACATCTGTATATGAGGTTCAGTCGAGTGAATGGATGTCCCGTGCGACCGTACATGAACATGCACATTCTTTCGTTGGCTCTTCAAACATGGATGAACTCTCCATAGGTCAAAGATTTTCAACTAAAGATAGTATACAACATCAAATGAAGATGTACTTCGTGAAGAATCATTGAGAATTCTTGACGGTGAAATTGACCCTTAGTTCATACTATGTCAAATGTAAATACACACCGAGCAAACATTCACCCGAGGACACAGAAAATCCGGAACTTGTAAATGTAGTGGGTTGTCCATGGCAATTTCTGCAATTGTTCCAAAAGGCCGATAAATTTTCGTGGTGAAGAACATTGAAGGTCTGCATACATGTGTTAATCCTACATTGAATTAAGATCATAGTAAAATTGAAGATGTACATATTGAAATTAAAGATTTCCAACTAAAGATAGTATAAAACATCAACTGAAGATGTACTCTGTGAAGAACCATCAAGAATTCGTGATGGTGAAATCGACCCCTAGTTTATACTATGTCAAATATAAATACGCACCGATCAAATATTCACCCGAGGAGATTGCAGAAAATCTGGAACTTATAAATGTAGTGGATTGTCCATGGCGATTGCGTGCAATTATTCCAAAAGACCGATATTTTTTCGTTGTGAAAACATTGAAGGTCCGCATACATATGTGAATCCTACATTGAATCAAGATCATAGTAAAATTGATTCTATGATTGTATCAACGATGATATTGAATGTTGTGAAGGCACAACTAGGAGTAACACCAAGAGTCATAATTGAGATATTCAAGCTTCAATTCAATTACACTATTTCATACAGGAAAGCTTGGAAGGCCAGACATAAAGCGATGGAGCGGTTGTATAGTTTCTTTCAAGAAGCTTACACTAAATTATCATATCTTCTCACAGCAATTCAAACCTCAAATCCAGGAATGGCCGTCCATTGGGCCAAGATTGAGTCTGGTCCCGCCGAAAAAATATTTAAGGGGGTCTTTTGGGCCTTCGGCCCCTCGATTGAGGAGTTTAAGGCATGCAGACCAATTATAAATGTTGACGGAACACATTTGTACGGAAAATACAAAGGTTGTTTGTTGATAGATGTTTCACCCAATACAAACGGTAGGTTGTTTCCATTTTTGTTTGCAATAGTGGATGAAGAGAGTATAGAAACTTGGACATGGTTCATGAGCTGTATTCAGTGCTTTGTCACAGACCGTGCAGGTCTATATGTCATTTCTGATCATCATGTCGGCATTTTTTCGGCAATGGACAATGAGTTCAGAACATGGAAGGAACCACTTGCATATCATCATTATTGTATGCGGCAATTTGCTACTAATTTTCAACAAAAAAAATGGGAACAAGTTTTTGATGAACAAGCTCAAGGTGATCGTGTTTCAAAGTCAGTCTAAGAAGTTTGAGGCAAAGATTGCATTGCTTGATGCGGCTAATATTGATCAGGCTAATTGGTTAAAGAACAAGCAGATTGAGAATTGGGCACTTTCCTCTGATGGAGGCCATCGATATGGTATAATGACTACAAATCTATCGGAAGTGTTTAATTCGATTTTGAAAGGTGTCTGTAGCTTGCCCGTCACGACAATTGTGGAAATGATATTCTTTCGTCTTAACATGTACTTTACTGACTGTCGTGAAGCGGCACAGACCCTTATTAGCGAATGAAAATTATGGGCACCACATGTTCAAGACATTATCAATTTACGACGTAACGATTAGGGGTTCCCAGTTTGCCTAGTCGTGTCTCTGGCGATGTCGTTGCCTCACGCGGTTCAACTCTTTTTTGATATACGTCTTCTTTGTCTGGTATAGCAGTAATTGCTAGCATTGAATAAGGTCGTGAAGTCCGTTGATTGGCGTGAAGCTCTTCCTATGGTTCTTTCAAATTTGCACGAGGCTATAATGTTTAATAACCAGTATGGTATTTTTGGAGTTAAAACTGGCATTAGAATGAATAATGGACATCAAAAGGGCGGACATTGCAACACTTTTGACCTCGGGAACCGTACGTGTACTTGTGGAAATTCCAACTCTATCACATTCTATGTTCTCATGTATCGGCCGCTTGTACCTCTCGTGCAATTGATTATCAACCTTACAGTGATTCACTTTATTCTACAAGTTGATTAGTACTAAAGTGGGCACTAACTTTTTTTCCTATCCAAGACAAAACTTATTGGCTGACACCGAGTGGATCGAAACTCATAGCCAATGCGAGTCTACATAGGATGAAAGGTCGACCTAGGAGTACTCGTATTCGCAACAATATGGATGCTCGAGAAGGTGGGAGCACGTGTAAAATTTGTTCTAAATGCGAGTTAAGTGGACACAATAGGCGTAGATGTAAAAATGTACCTGATATGGCTAAAAATGGGGACAAATCAGAACCGTCCAAATCAGGAACGAATCTTAAAGCTTAGGGGTAAAATGGTAATATCACCTACCAATGGGTCAGAAGCGGGTACTGGTTCTCCTCCTCAAAGACCCATTAACCCACGAACGGATCCACATCAACTGGGTGCAGGTTTCAACCCGCAGCAAACCCGGTCCAGTAGGATAGAATTAGGGTTTCTGATTAATCATAATCAATGGCCCTGATTCATATCTATCCTTTCACTGGGAATTAGGGTTTGCATTCCTTATCTAAACACAGGGATTACATGCCTAATTTGGTCCCAAAGGCGGCTATAAATACTCCTCATCCATCTCCATTAAGAGGTAATCAATCTTTTGCCAATTTACGCTCTTTCATAATCTTCCTGATTACTGACTTGAGCGTCGGAGGGTGCGTCGCCGGAATCAACCCCGGTGTCTCGCACTTTTTGCAGGTGAACGGCGGGAGTCAGCGGTCAAACTCCAGCGGAACAGGTTTCAGGTTTGCTATTCAAGTTTTCCAAGAATCCACAAATACTATCTGTTTGCCCCCACACCAGATTTAGCGGCAACAGATTGGCGCCGTCTGTGGGAAACAAACGAATAGCAGCCTCCCCTCTTCCTGTTGGTCAGATCTTCTCCAGCCATGCCTCCAAGGAAAGTAAGATCCCGAGGGTCCAAACGTGGACCCAACCCCCCTGATCAGCAACAGGAAGTCCCCATCCAACCCGCTCAGCAGCAGGGGCAACTTCCGTCTCAAGCCGAGGACCCTCTCCAACAGGACCAGCCTCCTCTTCAGAATCAACAACCTCCTAAGGGTCCCCCCGGTCCTCAAAATGCCGATGCAGGGGTCTCGCATCCTAACCCGCAGAAACAACCTCTCCATCAGGACCACGTCTCAATACACAATGCCTCTACGGATTCTATGGCCTCCCACAATCTCCGAGCTTCCGCCTTCGCAATACCATCCTCAATCGGCAGAAGGATGAGGATCTTTGCCGCCGTCTGGATGAGAAGCGGGCCCGAGAGGGAGCCTCCCGCCAACAACGTCCAGATGAGTGATCTCCTCACCGCCGAGACTACAGAAGGTCCCCTACCCGAAGAGGGCAGAGAGAGTCCCCCGAGCATCACAGGAGAAGAACCCATTCCTCTGCCGGTCGGCAACATCCGAGGAACGATGAGGCACCCATCACCCGCGCCGAGTTCCAGCAATTCCAAGCAACCATCCTACAAGCTCTCAATCTCCGTCCCAACAACACCAATGCTCCGAGGATTCCCACTCCTCCTCCGGTCTGGAGTCCTCGTCGGCAGTCCCTAACTCCTCCCCTAGCTCCTAGAAACCCCCAGCACATTCCTAGTCTTCGCCGCTCCAGGAGCTACCGTCGTCGTAGCCCCCGCTCTCCCTCGTACGAAGACGAGTCTAGAGGCTCGGTTGGTTACCGTCGAAGAGATGACGCTATTTACCGCCGTCTCCACGAAATGGAGAGGCGCTTGGGTCAGTTAGACAGAGAAGAAAAGCTTAGAGGAAGGACCCTTCGCCCTAGTCGACCTCCTTTTTCCCAAACCATAATGGAGGCACCCATACCAATTGGCTTTAAGCCTCCTCAATTCGAGACTTATTCCGGGGAGTCTGACCCCGTCGATCACATCGAAAGCTTTAAGACCCTCATGCTCATCCATCAAGCTTCCGATGCTCTGCTGTGCAAGACCTTCACCGCTACTCTCAAGGGTCTGGCTCGAGAATGGTACTCTCGCCTTGCCCCATCCTCAATATTCTCCTTCGAACAATTTGAGACCCTCTTTGTCACCCACTTCATGAGTAGCCGCCGAACTGAGAAGACCAGCATTTCGCTACTCTATCTCAACCAGAAGAAGGGTGAGAAGCTGAGAGACTATGTGAAAAGGTTCACATCGGAAGCCAGGTCCATAGCATCCCTAGACCAGTCGGTCGCTGCAGCAGCATTCCAATCCAATGTCCTCAACTCCAGCCTCCGCTCCTCCCTCGCCAAGAAGCCCCCGCAGAACTTCTCTGAACTCCTCCTCCGGAGCGAAAAGTATATTCGGGCCGAGGAAGCTGAGCACCGTCCCAACTTGGAGGGGCCTTCCTTCGGGTCCAAGAGAAAGGAAATAGAAGAGGAAGGGGCCAAGAAACTCCAGAAGGATAATGGCGGGCAGCACCGACCTCCCCCCAGATTTGAAAAGTTTACTCCCCTTAACGCCAACGTCTCCACAATTCTCATGGAAGTTGAGAAGGAGGGGGTGATACCTCCTGTGCCAAAAATGAACACCCCTGGCAAGAAGAGGGACAAAGAAAAGTGGTGCCGTTATCACCGGGACCATGGCCACGACACCAATGATTGTCGGGCCCCAAAGAACGAGATAGAAGCCCTCATCCAGAGGGGTCAACTAACCAAGTTCGTGAGAAAGGACCGAGCCGATCTTCCTCCCCCGCCTCGAGGGGCTAACAAGCATCCTGAACGCGATGAAACGCCCGAATTCGAAGAGGAGCGTGTCCTACACCTCATCCATGGGGGCCCGATGGGGGGCTCCTGCAACTCCTCTCAAAAGGCATTTATAAGGGAAGTTAATTCGGTTCGCGCCACACCTCCTCCTAAAGGCCTCGGAGTGCCCGTCACATTCTCAGATAAAGACCTTGAGGGTGTCCGAACCCCCCATTGTGATGCGCTTGTCATCAACCTCCATTTGGTGAACTTTAAAGTGGAAAGGATCCTGGTGGACAATGGCAGCTCCGTTAACATCCTCTTCCTCGCTGCTTTCAAAGGCCTCAAACTATCCCATGACAGACTTAAGCCCGCCGGCTACACACTCCATGGGTTCACGGGAGTGCCAGTGACTATTGAAGGGGTGATCACCCTCGAGGGCAAAACTCCTACTATCCAAACGGAGTTGATGGACTTTATGGTCGTGGATGTCCCTGCAGCTTATAATGTCATTTTGGATCGGCTCGGCTTAACTGCTCTTGAAGCCGTCCCTTCCGCCTATCACCTCAAAATGAAGTTTCCCACTCGGGGAGGAGTAGGGGAAGTAAAAGGCAATCAGGAAACGGCCCGCAGATGCTACATGATCTCTACTCTGGGTCCAGTCCTCTCCATCGAAACTCTTGAAATCCCCCAAGATATTGTCCGACCAACGTTCGAACCGGTAGATGAGTTGGAGGAAGTACTCTTCTCTGAGCAGGATCCGAGCCGAAAGTTCTTTGTTAGAAAGACCCTCCCATCTGCCCTATGCTCCGACATAGTCCAGTGCATCCGTAGGAACCACGACCTCTTTGCTTGGTCGGCCGCAGACATGCCCGGAATTTCCGAAGAGCTTTTAGTCCACCACCTCAGCGTCGCTCCGGGGTCCAAACCGGTCCAACAGAAGAGGCGCAAGTTCGCTCCCGAGCGCCAGCAAGCTATAAAAGAGGAGGTGGACAAACTCTTGAAGGCTCGGTTCATACAAGAGGTAAATTATCCCGAATGGCTCTCGAATGTAGTAATGGTGAAGAAGTCCAATGGGACCTGGAGGATTTGTATCGACTTTACCGACCTCAACAAGGCATGCCCCAAAGATCCATTCCCTCTTCCAAGTATCGATACTTTGATTGTGCCACTTCGGGCCATGAACTCCTCAGCTTCATGGACGCCTTCTCAGGCTACAATCAGATTCGTATGTTTTTCCCGGATATCCCGAAGACCTCCTTTGTAACCAATCAGGGCCTCTACTACTACAAGGTAATGCCCTTTGGTTTGAAGAATGCAGGTTCCACTTATCAATACCTCGTCAACAAGGTTTTTCAAGCACAGATCGACCGAAATATGGAGGTATATGTCGACGATATGCTTGTGAAGAGCATCCACGGGGCCGATCATGTAGCCGATCTGCAAGAGGCGTTCGACGTACTCAGGAAACACGACATGAGGCTCAATCCAAACAAATGTGCGTTCGGAGTCTCGTTGGGAAAATTCCTAGGCTTCATGGTCAGCCAAAGAGGAATCGAGGCCAACCCCGAGAAGATCAAAGCCATATTAGACATGGCTCCCCCGAAGAATGTTAAAGAGGTTCAGAAGCTAACGGATCGCCTGGCAGCCATAGGGCGCTTCCTTTCCAAGTCAGGGGAGAAGTGTCTTCCCTTCTTCAAGGCTCTCAGGGGGGCTAAAGGCTTATAGTGGGGTCAGCAGCAATAAGACTCATTCGATCAGCTGAAGGCTTACCTAGTCAATCCTCTTCTCCTCAACAAACCTGTTCACGGGAAAACCCTCTACCTCTATTTAGCCGCCTCCGAGCAGACCCTCAGCACCGTCCTCGTAAGGGAAGAAGATAAGACTCAAAAGCCCATCTATTACGTGAGCAAGGTACTTCGGGATGCCGAGCTCCGCTACCCGAGGATAGAGAAGATGGCATACGCCTTAGTCATGGCTGCAAGAAAGCTTCGCCCATATTTCTAGTCCCATTCGGTGGTCGTTCTTACCGACCAACCGCTGAAGCAAGTTCTCCACAAGCCAGAGACCTCCGGTCGCCTCATGAAGTGGTCTATCGAGCTGAGCCAGCATGATATAACATATCAACCTCGGACCGCGATCAAGGCTCAGGCCCTAGCTGAATTCATAGTTGAAAGCACAATTCCCGAGGTCAGTCAAGCGTCAAACGGACCTCCTATTTGGACAGTATATGTAGATGGATCCTCTTGTAACGAGGGAAGCGGAGCCGGGGTCATTCTGGCTGGCCCAGATGATTTCATCCTCCAATACTCCCTCCACATCAACTTCAAGGTCTCTAATAATGAAGCAGAATCTGAAGCACTCATAGCCGGCCTTGGAATGGCTTGCAATGCAGGGACGAAGCGCCTCCGGATCTTTAGCGACTCTCAGCTGGTCGTAAATCAGGTCCTAGGCGAGTACGAGGCACGAGATGACCGAATGGTTAAGTACCTAGCCAAGGTCAGGAATCTCATGGCCCTATTTGAAGAAGCTATCATCCAGCGAATCCCCCGAGAAGAGAATTCCCAGGCCGATGCCCTCTCCAAGCTAGCCTCCTCCTCCCTCCAAGGTTTCGAGCAGACCGTCTTGATCGAGGTGCTCCTGAAGCCAAGTATAGAAGATGAAACTTCTGACTCGATGGAGTCCCTACCTGTCCTGCTTCAAGATAATTGGATGAAACCCCTGGTAGAATTCCTAAGAGATGGGCTTCTTCCCGAAGACCCTAAAGAAGTTTGCCGAGTGAGAACCCGAGCAGAGCGATACACACTTATCGAGGGCATCCTATACAAGCGCTCGTTCACACAAGTAGATGGCATGCCTTATTTGAGATGCCTCTCCCCGGAACAAGACGATTACGCCCTGCAAGAGCTCCACGAAGGCATCGACGGGGCACATTCAGGGTCCAGATCCCTAACCCGGAAGGTGTTGAATTATGGATATTTCTGGCCCACTCTCCTACAAGACGCCGAAATGCACGTTCAGCAATGCAGCTCTTGTCAGAAGTACTCTAACGTTCATCGCCTCCCACAAGCTCCACTCACCTCCCTATCAAGTCCTATCCCTTTTGCAATGTGGGGGATGGATTTACTAGGGCCATTCCCACCAGCTCCCGGCCAGTTCAAATTCTTAGTCGTGGCAATCGACTACTTCTCGAAGTGGATAAAGGCCGAGCCCTTGGCCACAATCACTGAGAACAAAGTACTTCAGTTCTTCTGGAAGAACGTTATCTGCCGATTCGGTGTTCCTCGAGTCCTCATAACAGACAATGGAACCCAATTTACCGGGGCTGCCTTCCGAGCTCTATGTGAAGACCTCGCCATCCAACAACGTTTCTCCTCCGTCTCCCATCCACAGTCGAATGGTCAAGTGGAGAATGCTAACCGACAGATCCTCTCTGGTATTAAGAAGAGGCTAAATAAGTGCTCTAAAGGCTTATGGGTTGATCAGCTCCCTAACGTGTTGTGGAACTACCACACTACGAAACGGACCCCCACAGGAGAGTCGCCATTCAACCTCACGTATGGGTCCGAGGCTGTGATCCCATTGAAAGTCGGCATACCTTCTCCTCGCCTAGTTGCCTACGAAGAAGAACAGAATGCCAGAGAACTTTGGGCAAACTTAGACTTGGTCGACGAGCTACGGGAAAGAGCGTCAATCCGCCAATAGAGCTATCGGAGGAGGATTGAGTTGGCGTACAATAAGAGAGTCTGTCCCACCGACCTCAAAGAAGGGGACTTGGTCCTCAAAAAGTTAGCAATCTCTGTTCCTAGTCAGAAGAGTAAACTAGCTCCAAATTGGGAGGGACCCTACAAGATCACCAAAGTGGTTCGGCCCGGGACATATCGTCTAGAAGACCTCGAAAGCAGAGAGATCCCCAGGACTTGGAATGCCGACCATCTTTTGAAATACCAAGAGAGAGCATTAACGCCTCTCTGAGTATTCTGGGATGTCGAACCGTTCCTCTCCAGTTACTTGTAATTTTTTTCCTTTATTTCTCTCATGTAATAACGGCTCGCAACTTAGAAGCAGCCAACTATTAGTTATCAATAAAGAAAGTTTTTCATATTTTACTTGTGAAATTGCTTGTATATCTCTACTTTTACTCTTCACCCTAACGACGAGTTCGGAGTCCAACACTTGGCTCGACTCCTCTTCGCAAGCTCGCTCTTAAGCGAGCTAGAAGGGGTTCGCCATTTGGAATTGCTCCCACAACCGTTGAACAAACTCTAACGACGAGTTCGGAGTCCAACACTTGGCCAAACTCCTCTTCGCAAGCTCGCTCTTAAGCGAGCTAGAAGGGGTTCGCCATTCGGAATTGCTCCCACAACCATTGAAAAAACTCTAACGACGAGTTCGGAGTCCAACACTTGGCTCGACTCCTCTTCGCAAACTTGCTCTTAAGCGAGCTAAAAGGGGTTCGCTATTCGGAATTGCTCCCACAACCGTTGAACAAACTCTAACGACGAGTTCGGAGTCCAACACTTGGCTCAACTCCTCTTTGCAAGCTTGCTCTTAAGCGAGCTAGAAGGGGTTCGCCATTCGGAATTGCTCCCACAACTGTTGAACAAACTCTAACGACGAGTTCGGAGTCCAACACTTGGCTCGACTCCACTTCGCAAGCTCGCTTTTAAGCGAGCTAGAAGGGGTTCGCCATTCGGAATTGCTCCCAAAACCGTTGAACAAACTCTAAAGACGAGTTCGGAGTCCAACACTTGGCTCGACTCCTCTTCCCAAGCTCGCTCTTAAGCGAGCTAGAAGGGGTTCGCCATTCGGAATTGCTCCTACAACCGTTGAACAAACTCTAACGACGAGTTTGGAGTCCAACACTTGGCTCGACTCCTCTTCGCAAGCTCGCTCTTAAGCAAGCTAGAAAGGGTTCTCCATTCGGAATTGCTCCCACGACCGTTGAACAAACTCTAACGACGAGTTCGAAGTCCAACACTTGGTTCGACTCTGCTCCGCAAGCTTGCTCTTAAGTGAGCTAGGAGTGGTTCGCCATTCGGAATTGCTCCCACAACCGTTGAACAAACTCTAACGACGAGTTCGGAGTCCAACACTTGGCTCGACTCCACTTCTCAAGCTCGCTATTAAGCAAGCCAGAAGTGGTTCGCCCATAAGAAGGGAGATTTGCTTCTGATTTTATGTAGTTGTCAAAAGTTGGAGTAGTTATACTTAAACTAATACCAGCTAATGCAACATTCGAACATCAGGAGCAAAACAAACTTTTTTATTAAGAGCCCAAACAGGACTGACACTACAACAGAATTTTTACAATAACTTGAAGAGTATAATACAACTTGTTTAGCGCTTCTTCCGAAGGAGAACGCTTCGGTTCAGAGACATACGAGGGCGGCGTCGCCTTACCTCTGAGCTCGACTCTAAACCAGCGAAGCAAGAACCCCCTTCACTGCTAATTCTAGCTGTAGCCCCAACCGAGGCGCCACTAGACGAAATAGCTACACCACTCTGAGCGTCAGCTGGGCTCCGCCTAACGGCAGGCGAACGAGTCGCAAGTTTGTAGAACGAGATTCCTCTTTCGCTCTCTTCGCGAGTACACGATGTACTGCGAACATTGATCCTTACGGGTTGAGGTTTCAGCGATGCAATCTCCTCCTCTAGCTCGACGATCCTATCTCTCAGAATATCGCTCTCCACCGATACTTTGAAACGAGGAAGTTTAGACGAGCCTGCAACGTTAGTACTGTCGGCCACAATACGACGGAAATGAGTCACTTCGATACCCCTGTCGATGGTGATCCTCCTCAGTTTGTCAATTCTGGCCGTCAACTCATCGCGCTCGGACATCAACTTCCCCACCCTCGAAGCTAACTCCTCTTCCTCCGCCGAATGTTCTTTCACCGTTACCTCCAAATGACGAACCTCCGCCAGTAGTTCACTATTCTTTTGGTCAACATCGAAGAGCTCCTTACGGAGCAACTCTATCTCGCCTTCGAGACGAGTCTCTCGAGGTTGCTTCCGCAGTTTCCTCAACTCGCAAAAATATCCTCTCGCAATCGCTTTGATGTCCTCCAATTTTAAGAAGTCGTAAAACGCTTTATCCCAACTGCGAGAAAGAGCCCTCTTCGTTTTCTTCAGCTCAGTACGAAGATGGGAGACCTCAGTAATCGGGCCCAACTCGACCTGAAAAGTTGAGGAATATCAAAAGAAGTTTCAATACTTAAGGACACAATCCAAGCAAAAAAAGTTGAACACTTTGCGAATTTTCGTAATATTCAGCCAAAAAGGAAACCGTTTCACTAAAAGTCCAAGAGCTACAAAAAGCGGTGGCCAGTCCGCAGTTAGGCATTACAAAAGAAAAAAAAAAGAGAAGAACAAGAAAATGAGAAGAGGCGACAAAGTCAGGGGTCGACCTCATCATCGTTCAGCATGGGTACAATCGCACCCTTGGCACCCCCTCGCCTTCGGAGTCTTCGCCCTCCGGCCTCAGAGCGAGCTCGGCCAGGGGCAGCTCTTCCTCACCCTCTACGGAGTCGTAGAAATAGTAGGACGAGACGTCAAATTCAGGGTTCCGAGCGGCGATATGCTTCAGCGCTCGGCCGTACGCCTCCTCCATGTTGGTCAACATGTGAGCCTCGGCCTCGTCCCGAACCGCCTTCTCTGTGGCCGCCACCTTCGACGCGTGATCACTCAGGGCCTCCTCCGACGCCTTCAGGGCCTTAGACAGCTCCCCTTCGAGTCGAGCCGTCTCCTTTTCTAGGGTCTTGACCTTGGAGGCTTCGGCGGCCGAGCTCCTCAGCGCCTCGGCGAGCTTAGCCTTTAGGTCGGTAACTTCGGCCTCGAGCGAAGCGGAATGCAACTGTTCGGCCTCCAGCTGCTTCACCGCCTTAGACCGCTCCGACCGTTCCCGGTCATTCAGAATGGTCATCTCCTTTTTCTTGCTCGCGAACTCCTCAAGCAAATAATTGAAGTGGCAGAGGGTCTACAAGCCATACAAGAAGCAGTCAAGCACGAGCACAAAAACTTGGAAAAATTTTGAAGAAAGTCCTCTACTACTTACCGACATGGTGTTCTGAGCAATCTGCATCGCGGCGTCACCAACTTCGCCCGCCTTGAGCGCCGCTCGGTCTTTAGGGGTCGGCAGGTGCTTCACCGCCTGCATGCAGATGTTACCGTCCCCTAGGAATCCGTCAACCTTCATCACCCACCAGTCGGGGAAGAAGATGCGCTTGTGCTTCTCGGTCAGGATTGCCTCTGCCTCGACAGTGAGGGACGAGACATCGAGAGCCAGTGCCGCACTAATGTTGAACGCTCCGCCGGAAGACCCTGGAGCATCTGTTCGCGCTGTTGGGGTCGGCGCATCTGAGGTAGGTGGGCAGACGGCACGACGAGGCCTTGATCGGGCTCGACCAGAGGAGCCTCGACAACCTGCTGCTCGAAGGTCGGAGTGACCGAGGGGATCTTGGGCGCTCGGCCGCCTTGGGGCCCGGACACGGTCCTCTTTCTCTTCCTCACCTCCTGCTCCTTAGCCGCTCGGGCCTCAGCCATCAGACCTTTGTAGTCCATGCCGGGAGATTCTGCACAAACCGAGTGAAAAAAGTTAGAAAAATTTTCCAGACCTCAAAGACAAAACAAGAATAGGAGAAGCATACTAGGGTCGATCGGACTGAGACCCCTTCGGAATAAGGCCTCCTCGGTGATGTCTTTCCAACTGAGGGTCAGAAGCCCGAGCAGCTTCTCCACGATTTCTACCTCCTCGTTGCTGAGCAGGGGCTCTTTCTTCGCCCGCTTCGGAAGGCCATCCCTCAACCACACCGTCGGGATCACCCATGGCTCGGGAGCTCAGATAAGGAAGTACTTCTCTTTCCAATGCTTGATCGAGTCCGGGTTCTCGATCAGCTTCACACCCTTCCTCGGCGAGAGGTAGTACCTCTGCTCATTTTTGTTTGGTTGGCAAGGACGGTAAAGACTCCGAAGGATGAACATATTGGGCAGAGCGCCAACCTCCTGGCATTGAAGAACAAATGCCATAACGTGCCGCCAGGTGTTCGGCATTAGCTGAGCCGGACTCAAGCCGTACCACTGCAGCACCTCGATTATGAAAGGGTGCAGCAGCAGCCGAAAGTCCGGCATTTAGGGAATCGGCAGGAAAAATGCACGTATTGGCCGAGGACGAGGTGCACGCTCGGAAGCTAGGGCCGGGGAGAAGGAGCCTGTACTCCGCGGGGATTCGGAACCCACTCCGGATCCGATGCAAATCCGCCTCGGTCAGGACCGAAGAGATCTGATCCACCTCAGAGGTTTCCCTCAGCTCGTTCTCCTCGATCGACTTGGCAGTGCCATGCGTCACCTTCTCCAACAGATCTCCGGAGTAGCTCTGCACACCGCCAACGCTCGACAGAATGCTCGGATGCCGACCCAACTCCCCTGCAGTCTTCGTGTGCTCGATTATCGTTTCCACACCCTTGCCCTTGCTAGATTGGACCACTACCTCCTGGAGAGGCTCGGCAACCTCCTCACCTATACTCGGCCTGACCGTTGTCTCTTCGGTCGGCACGACGACCTCCTTCCCTTTACCCTTGCTCGGCCTTACCCCTCGGCTGACGACTAGGTCCGAGGAGGGGGTCTCATCCGTGGAAGAAAACTTAACCATTTTTACAAAAATGAGGAGAGAGACTGACCTTGAAGTGACTAGTATGGCCGAAAAAGATCCGGAGTTTAAAATGCCTTGCCGCGATAGCTAGCAGCACCACCCAAGAGCTAAAAACTTCGCTAAGAAGTAAAACCAAGAGTGAGAAAGTGAAAGTGAGAAATGAGGTAAAGTGTTGAGGGGGTGAAAACTTATAGTAAAAGAGACGCCTCTTGGGCTTTGTAACGTAAGGGCGCAACTCTTGGGCCTCCCGTGAAGCGTTACAAAAGCCCAAACGACTAAGTAACGAAGAGTCGCAACTATTGGTAAAGGGAGCGACGTTTCGACCCAAGTAAAACAGCTCGGCACCTCGGAACCAAAATCCGAGCGACAGGCGATCCGACCTTCACAACAAAGAGGATAGCTCGGATTCCGAGCAAGTGCCAATCCGAGCTACGAATTGGAGAAAAACGACTTTCCCTTTAAAATTCGCGTAAGATTTCGATCAGACGGCTCAGATCATGCCAGCACCACTACACGACAAGATAGTGTTTTCTTGGGAACTGAGCCAACATCGAGATCTGTGCCATCATCCAACGGCTCCGATCGCCCCAAGTCCCTTGGAAACAAAATCCAAGCAACACGTGATCCGATCTCAACATTCAAGAGGATTGCCCGGATTCCGAGCAAGTGCCAATCCGAGCTACGAATTGGAGAAAAACAACTTTCCCCTCAAAATTCGCATGAGATCTCGATCAGACGACTCAGATCTTGCCAGAACCACTAAACGACAAGATAGTGTTTTCTTGGAAATTGAGCCAGCATCGAGATCTGTGCCATCATCCAACGGCTCCGATCGCCCCACGTCCCTCGAAAACAAAATCCGAGCGACACGCGATCCGACCTCAACATTCAAGAGGATAGCTCGGATTCCGAGCAAGTGCCAATCCGAGATACGAATTGGAGAAAAACGACTTTCCTCTCAAAATTCGCGTAAGATTTCGATCAGACGGCTCAGATCATGCCAGCACCACTACACGACAAGATAGTATTTTCTTGGGAACTGAGCCGACATCGAGATCTGTGCCATCATCCAACGGCTAGGATCGCCCCACGTCCCTCAGAACCAAAATCCGAGCGATAGGCGATCCGACCTCCACAACAAAGAGGATAGCTCGGAATTCCGAGCCGAGCAACTAGCGACCCGAGCCACTTCGCACGGATTCCGAGCAAGTGCCAATCCGAGCTGCGAATTGGAGAAAAATGACTTTCCCCTCAAAATTCGCGTAAGATTTCGATCGGACGGCCCAGATCATGCCAGCACCACTACACGACAAGATAGTATTTTCTTGGGAGCTGTGTCTGCCTCGAGATCCGTGCTGAGATTCGACGGCGCAGATCGCTCCACGTCGCTCGGAATTCCGAGCCGAGCGACTAGCGATCCGAGCCACTCGCACGAGGAAAAAACCAAGCCACTTCGCTCGGATTCCGAGCAAGTGCCTATCCGACCCGCAAAAGCGGAGAAATTGCTGCCGAGCGACTCTGTCCATCCGATCTTTCAAAAATTCGCGCCGGCACAGGATCAACGGTCCAGATCACGCCACGCCATAATTCGGTATTTTATTTATTAAAATCATTTTATTTATTTAAAAATTGCGAAAAATGGTTAAAAATTCGGAAAAATTAATTAAAAATCCTGGAAAATAATTATAAAGTCGGGGAAATATTTTTGAGCCCCCGAGTAAATAATTATTGCCTAGGACCATTTATTAAGACCCCCGAACGATGAATCGACACTTCGCAAAATTAAGTAAATATTTCGAAAAAATAGATAAAAATCACCAAACATCCAGAAGAGCTCAAGAACAACTCAGAGCATGCAACTAAATTAGAAAATCACCATACTGCCTCCTGCAAAGATTCGAAACCTTCCATTTGGACTCAGATACAACTCTGCCAGCCATTAAAACAGTAAAACTACTCCTCAAAGGCTGATCAAGCTCAGTCTTCGGAAGTGGGGGGCTCGTGATATGGCTAAAAATGGGGACAAATCAGAACCGTCCAAATCAGGAACGAATCTTAAAGTTTAGGGGTAAAATGGTAATTTCACCTACCAATGGGTCTGAAGCGGGTACTGGTTCTCCTCCTCAAAGACCCAACCCACGAACGGATCCACCTCAACTGGGTGCGGGTTTCAACCCGCAGCAAACCCGGTCCAGCAGGATAGAATTAGGGTTTCTGATTAATCCTAATCAACGGCTCTGATTCATATCTATCCTTTCACTGGGAATTAGGGATTACATTCCTTATCTAAACACAGGGATTACATGCCTAATTCAATCCCAAAGGCGGCTATAAATATCCCCCATCCATCTCCATTAAGAGGTAATCAATCTTTTGCCAATTTACGCTCTTTCATAATCTTCCTGATTACTAACTTGATCGTCGGAGGTTGCGTCACCGGGATCAACCCCGGTATCTCGCACTTTTTGCAGCTGAACGGCAGGAGTCAGCGGTCAAACTCCGGCGGAACAGGTTTCAGGTTTGCTATTCAAGTTTTCCAAGAATCCACAAATACTATCTGTTTGCCCCCACACCAGATTTAGCAGCAACAGTACCCAATTTAGGCCCATCTCAAACGACCGATATTTGAAGTTGTATCTCATATTTATATTTATGCAAATCTATTTATATAGGTTCCTTATATTGTAATGTTTTTATGTGTTTGTATTATTTCTAATATGCGGACTTCTCATGAGCTATAAATTTTTCAATATGTATCTGTAACTTATTATGATTTACTGAAGTTGGATATGATAAACAATTTTTGTAATATATGATTATGTGAAGATGAGTCTGAGTGTAATACATGAAGAAAATATTTTGGAATGTGTGTGCATGTTTTGAACGAATTTTAAAATAACAGATGTCGTTGTTGGGAAGAACGACATCAGACTCCTGTAACGTTATTCCAAATAACGGCAATAGTTCAAAACATGCACCAAGTTGTTTATAATTTAATTATACTCGTTGCCGCTCTTTACAACAATGGCAACAGTTCAAATAATACCGTTATTCTAAACAACGACATCAGTTATCACATATTTTTCCCACCAAATAGCTTCTCTGCCTCCACGGTCGTTATTGGGAACAACGACACGAAAATAATGGATGTTGTTATTCCAAACAACGACATAGTTCAAATTTTTACGTAAAAAAATTCATATATTTATTGCAACAGTTGCCGCTCTTCCAAACAACGGTTTCACTTGTCTCATGTCATTGTTTGGAAGAACGACTGTTGAGACAGAGAGTTTGTCAAAGAAGACGATTGGAAAAAAAACATTATATTAAACCTAATGCCGCTCTTCCAAACAACGACATGAAATAAGTGAAATCGTTGTTTGGAAGAGCGACAACTGTTGGAATAAATATATGAATTTCAATCAGTAAAAATTTGAACTATTTTCATTGTTTTGAATATCAGCATCCATTATTTTCATGTCGTTGTTCCCAATAACGACTTTGGAGGCAGAGAGTTTTTCAGAGAAGCTATTTGGTGGGAAAAATAAGCGATAACTGATGTCGTTGTTCAAAATAACGGCATTATTTGTTCTGTTGTCGTTGTTGTAAAGAGTGGCAACGAGTAAAATTAAAATATAAAGAACTTTTTGCATGTTTTGAATTGCTTCCGTTGTTTAGAATAACGACATCTATTATTTTCATGTCGTTGTTGCCAATAACGACTGTGGTGGCAGAGGGTTTGTGTAACCTCTGTTTCTGTAAATACGTATTTTCTGAATATTTTTCGTATTTTGATTAATTATAAATTCAGCATTATTATAACTCGATTTGGGCCTTCTATTAAAATCTTTTCAAACCATAAATTATATTTTCTTCGAATAATAGTATATTCTAACTTTAATGTTTATTTTCTAAGTGATCGGCTATTTGTAACTTATTTTATTACTATTTGGATTTTAATAAACTTGTTTATCTCAAATCTCATTTTGATATGTTTATCAAAATTATTACTGTGGTTATTAATATTATTATCTTGATCGTTGATTTTTAAAAAAAATCTATTTCTATTGATTTTTGTATTTGTAGTGATTTCAAATTATTTTCATATTGTAGTACAATATATATATCTTGATATATAATCCTACATTTTATTGGTTATTTTATTTTCCTATTGTATTTTTAAACCCAAATACCCATTTGACTAAATCCTATTCCTATTGATTTTTATAAACCCCAAAACCCATTCTATACCTTGTTTAAATATCCACTTAAACACCCAATACCCTATTTACCCTACCCGTTACCTACTCTTAACCCTAACTAATACCCTATATATATATACTCATTTTACTCAACTGTTCATCTTCACCTACAGCCGCTCACCATCTCAAACCCTATCAGCCGTTTCCTCTTCTTCTCCTCGTTCACCCCCACCTCCAATATCATCTTCATCCCTTCAGCCGCTTGAGCTCCTCGAGGCCAGCGAACGGCACCACCGCACCCCACTGCACCCTCTCCCTCTGCCCCCGCCTGTAGCGCCGCCCTACCCCTGCACTGCAGACCCCCTCGGCGCCGACCAGACTCCTTTCGGCGTTCCCCTGTGTGCCTCCAGTAGCCACGCCAGCCCTGCAGCACTCCCCGGCACTGCTGCACCACTGTCTCCTTTCTCCCTCCCGGCGTCGACCACCAGTCGCGCAATACCTCTGCGCCCCCCCTACAACACCCAGCGACATGCCTTCCCCGGCTTCTTCTCCCTTGCCGCGACCAGCAGTAGCACAGTGCCACAACGACCCTCCCGCTGTGCTCCTCCGCCCTTGTCTCCATCGCAGACGACTGCAGCAACAGGCACACCGCCCCCTACAGTGCAGCATCTACAGCCAGCTCCCCGCGCTGTGTCGCTAGTCCCCGCCACTACCTCTCTCTCTGATGTTGTTAAGAAGGAAGAAGATTGGTTAATTGAATATCAACCGTCTGATCTGATCTGAATCGTGATCTCCATCAAGCTTCAGCCAATCCAATCACAGCCGTCCGATCGTTGATCATCACGATCTTGATGATCATCATCTTGATCCATTGATCTTGGCCGTTGGATTTGCATCGATCATCATCATCATCATCATCATCATCATCATCATCAAGATCTTGATCTCGACCGTCGAATCTCTTTTTGATCCTCGCGATCGTGTTCATCATCTTGATCTTCGATTTCAGCCATCCGATTGATCGATCACACTTGATCTCGGCCCTTGATCATCTCGATCGTCTCGTTCTTCTTCTACTTGGTGAGTTAAACATTTGATCAACTTTTTGTTCTCATTCATTAAATTGTCAATCATGGTATATTTACTCTTTTGGTACTCTTCCAAATCTTATATGTTTATGTTCGATCTCGGCCGTTGGATTCGCTTAATCTTCATCTTGATCACCATCTTGATCAACGAGATCCGTGCCCGATCGTGATCATCGTGATCGTTTGCTCATCGTCGTGCTGCCGGGATTCCGATCCCGTTATTCCTTATATCCGGATTGATATAACGTCATCTAAAGGCAAGTCATCGTACTCGAATTGTATTGTCTCATATTCGAGAGCATTTATTGAAATCTGCAAGTAGATCCATGTTGAATATCATATAACGTTATTGTCATCTATCGTTGGGATACCACGGATTTACACGAGCGAATCCAAGTGGTAATCTTGACTTCGTGTCGTCTTTTTGCCTCTAATGTATAGGGATCTTACATGTACCCATGTAGTTAGTTATTGAATATAATAATAGGAAATTATTGTTATATTTCATCTCATGACATTAAAGACAACTATTGTAGATTGTATATTAGGGTTGATTGTTCATGTGATTGATAATGATAAATTAGTTGATTGTAATTAGTAGAGTTATGAACATTATATATCTTATTACCATGTTCACATAGGATTGGCTTGCTGTGATTTATGATTGTTAAACCCCCAATTCATCGTTCTTAACATTTTAATTGTTTATTCAAAAAGAACATGTTGACACCCTGAAAATTTATGCCAACCTGAACCTTGTCGTGCTGTTTCAACATAGATAACGTCATTAAAATTAGTCACTTCCTGAACATGAAACGTAGCCCTAAGTGTCTAAATGTCAATAGCATCCAGAATTTTTGAATTCCGACTTATTTTGCCTGAGTTATGACCCTTTTGCTACTGCTGAGCTGTAATTTCAGATTTATGTACATACCATGCTAAGCTGATGAATTTAGTGAACTAATGATCAAATATGGCCAAGATAAATTCCAAATTTGTAGAAACATGCTTAAGGTGATAAAAATTATTTTTACTGATTTTTGTAATGATTATTTACTGCCCTTACAACTGAAATTAGTCAACATCGATAATCAGTCAGAAACTAAAATCTGTAAAGAACACTGAATTTTCATAGCTACCGTTGTCGGAATTTAGACTTTAAATATGAGTTGGAACCGGACAGGAGTCTAGTTTCAAGAACTTCTGACGGATCCGCATTTTCTATCTTGTAGCAATGGGAATTCTGATTTTGGTACAACAACCTACTGCTGTCCAGAATTGGGTTCCTATGTTTAATAATATATAATTGAATCTATAATGTTATATTGATGTATTTAATTGTATAGAGTATATTGCATGATCTTAGGATTGTTTTGTCATCTTTCTAGTGTTCCTTATTAATCGCATTATTGTATGTTAATTAGGGATGGCAACTGGGCCGGGTCAACCGGCGACCCACCCGCGACCCGGCCCACAAACCTGGCCCGGTTAAGAACTTCGCGGGTTCGGATCGAACCCGGTGAACAGTACCGGGTCGACCCGGGTCGCAATTTACGCGAATCGGATTCGCGAAACCCGGCCCACGAACCCGTTCAAACCCGCGGGTTTCGACCCGTTCGACCCACGGGTCGAACGGGTCGAAACCCAACGGTCGAAACCCAGGCCTGCTGCTGCTGCTTTGTTTTGAGCCGTTGCAAACAGCTATTAGAGCCGTTTGTGTTGGTTTTTTTTTTCCCACTAATAAGCCTATAAATATCCCCTAAAAATCTCAAAAAAAATTACACCTCACTCTCTTACTCTCTCTACTATTATACATCATTTTAAAGAATTTTTGAACAATTGTAGTATTCATCAAATAATTGTACAAGGAGGCATATACACGATCAAATTTCGGTCGTATCGGAAACAAAATTCAACGTCTTCAACTGAATCAACTCTCTTCAATCCTCATCAAATTTATTTCAACCTCTTCTCAACTCTTCAATTGCGAAATCAGCAAAGTGCTCCTTCATCTTTTATATTATATTCTTATTTTCACGGTTTTTTTACATACGCGTATTCTACGGTGAACGGTATCAAAATTTCTCTACCTCTCTTGTTAAATTTTTTTTGCGTTGTAGTTAAAATTATTGTTTGCTTTTTGAACTTCTCTATCTCAACCCTCTTGTTTTTTAGATTTTTTTTGTATAATTCACCGCTCCTACATTGTAGATTTTTTTTTACATATTTTAGCACATTACCACATTATGTCTAGATCACGCGGTAGCGATCGTAGCGGACAAGATTCCTCCTCCTCTTCACGTAGGCCACCAATTGTCCCAATTAGTGAGCCCGCCCAAGATTACATTAATCCTACTATGGAACAATGGGGTACACACGACATGGATGTTGTAGGTGACATTCAATTAGAAGAAGAAGAACAACAACAACCCGAAACCACACAACCCCGTAGTAGTAGGAAAAGTAGAGGAGAAACTAGCGATTGGCACAAGTTTTATGAGTATATCCCGGACGAACATACTCCGGATGTAGGTTTGAAAGTGTGTAAAATATGTAGTAAAACATACAAATTCAAGAGGGGTGACGGCACCGGTACAATTAGTAGGCACATACAACATAATCATAAAGAACTTCTTGATCAAATACAAGGCCAACAAAAAATCAACCCTAGGACCGGTCAAGTAGATAGCCACCCTTATGATCCCGAACTTGTTCGTCGGGAAATGGCCCGATTAGTCATTAAGGAAGAGTTGCCATTTTCCTATCCCGAGAGTAGGAACCTGGAAAATTTTAATCAAACGGCCTTAAACCCTCATTTTAAAAGAATTCCAAGAAATACTTGCAAATCGGATTGTTTTAAAATGTATGTTGAAATGAAGGACGCGTTGATTGTAATTTTATGGAGTTTAACTTGTAGGGTTAGTTTAACTTCGGATTGTTGGACGGGTGTCAACAATATTCTAACGATGGGAATAACCTGTCATTGGATCGACAATGATTGGATTCTTCATAAAAGAATCATATCACTTGCGTCGTTGCCGTATCCCCATAGTGGCGCAGAAATAGCAAACTGTATTATAGAAATATGTGATGTTTTTCATATTCACGATAAAATTATGGCTATTAGTTTTGATTATGCATCTAACAACAATGTAGCAATTACTACTTTAAAATCTGTATTAAACCCTCCATCTGACAATATTTTTCATGTTAGATGTGCATGTCATATTATAAATTTATGTGTTCAAGATGCATTAAAAATAGCTGATCCATATATACATAAAATTAGAAATTGTGTACATTTCATTGCATTAAGTCCAAGCATTTTACAAGAATGGAAAGCTTGGTGTAGGGTTAGAAATGTTCCTTTTAGAAAATTTCCAAAGGATGTTAGACACCGATGGAATTCTACTTTTGATTTACTGAATGTTGTCACCGATTATAAAGCAGTTGTAAATGATTTTTGTATCGCAAAAAATATGCACAATTTTGAAATGACTCCCAACGATTGGTTTTTTGCCGAATCTTTGTTGAAATTTTTAGAACCTTTTAAAACCGCAACTTTAAAGTTTTCAAAAACATATGAATCTACTTCTAGTAGCATTTTTATTGAACTAGTTAGCATGATGCAAATATTTAACGAAATGTTAAATGATCCCTATATTAGTGACATTGTAATACCTGCATTTCAAAAATTTTTGAAATATTATTTTCCTCCTCCTATGTTGATTTGTGTTGCTACTATTATGGATCCTCGTATCAAATTAGAAGGTACGAAGAATTTGATAGAAATGTTTTTTGGATATTTAGAGAACAATGTAGAATTAACAATTGATTGCACTACTTTTTTAGTTCAGTTTGAATCTACGTTAAATAACTTGTATGATTATTATGATAGACGTTTTGCTTCTAGTAGTACAACTTCTGTAGTTAGTTCTTCTTCTGGTAGTTCTAAAGGTAAGGGTAAAAGTAGAATTGGTGATAGAACATTTAGTCTACTTGAACAAATTCAATCTAAAAAACCTAGGACTAATCAACCAAATGAATTAAATTGGTATAACCAACAGGATACTGAGCCTACTCTTTCCCCACTAGATATTTTACAATGGTGGAAAGAACATGAACACACTTTTAGTATTCTGTCTATTATGGCTAAAGATTTGCTAAATCCTCCTGTCTCTACAGTTGCTTCTGAGAGTGCATTTTCTACAAGTGGCAGGGTTCTATCTGATTACAGAAATCGGTTGAAACCCGAGGCGTTGGAGATGCTCGTTTGCACAGAAGACTGGCTGAAGGCTGAAGATAGGACGCAAGGGAAAGCACTATCAAGTTCCACAAGTGGGAGCAACTCGCCCGAAGAACAACAACAACAACAACAACAATAGCTTTTCTTCGTATGTTAAATTAGAAAAATTGTAGTCAATTAAAATTGTACATAAGAAATATGTTATTGTATAAAACTTATTTGTGAATTGAATTCTTCATTTCGTTATAAATTGTTCAAATTGTATAACTTAAATTCATATGAATAAAATTTCAAAATTTGTTGTCAATTTCACTCTTTCAATCTTATTATTATTACGTTTTTTTTGTTTATTAGTATTATTACCTACTTAGTATTATAATTAAACATCATTTGGGGATATTTGATTCAATTTGAAGAATTGTAGTATTATTACTTATTAGTATTATTACTGAATTACATACTTAGTATTATAATTAAACATCATTTGGGGATATTTGAAGAATTGTAGTATTATTACTTATTAGTATTATTACTTACTTAGTATTATAATTTTTTAAGAAATGTAGTATTCATCAAACAAAAATATGGTTGTTTGTATACATCATTTGTAAAATTATTATTATTATTAGTTCAATTTAAGCTACCAAAAAAAAATATATATATATATATACATATATACATATATATATATATATATATATATATATATATATATATATATATATATATATATATATATATATATATATATATTATTATTATTATTAAACGGGCCAACCCGCGGGTCGACCCGGCCCAACCCGAGTTGAGCCCTAAAGGGTTCACGGGTTGGGCGGGCCACCCAAATGAAGAATTAGCCCGGCCCGGCCCGGCCCGTATAAGAGGCCAACCCGGCCCGGCCCGGCCATTCAACTGTGCCAACCCGTACGGGTTGGGCCCGGACCGGCCCGAACGACCCATTCGCCACCCCTAATGTTAATTGAATAAAGAATATTAATCAAGTTGGGGTGAAGGGTTAACAAGGGTAGTTGATAATATAGTGATTGTATTCGGTATTGTGGGCTTTGTTCCCAAAATATTGTGTCGGCTAGTGCTATCGATTTATTGTTGGATTACTGGCTGCAGTACCCTAATTCATCGTGTATTGTTTAAGGACCTATCGTACTGACTATTGTTATCGTTATGGTGCAAGAAATTGCTATTATTATCGTGTGAATACATAAACTATAGAATCTACCACCTTAGTCTAAAAAAATCGATTGTATGCATCGAACCTGCGGTACGTCACAAATGGGACACAGTAGTACGTGCATTAGCTAGGATTAAAAATGAATAATAGACTTAAGACTTTCATCACATTATCATTGCATATTGTCATCTTTGTTGAACAGTGTTATCGTTATTGTTTACCATGGTTGTTATTGTTTATTGTTATCGTTATAAATCATCGTTATTGCACATTGTACTACTATCGCCTTGTCACTGTTCAATACTATTGTTCTCATCGTCCATTGTATGCATCGTTATACCGTTATTGTCATTGTTCTCTGTCTTTCTACTTGCTGTCCACGACTTGCTCTAAAGACATTTTCTTTTCCACTCTAGTTAATCCAGTTACAGGTGAACAAGGAGAATTGGCAGGAGGCATTGGTGAGCAGTTCTACTAGGATTGGAGCAGGAGCCTCTCGAGCTATTTGGTAAGTTTTTATATCCCAGATGTTGGGTTATTTTGATGTTGGTTATTTTTATGCTTAATATCCAATGTTGTTATTTATGTGATTATTCTTTCATTGTATGCATCATTGTATTACTTCTTATTTATATTGTTGAGTTGGATCAATAACAGCATATGAATGACGCAAGTCATTCGCTGGGCTGCGTCACGTGCATACATTCCGTATTTTTTTGGGAAGCGGGGCGTGATAGTTTGGCAGAGAAGCTATTTGGTGGAAAAATATGCAATAACTGATGTTGTTGTTCAGAATAATGGTATTATTTTCTTTGTTGTCGTTATTGTAAATAGCGGCAACGAGTAAAATTAAAATCTAAAGAACTTTGTGCATGTTTTGAACTGTTGCCGTTATTTGGAATAATATTACTGGTATCTGACACCGTCATTCCCAACAACGGCATCAGTTATTTTTAATTTGCACTAAAAAATGCACAGATTTGCACAGCTTTACTTCAAGTATCAGACTTCAGTTCATCAAATACTTCAACATATATCGCAATTATCAACAACAAATATGAGCATTAATACCATATCCCTTATATCATAACTCAATACCATATATCATATATCACAACCCAAATATCATAATCATATATCACAAAAGCAAATAATACAATATACGAAAGTAACACGAAAGTTTACAAAGTAAAAGTTCATAAATTTTCTTACACCCCCTAACTAGGCGTGTAATGTGGGGGATGCCTCCTCTTCCGAGATGGAACTCTCTTCCTATGTTGACCAATTTTCTGTGTCACAGGTACACTAGGGTCAACCTCAGTATCATGCTCATCTGCCTCTTGTACAATCTCTTGTGATTCTAATTGAGAACCCTCTCTCGGCCTCCTTACAATCTTTGGTTGCTGCCCTTGTGAAGATGATGATTCTGTTTATCTTGGTGGTGGTGGGGGAAATTAAGATTGTCTTGATGGTGGTGGGGGATGTTGAGCTTGTCTTGGTGGTGGGGGATGTTGAGCACATCTTGTTTGTGGAAAGGGAGGGTGAGGGTGAGTAGCACCTTCAGGTTGTTCTAAATGAGAGTTCAAGACCGAGCCATCTCCAACATCTTCAAGCAAAAACCGACACGGATCGAGGATTTCTCGCACTAGATCCTTACAAGCTTTTAAGGCATTTCTTTTCAACACACAAGCACATTTTTGTGCAATATCTCATGTGTTGTCAATCTACATCATCAATAATCACAAAGTAATATCAGTAAACCAAATTATTTAAAACAAGTTTTAACAAATTGTGTACATAATATTTAAATGGAATAATTATTAACAAACGCATAAATTTACCATGAGTCGGTACAATGAAACCTTTGGTTGATACATTGATTGAGAAGACGAATATGCCGATGGTGGTTCCACTTGGTTCTTTGGGATCAGTATTTGAATACCCATCGGGATCATTGATTTTGGAGCAATAAACAACCGGTAACAAGACTGTACCATGTCATGTAAGCTTCTAGAAAAGACCCGTCATATGGTATGATCTCGTCAAGCACCAAATCATACTTTCTCTCATTCCATATTGCGACATAAGAGTGATGGTGATCGACCCAATCCATAGTCGACGATCGTCCTTGACCGGTAATATTGTGTAGTCTTCGGTCGTACATTCGGTTCTTCGGGATTCTTTGTTGTGCATTGAATTGTCGGAGGACTCGATCAGGATAATAGAACTCCACGATGTTAAAATTTATTAGTGGAGCTGGTGTCAACCAAAGTTGATTGTTTACCGTGCAACTTGGGGAGAGCCGTTGTAGCCGTTCGGGAGTATATGGAGTCCAATTGACGTATTCTTCCCGGAGCTGATTGAGCTCATCTCTATAATACATCAACACTCCACGTGGGTTATCTCTCCACGTATGGCGGTAGGTCCAATAAACCCCTAAAGGAAACCTCAAAACTTCGATCTCCTCAACCTCTTTCCATGCTTGTGAAAGAACCGTAACACGAGGACGGCTAAGGTGTGGTCGTTCCCAACACCAAATCTGTAATATACCCATCGGTCTGGTCATTTGAATTGATCCCATTGAACAATTGCACAAAGCACGATAAATAGAAGTTAATGCCGCACTTCCTCAACTATAACGGCCGGCTCTATGTATATCGGCAATCAAAGGAAGGTACATTAGATGGATGACATCACCCGAAGAATGCGACATGAGAACACCATCAATCATACTAATTAAATAGGCCCGAGTGTAACATTGTACTTAAAAGTCGGTATGTTCATCCCCCAAACTTTGTTAAACTTTTCATGGAGCCACGAACGCCGGATTGATTCGCCGACAAAAACATGTTTGTCATCCTCGGCAACCTCTCTCCCAATATAATCTCTCACTATCATTACTTTGTTGAAAAAGATGTTGCCGGTCACGGTCACCCCATCGATTGAAAGTCCCGTTATAATCACTATATCTTGTAGCGTCATTGTCATATCACCAACGGGTAGGTGGAATGAGTGTGTTTCTGGCCTCCATCACTCGACAAGAGCGGTAAGTAATGCATGGTCTATTTCACTTTTGTCAACATCGACATTTCATGGAAACTGACATTTAGCAAATAGTTGTGTATACGTGGGTCGGCCGGCAAAGTTGTGTGCATTCGGAAACTCTTATTCTTGTCCTCTCCCTTCCACACCGCTTGAGAACTATGCTCTTCTTGCAAATATAGTAGGGTTGGGTCTAGTGGACCCAGACCTCCATGTGTGGAGGAAGATGACGCACCTAGTGCATGCGAAGAAGATGGTTGGTCGGCATCTTTCTCTGTCAACAACAATAAAGAATGTGTCATGAAAAAAATTAATAACGACGTGTCATGAATTTTAAATTAATAACCATATGTTAACAAAATTAATTTTGCGTCAAATTAATATTTGAGGCTTGTTTAACAAAATTAACAAAAATAACTTGTTTAATAAACGATGTGTCATGAATTTCAAATTAATAAACCATGTGTCCACTTTAATAAACTTTCAGTCAAGATAACCAAAATTTTGACAATATTCGTATCAAACTATTTGCACGTATGATTAACCCACCACAACATCTCTATACACAACATATTTATATATAAACACATTTAATTTCAATATCCATTCATACATAAACATATAACTGATTAACTTTTACAAATTTATCAATTCTAGTTTATACAAATTTCTCCAACATATATTATACTATATTGTCAATTCTCTCACCCCAAAATCTATTCTCATTCATAGGTTACTACAACTCATATCAATCTCCACAGCTAATTCTCATACACTACACCCTCAATATAAATCTCAATCAACAAAGTAAATAAATTCAAAGGAATTAAGGATTTCCGAATACCTACCACAATTTCGAGACCAAGGAGATCTGTTGAAAAATTTGCGCCAAATTCCAAGTGAACGAGGGAGAAAAGGTGTTAACAATTAGCGTTTAATGATGAGTATTTTGAGAATGTATTTAGGATATGAAAGAGGAGAGTTACAAGGTTTCCAATAGTGGCATCTAGAATTTTTGGGTTTCGGGAGTGAGAGAGATGGGAAACAGATCTAAAGTGAAAGAGGAAGGAGAAGAATGAGCCACTATTTGTATGCAAAAAATTATAACTGATGCCGCTGTCCCTAACAACGGCATCTGTAATGAGAATGTCGTTGTTGGGAATAACGGCATCATCTATAGAATTTTTTTACACTCGCATTTTTTTCCAAGTCATGTAGAGTACACGATTGAAAATAAGATAACTGGTGTCGTTACTCTAAATAGCTGCACGCAATTTTTTTAAATAAAAATGCCGCTATTGAAAACAACAATATAGAATTAATCTATGCCGTTATTTTAATAACCAATTGATGCGGATGTTTCCAAAACTAGGTTAGTTGGATAAATATTTTGAAAGTGAATCATATCGTTCAATATTTTCAACGGTGGGTCAGTACGGCAAAAAATTCGATGCGGTGTGGGGGTGAGTCGAAAGGAGCGAGATATTGAGTACATATGGAAGTCGGTAAATCACGATGGGGTATTAGAGGTAACGATTACAAGTCTTCTTCCTGATTATATTATATTAGAAAATATTATATTATATTAGAAAAATTATTTTTAAATTCATTGAGTTTCATAAATATTGGAATATTCATATTCCTAAATTAATTATTTTTAATCTCAATTTTTTTAAAAAAATTAAATTATTTACTGGTTCTTTTATATTTTCAATATTACTCTTTCTAAAATATGAATGAGTTATCTTTTTTCTTATTTTATTCTCTTTCTCACAATATGAAGAGACATAAAATTCTCAATAAGTAAAGATATATTGTTTTAAAGTTTTATATGAAAGTGAAAGTCTTAAATAGAATATTGAGGCAAGGAGAAAGTGGATAGTGGTAATGGATATACATCAAATGTTATAATACTTTTTTTTGATAACACGGATAGAATCTAGCGATTCCAGTCCAATCTATAAATAATAAGAATCCAGCAAAAATAAATTACAATTTTACCGAAAGTAAAACTAAAAGTAGACCACAACACCTAAACAAACATTAAGGAGCGCAATTGAGAAAATTGCGTAAGACCAAAACCAAGATACAAGGAGCCGAAGGACAAAATCAGCAAACTAGAGGACTGGCCCAGCTTCATCCGCTCAGTCCCAAAGGCCTAGCCAACACCAAACCAACATGAGAAACACAGCGCTGGGGAAAACCAAAAATACCCGAGCCACACTGGAGGTCGCTCCGACACCGACTAAACAGCAGACAAAACATCACGAGCGACCAGGAAGCGAACACGCAGCCACCTCCAAAAAGAAAGAGAGAAAATGAAGCGAGATAGGGAGAGACTAAACTAGCCAGTAGCAAAAGCAACATGGGCATGAAACTGTCGAGGGAAATGGATATGTGCACATGGGAGATGCATAAACACTGCATCCTCCGGCGAGAGGAGCAGCAAAGAAAGAAACAGATCGGGCGAGAGCACCTAAAACTGCCTAAATCGACTCGAATGAGACTCAAAACAGGTAATCGGTCGGAGCAAAGTCCGACAACTACACAATAAGAAACAAACAGGGAACCCATGAAGCACCTCTGGGAAATAATCCCCCCATAACAAAAGAGGCAATCAAAACACTAACGGGGACAGAGAGTAATCCCCTAAACAAAGGCCAGAGCAACTCCGCCAAACGACCAAAAAACTAACAAATGAACTTAGTCTCCAAATGAACAACAGCCTTTAAGAGACCTCGAGGCTGATCAGCTGCAGGTAGCACCAAAGAAACATAAACCATTAGAAGCCCATCAACAAGAACAAAATATATTAACTTGAGTAAACGAAATAAAGGAACAAAATAACAAGAACAAACAGTAAAGTAAGTAATCAAACAACCTCCAAAATAGAGGCCAAGAAGGCCTCCAATATAACATCCAACCCAAATAAGCATAGTGAGAAAAGACGCCATCTAAATAGCACAAAAGAGCATCGGAGCCAACTAAGCCATAACAGGATAGCTGGGGAACAAACTGGCTGGCCCTAGCTAACGATCTTAGCCAAAACGACCCAAAAAGACAGCCAAAGGAAAGGCAAGCAACCACCATAACCACATCATAGTTGCAAAAAGAATGGGGAGAGAACAAATTAGAAATGAACTAGAGAAAAAAGATTAAGTAATATTCGACCGAAACAAAACAAATGCCTCATCTAGGCGACTTAGATGCAATACTTCCACTTTATCATTCGATAAAGTGGAATGCCAAAATTTAGAGTAGAATGAAAAATCGTCGATCATATTATCGATCGATGCGGCTGATTGAGAGAAAATACGTTTGTTCCGCTCCGACCAAACGACCCAAATGATAACCATAATGGACAGGAACCGAGATTTCCTAAATTCTTTTTTGAGAGACGGAGACATCCAACAGGACGAGAAGTCACTGGGGATATTAGGTGCTTGCCAGGCTATAACAGTAATCCTCCATAACGGTTGAATAAAGCAACACTTGAGAAAAAGGTGATCGGCGTCCCCATGATCGGAGGAGCATAATGAGCAAGATTGGCCTAAGGCCAGGTTCATTTTTTTAAGGACGTCAACAGTAAGAAGCTTGTTGTTAAGCGCTAACCAGGTTACAATCTTAGTTTTGAGAGGAGCGTTACTGCTCCATAGGAGCTTAGCAAGCGAGGAGTAGATACCCCCGAAATTGATGAAGTTATAGAAGGATTTAACTGGGGAGTTACCAGAATTGGTCCATCTCCATGTGAAATCTTCTATGGGATTCCAGGATTAAAGATTGAGACCGCTGAATAGCTCGTGAAGCTAAATCAGTAGAATAGAAGGAAGAGTGGCAGCGAACGGAATCGACCAGAACTTTTGGTTATTAATGGTAATAACATACTTTGCTACCATGGCGGAGGAGTTGGAAGCTAACCGGTAAAGCGCGGGGAAAGTTGAAGCTAGTTTGAGATTACCGAACCATAAGTCTTCCCAGAATTTGGTCTTAGAACCATCAGCACACACGTGGATCAAGCCACAACGGAACGGGACAACAACTTTCTAGACCCCCTTCCAGAAAGAAGAGGCCTTGCGGGAAAGGGGATTTTGAAACCCCCACATCTTACGGCGGTAAAAGCAGTTAAGAAAGATAAGACGAACCCAGAGCAGTTGATCATTTTTTAGAAATTTCCATAACCATTTGCACAGAAGGGCAAGGTTTTGGTGTCTGAGATCCAAAACCCCTAGACCTCCAGCAACCTTAGAAGTGCAGACCAATTTCCAATTGCAAAGGTGAGAGCCCCCTTTATAAGTATTCGCACCTGACTAGAAGAAATTCCTTCTGATTTGGTCGATCCTCTTAATCACCCAAGTTGGGAGGTAGAAAAAAGACATCATATATAAAGGAATAGAGGAGAGAACAGAGTTTACGAGGATGAGTTTACCACCGCGTGACAGTTGTTTACCAGACCAACTGTTAAATCTAGATTCAACTTTTTCAATCATCGGCATCCAATCCGATTTATGAAGCTTTCTCCATAGCAAAGGGATACCGAGGTAAGTGATCGGAAATGAGGCCGACGAGCAGTTAAAGAAATGCGCAATTTTCGATTGGCAATTTTGAGACCCTCCGAGCCAAAGAACCAATGACTTTGAAAGTTAATGGATAAGCCAGAAGCACTTTCAAAGACATAAAGGAGTAACTTAAGATTATGTAAAGAGCACCCATTTGGTTGCGCAAAGATAATGGTATCGTCGGCATATTGCAAGTTCAACACACCTCGATAACATTGAGAACCCCACAAGCCTTCAATAACACCAACCTCCCAAGCATTACGGAGCAGCTTACTGAACACATCAGTAACAAGATAGAATAATAGAGAGGAAATAGGATCGCCCTGGCGAAGACCTCGTTTACATTTGAACTTGTGACCTTCCGACCCATTAATAATAATGGACGAGGTACCAGCAAAGAGGCTGGATTTAATCCAAGCGATCCATATAGTACCAAAGCCACGATGTAAAAGGATTTCGAATAGGAAATCTCAGCTAACATTGTCATAAGCTTTCTGAAAATCTAATTTTAATAGAATCCCCTCCGAGTTGGATCCATGGCATTCCGAAATGATTTCTTGGGCCGACGCCATGCTATCCAAAATGAAACGATCTTTAATAAAGCCCGATTGGGCAGGGTCAATAAGAGGAGATATACTCGCACTGAGGCGGATCGAGAGAACTTTCATAATGATCTTGAAAGTTGAGTTGAGAAGGCTAATTGGCCAAAAGTTAGAAACCAAGTTGGCTTCCAAGAATTTGGGGATAAGGATAATATGCACATAATTGATCCTATCAAAGGAAAAATCCCCTTGGTGTAAATCGGAGAACATCTTGAACAGATCATCTTTGAGACAATCTTAGAAGCGTTGCAAGAAGAAGGTTGGAAACCCTTCAGGGCCAAGGGCAAAATCACTTTTTAAAGAAAACACTGCGGACTTAATCTCGTCCATGAAAAGGGGAGCTTCCAAACTCGATAGATCATGCGTCTGCAGCCCGTACAATTGGGTCCAGTCCAGATGAATAGGACGGTGTTTATGAGATCCCAAAAGATCTTTAAAGAAATGAAAAAAAGGTAGAATGGATATCCGAGACCGAAGTAAATTCATTGTCGTTTTCTAGAATAGAAGAAATAAGATTACATCGCTGACGATGCGATGCGAAATTGTGGAAGAAAGATGTGTTGCCATCACCCTCCTTCAACCAACGAAACTTAGCCCTCTGGGCCCATTTAATGTTATCGTTGTGAAGAAGGGACGCAAACTCTCTTTTATAAGACGCCCTTTCAGAACGAAGGGATTCCGGAATTGGTCCAAGCTCCTCAAGTAGATCAATAGACTGAATGGTGGACAGAAAAATATTTTTAAGAAAATTAGCTTTAGCTACATTCTTTTTACACCAGATTTTGCAACCGAATTTGATAGCACGTAGCTTAATAAGGATGCGACCTAGCCCGGAAGAATCCGAAATGGAAGAGAGGCATTCCGTAATAAGGTTGACGAAAGTTTGGTCTTGCAACCAAAACTTTTCGAACCGGAATTTGAGGGGTCTGGAGAAATTAAAGTTAGAAGACAACGAGATGGATTGGGCAAGGCCGAAACGAAGGAGTTGTGGAAAAAGTTGATCCAGTTACTAGAAACGAGAAAGCGGTCTAATTTAGCTATGGTTGACGACAATCGCATATTAGACCAAGTGAATGATCTGTCGTTGAGAGGGAGATCAGTCAACTGGAGGGAGTGAATGCAATCGTTAAAATGGGAGGAGTCATGGGAGAGAGAGGAACTACTCGAACTTTCAGAAGAGAATCTGGTGACATTAAAGTCCCAACAAAAAGTCCAATAGCCCTGAATGTTATATTGGAAGGAGTTTAGTTCATTCCAAATGATATGTCGACGGTCTGCGGTGGACGGGCCGTAAACTGAAACAACTGTAAGATACAATTGAATTCGGCCCAGTGAAGTTGAACCACAAGTGTAACCCCTATTTCCGTTAGTATGTATTTTTTTCAAATATTTTTCCGTATTTTAAATTCTTAGTATCTTGTAAGTATTATTTCTTAATTGATTATATTATTCAAACTACTTTTATGAATCCCAATATTTAATTATTCAACTGTTTTAATATTTAAATGTTTTGAAGCTCAAGCCCAATTGTTTAATTATTTATCATAAGCCCAATTTCACATTCGTTTTATCCTTATTTATTCTAAATTGTGAAGCCCAAATATAAAGCCCAAGATTACAACCCAAACCCATATCTATTGGATCCCAACCCATTAACGCATTATCCTACCCTATCCAAATTTAACTATCCGTATACAAATCTCCTCACATTCTCCCACTCTTCACCTCCTGTAATCCCATAACCCCTCACTATCTCATAATAACTACCCCCATTACTTTACTCATTATTATATTTATTATATTATTATATATAAATATTACCCGCTCCCGTTCTCTCTTTCTCCATCTCTTCTCTCTTCCCATACTCTCTCCATCCTCTGTTCCAAAAACCCAAAACATAGGCCCCATTCCCCCTTCATCGTCTTCCTCAGCCCGCCTCCGCCTCCCGAACCCATTTCCCCTATCGCCGATCACCAACCTCTCCTTCCCATCATCTTCATCCGTCGAGCGCCTTGTCTCCTTATTGCTGCCATCCTCCAAGCCTCCTCTGCCATCCTCCACCACAGTCGAAGCCCCCAGTCACCGTCGTCTTCCTCCTCGTCCTTTGTTGCCTTTCCCCTCGCCGCTCGAGCACCGCAAGTCCCCTTCCTCAACTTCGTCTCTGCCTCCCATCGTGCTGCTAGTTATTGCCACCGACAGTCGCTCGTCTTCCCCGCTCGGGCCATCGTCTTCCTCCTCCTGCTCGAGCACCTCACCTTCGACCTTTCCCCCTACTCTGTGTCGCACCAGACCCGTCGAGTGCCTCCTTCCCCTCTCGCTCTCCCCTGTGCACCCTCAGCCCCGAGAACCCATTGCTGCTCTTCCCTCTCTTCCTCTCGTCGCATCTCTGACCACCACTTGACTCCAGTCATCCCCGAGCTCTCACGTCGCTCCGCCATCGCCGTCCAGTTGTCGTCGCCCATGCCCAGTCGCAGCTCTCTCTCTCGCTGTCTTTCTCTCTCTCTCTCTCTCTCTCTCTGTCGTATTTTGGGAAGATGGAGAACAGGGTTGCTGTTTGGTGTTTATGGAGTAGGGGATTGTTTTGGAGTTTGCTGTTTTGGGAAGATAGGTTGGGTTATTTTATTGGTGTTTGGTGTTTGTGTGGGGAGATCCGGTCGTGAAGTGGAGTTTGGTGTGTTTGCTGTTGTGGAGAAGTAGAGTTTGTTGTTTTGCTGTTGGCTTTTGTTATGTTGCTGTCTCTTTGTGCATTAGTCTCCGTGCACGTATCTTGCACGTGCTTCACTGTCCGGGATTCTGATTCTGTTATTCTGGTATTTGATATTATCGTCTTCGATTATCAGGCAAGTATCCTCTTGTATAATTCATTTGTTCTCGTACAAGCTTCCTTTGAAAAATACCGCAAGTATATTCTTTGAAAACTGTTGCAATACATAACACATTGATTCTGTATTCGTATATGATCGCGAATACCTTATTTCCACATGTATTACATGAACACGATGAATACACACATATGTACTCTTAGGATTTATGTGCATGAATGTTTTACCCGTGATAGTAGTTTAAATATGATATCTTATTATTGTTGATAAAAATTAATAAAAGTAACAAGTCGGAGTATAAGGATAAAGATCTAGGAGTGGGCAATATAGAAGAGTGTACTCAGACGGGAGCTCGTGGTTTCCCGATGCAAGTTGCAAGTTTGCAAATTATAAGTTTATATGTTTCACGCTACAAGTTTACACTCTATATGTTTCACGTTACAAGTTTGCACGTATCTCGATAAAAGATACAATTGATATATTTTTTTCGAGTACGTGACCTATAGAATCCACCACTATCCCTAAACGTAACTGATTGTATGTAGCAACCATGTAGTAAAAGGATGGATGCATGAAGTGCTACCTAGGTAGAATTAAACATAAGACATGAGATTAACACGTGCACTTGCATGATCCAATTACATGTACATGTTCATGTTGTCCTGTTTACTTACTTACTTGTTTACATGCATGCCACTTGTTTCATGATGTCTTATTCATGATCCTGTTTATATATTGTATTTCTCCTATTATATAATTCTTGATTCCTTGCTTTTTTTCCTGCTTCTCGTTCGTTTTGTACTTGTCTCGTTAGCTTGAACCACTTGCAGTCCGTAACTTGCATTAACGGGCGTCTTCTTATTTCTTTTTTTTTGTATAATGTACTTGCAGGTCCGAATGGAGAGTTACCAAAAGGTTTTGCTGATCAAGTGTTTTAGTCTTATTAATTATCATGTTATCTTTAGTTCATATCTTTTATTCATGCTACTCTTTATTGTATTCCGGGCGTATTTGACCCATAACTACTTTGTATTTTCCAGCTGTTGGTTATGTTATACACCATGTCATGTACTTTTGTTATCCTATTGTGATTTTACATGCCTACATGGTTTTGTTGTTATCTTATTGTTGAGTTACCTGTACAGTTTATGAATGGTGTATTCGCATCATTCGCTGGGCCTCAGTCACGTGCTCGTATTCCCGTATTTTGGGAAGCGGGGCATGACAACAAGGAAGAACATTAATCTACGAATTGAAATGAGGGAGAAATAGGCGTCTTTGAAGCCAAAGAGGATTCCTCCTCTAGAGCCTAAGGCGTCCAGAGATATCCAATTGGTGATTAATGTTCTGCCGATCGAACATAAGAGGGGAGGAGAAGGAGACTCAATTTTCGATTCTTGAATAGAAATCATATCACAATGAGAGGAGGAAATAAGGTTAAACAAAGCTAGTTGCTTGGACGCACATTGCAATCCCCGAATATTCCAAGAGATGCTAATCATTAAAGAACGAAGTCTCAAAAGCTCTATAGATTTCACGGCTACGAATTAAATCAAAGTCAACAAAGTTTTCTGAGTTAACAAAAAACCCCATCTCCCTAGACAGACGAAGCATGTCTAGATTAGAGAGGGAGTCAAAATGCACCTGGTATATGGACCCAAGTTGTACCTTTTCAGACGAATAGAGCAAGGGGGCAGAAATATCGACTTTGCAAATCTGAGTCACAAGGGAAACCTGAGAATCCACCAAATATTTCGCGACTCTATTAGATCTAATACGAGCACTAGAGCGAATGATAGAAATAGGTTTCTTAACACGGGTAGTATTATGCTGCGAACTCCCTAGGGGGCCCGGGGAAATTGATCGCATCAATTCCTCCAAATGGCAACCAGAGAGGAGTTAATGGGCAACCGAACAGAAGGATGAGTCGAGTGGAACGAGGGGGAGGATAAGAGAGGGACCTCTCCCTACCTCCACGGAGAGGATGAAATCCCACCGAGGAAGGAGGAAGAGCCCAAATAAGGGAATTAAAATGGTAAAAAGTAGCGAGACAGTAAGTAAGAGTGTAACTAGGAGCAAACGAAAATAGTAGGGCAATTTGAAAATTGTAACCGCTTTTGAAAGCCAAACAATTAGAAGACCGACATTTAATAATAACCATATGAAACATGAAAGTTATCTGTTTATGCGCCAGGGAAGGATCCAGGTCAGCTAATTCTTCTTCAAGAAGATTATCTTTATCTACCCAAGCATCGGGGTTCGGAGAGCCAGGAGAGAAAGCTTTGCCTGCCTCAGGAAGATGACTATGCCCTGATGAGGAAGTGCCGTGAACATCGCTTTTGAGTTTGTCCCACACTGAGGAGTAATGGGGATTCAAATCCCAAACAGGACACTTCTCCTCAGAGTCGACGAGGTTAGGCTTAGACGGAATAGAATTAGTTGCCGCTGAAGCAGCAAGGGCCTAAGAAGAGTGAGTCTTGATCGGGGGCAGCAAGGGTAACTTAGGAGCGAGCTCGACAGGTGCAGATTGAGAAGCGGACTGATTTT
The DNA here is from genome assembly GCA_017893485.1 of Hemerocallis citrina. Classification (NCBI taxonomy): domain Eukaryota; kingdom Viridiplantae; phylum Streptophyta; class Magnoliopsida; order Asparagales; family Asphodelaceae; genus Hemerocallis; species Hemerocallis citrina. The sequence goes on along the minus strand of CM030359.1, from coordinate 329,719,691 downwards.
TCACCGAGGCGATGTCGGGATTAATCCAGACCAAATTGTGAGCTTTAGAAGGTGAGATTTTGGAGATAGAAGGAGCGGTAAAATTTCTGCGCTGAAAGGGGAGGTTCTTTTTGGGATGATCCTTGTGCAACATCCTCCATTTAGAAGAGGGAGTACTCGAAAGAGAAATTTTTTTAAAATATCTAAGCTTTTAGGCGGTGATATTGAGGCAATTTTGAGACAATTTTGATTTCCTCCAGATCTTCTCCATCCAGATCTATTTCCCTTCTCCCCCAACTCTTTCCCCCTACCCCCTTCGCAGGACTTCCCGATCAGATCACTTCTTCCCCTTTCTTTCTCTCTAGCTTCTCCCCTTTGCTCCAGTCAGCTGCGTGATTTTCCCCTTTGGCCTCCCCGCATCTCCCCCCAACTCTCTCCGATAGCCTGGCCGTTGCATCCGAGTGAGCTCTCGTTCAGTGGCGGTGATCTGGGTTTTTGAGGTGATTCGCTCGGTGCTCTTGAGCTTGGTGCCTCTCCCTAGTCCAGATCTCAGCAGCCCCCGTTCGATCCGGTTCCTTCCAGCGCTCCATTCACTAGCCTATCACTGTGAGTAGTTGTACTTTTAATTTTCGGCTCTTGGTTTTTTATTTCGCGGTTTTGTGTGCTCTCAAATTCGTTGGTTTTTTAGATCTCCCTTGATCTCTCTTCTTTTCGCTCCTTGTCTTCTACCTTCCTTCGTTCTAGTGCTCCTCAGTGCTTAGAGCCGTTATTTCATCAGAGCTTTTTGCATTGATTGGTTTTCAGTTTGTGGTGGCTTGTGTTTGGGTTGATCTTACGATCACCTTGGTTAGAGTACCCTTGTTTGAGTTTGCTGAGCTCGATTTTTCTTTTGTTCTTTTTTTTCGATTTTGGAAGTTCTTTTTTCCTCTTTTTTTGATCAGCCAGCTGATCGCTACAGTTTCGGTCTGTTGACTTTCCCTATCCCCGTTTTCTTTAGTGGACCTGGGCTGCTATGGGCCTCCCATGGGTTGAGATTGTTAAAAATATATATATATGAATACTCCCAGTTTCCAGGGTCCTATTGGTGGGCCTTCTCTGAGTGGGTCAGACTCGCTGAATGTTCTGGTCTCTCGGCCCTATTCGAAGAAGGTTCTAGGGCGAGGGCTTCGTCCCTTTCCCACCCTTTCTCCTCCGCCTTCTCTTCCTTCTCCAAGTATACCTCGTCTTCTTCGTCCATCAAAGCGTTGATTTGTTAACGTTGTCTCCAAGCTGGTCACATCAAGGCGTATTGCACAGACAACATGAAGTGCCTGTTCTATCTGAAATCTGGACACTCCCGAAATCGCTGCTTTTCCTTATAGCAAATTTTGGGATTGTCCATGGGAGTTTCCATCTCTGATCAGGTGATCGTTGCGCTGGATTTCCCCTCTCTTCAGACTAAACTCGTGGATTTTCATGCCCCTAAGTCGAAGAGGGCCAAATTTTCGTCCGCTTCTCCCATCCTCCCCACACCTCCTGCCTCCCAGCGTTTAGTTGTGGCGGTTCACTCCGAGACCCAAGTGAGTTTTAATCCCCCCCTCTTGTGTCCAAGCCTCAGGTCACCTTTGTGTTCATTCCTTCTTCTGAACTTTCTGATAAAAAGAACATGTTCGTATGCTACGGCACCGTATCCTTCAGCGGAGGTTCGATGTCCTTCGCTACTTTAGATTCATTTCTTGGCAACTCTTGTAATGTCTCGGACTGGGTTTGGGCTATCAACACATGCTCCAACAGCGAAGTGGTCATTAATTACCCCTCTCTTAAAATTCTGGAAGATCACATTGCCCTCAACTCTCTCTCTATCGGCTCCATCAAGTTAACCATTCGTAAATGGTTGTATCAGGGACATCCCTCTCTCTCCCTCATTCACTCTCTTGTTAAGGTCACGCTTTTGGGACTTCCTCCATTCTGTGATTCTCATCGTGTCGTCGCTAACATGACTAAATGTGTTGGACAATTGCGTCGCATTTCTTCATCCTCTATGCTGGCTTCAGGGTGTCTTCAAGTTGAGGCTGAGTTTGCTTGCCCATCGGCGAATGATAGAATTGATGCTTTCTCTTTGAGAGATAACAAGTCTACTTTCACCATTTCGTTTATCTACCAAGACCGTTCTAAAGGAGGTCAGGATCATGTTCCTTTGTCTCTGGGGTTCCTCAATACCCCCGCGAAAACAACTACCCTACCCAATACTTTCTCGGTTGGAACTTCTTCTCATAATACTATTCTCTAGATAAACTCATTCTCTTTCCTTTTTCTTTTTCTTTTTGAAAAAAAAGAAGATAAATCATAGTATTTGATGGAGTACATAAAATCCTAGTTATATACCTCCGCTCCCTTTTGTCCCAATCTGTTAGTAAGACTTGATTCCCATAAGAAAATTGAATTAAATAATTTAGTTTTGTTGAGGAATTTGGATATCTTTATTTTATGGGTTTTTTGAATCAATACTAATTCCCACAAAAACATTCTCGAGTATTATTGATTCTTCGGTTGACTGAATGAGAATTCTTCTACAACACATGGAATTTTCTAAATTCATCTGTCTCTTATTATTGGATTATTATAGAAAAAAGGACTTCCTTCCATTTTTAGAAGAGTAACATAGAAAATGCAAGGAAAAAAATTTAAATTAGTAAAAAATCTATTTAAAATGAAATTTGGGTCTAAATATAATATAGGTTAGGGTACTGGGGTTTTTAGTATTTATGAAACTCATCGGATTTAAAAATAAATCAATCTCTAGGTTTGAGTCAGGAAATAATTTTCTCTATTATATTTTGTCATAAAATAACATTTTTAAAAAAAATAATAAAAAAATAATATACTTTGATTTTATGAAACTAATAGATAGGAGTAGTCAACTCCTTATATTTGGTAAGATTTCTCACTATTTAGTAAGAGATCACATGTTCGATTCATGCCTAAATCCGAATTATTTGGTAGTGTTGGCAAATCTCTCTTCCCAAAGTAGAGGTTAATATTTCTTTTTACTGTTCGATATGTAAATTTTTTGAAAAGCTGTGCATATTCTTAAAATACTTATACTACATTTTTTATAATACAACTGCAACAACAATATTTGGAATAGATTCCGAGTCGATTGAGAGGTTACTAGAAATACTATTACAAGAATCACGAAAATAGAAATTATTTCTGTCTAGCCATAACACCCAAGTAGTTATCACAATTGCTATGTACCAAGCATCCTTCGTATCGTTGCGAACCGAGGCAAATTTGGGGCCAACCTACAAATTCTCGTATTCGCAGGGGTAGTCACATGTCCCTAAGACCCGTAATACCTCTACCATAGTTGCCTTACTCCTTTGGCAGTGAATGAAAAGGTGATTCAGATTCTCCGTATGTAAGTTAAAGAATCCACAGTTGGTCGCTATCTGGGGTTATCCTTTGGCAAGGTGCTCTCTGGTGAGGATTGCATTATTGAGCACTAACCAGAGAAAGACCCTGACTTTAAGAGATGTTTTGATTTTCCATAACACCTGTGCCCAGCTGGGTCTACATCCTCGATAGTGGATGCGATAATACAGAGACCTAACAGTGAAAGCTCCGTTGGAATCTAGTCCCCGGTGCATCTGATCTGGGCCTTGAGCACACATCGTCCCGTTTCGTGTAATGTGCATTTGCAGTTCATTCAGTCACTGATGTAACCCTGGGCTAAGAGGTCCTCGAAAAGACGATTTCCAATTGCCTCTCTTCCATATCTCGGCCAGAGATACATTCGGGCGAGTCATTTTCTCATACAAGTCTGGGAAAGTCTCTTTAAGGGTATGTGCACCACACCATTTGTCTCACTAGAATCTGGTGTACCATCCATTACCAATAGACAGTGTAACTGCTGAGTTGAAAGGCCCGCTTGCTTTGATAATCCCTTTCCAGAAGCGAGAAACTCTAGACCCTACACGGAAGCCTAAATTTCTCGTACCTTTCCCCCGAAGGTATGGTTGAATGAAATCCTGCCATCCTTCCCCGCTGTGGTGGAAGACCTTCCACTACCATTTTTCCAGTAGGGCAAGGTTCATATCTCTTAAGTCGATGATGCCTAGCCCTCCATGTTTCTTCTTCATGCATGCAATACCCTACTTGATCAGGTGTTATCCCCCCCTATTCGAGTCCGCCCCTTTCCAGAGAAATCGCTTTCAGATTCGGTCGATTCTTTAGATAACCCATTTTGGTAGCTCAAAAACGACATGTAGTAAATGGGCAGATTAGACAATACCGAGTTGATAAGTACCACTCTGCCCCCGAGGGAAAGCGATTTTCCTTTCCTCCCCGACAATTTGTCCTCCACCCTGTCTATGATAGGTAGCCAGTCCGTCTTAGTAAGCTTCCCTGGTCTGAGCGGGAGCCCTAAATATTTGATTGGAAACTCATCTGTCATACAGTTTAGTATAGTAGCATGGTCCTGTGCTTGTACATCGAAAAGTGCAATTGGAATCAAATCACTCTTATGAAAATTGATCCTGAGACCTGACCAGACTTCAAAACAGTAGAGGGCCCCTTTAAAGCAGACTGTTTCTGACCTGTTCCCGTTACCAAAGAGTAGGGTGTCATTAGCATACTGAAGAATCGTGCATCCTTGGTTAGAGGTGCTGTTAGCCACAGGCTTTATCCAACCTTTTCTCCGACAGTTATCTAGCATGCCCCTCAGTACATCCGCTATGATAGTGAATAGAAGAGGTGACAGTGGGTCCCCTGTCGGAATCCCTTCTTCCAAGAAAATGGTAGACCCGGCCGCCCATTAACCGAGATTGCCGTTTTACTAGTGTATAAACATTGCTTGATCCACCTAATCTATTTAACCCCAAAGCCTCTCCCTCTGAGAGATTCCAGAAGGCAATCCCAGTCGACGGAGTCATATGCTTTCCCAAAGTCTAGTTTAAGGAGGAAATTCTTAGACTGGTCCGGATGGCAGTGGTGGATAACTTGTTCTGCGGTGGCCACACAGTTCAGGATACATCTGCCCTTGATGAAACCAATCCGGGTGTTGCTAATTAAACTGTCCATTATACTTCCCAGGCAGATGGCCAGGACCTTTGTGATTATCTTAACCGAGCAGTTTATGAGGTTAATCTGTTTAAAATCCCCCACCCACTTAGACTCCACCCGTTTAGGTATTAGAACTACTTCCGCAATGTTGAACATACCCAATCTGAGGTTGTTGTGGAAGAATTCATCCATCAAAGCCATAATGTCCCCTTTTATTTCTTCCCAAAAAACTTGGAAAAACATTATTGGGAAGCCGTCTGGCCCAGGCAACTTGTCTACTCCCATTTGATTGATGGCCTTTTCTACTTTCAATTCCAAAAAGGGTGCTTCCAAAGTGGACAGCGAATGAGCTGACTCGTTCTGGCAGTCCTGCCAGAAATCTTCCCTAAGTGGGATCCTGAAGTCAATCTTCTTTCCAAAGAGGCCCCTGTAGTGATCTTGAAAGATTTTGGAAATCACATTTTTGTCTTGGGACGTTCCCGTTTCCGTTTGTATTGACAGAATTAGATTGGATCTACGTCTTGTACTTGCCACACGGTGGAAAAAGGCCGTATTCACGTCTCCCTCTTTGAGCCACGAAATTCTCGACCTTTGTTGCCATTTGATCTCCTCCAGCTTATAAAGATTGGCAATATTTTCTCGGAGTTCTAGAAGCCTGTTTCTTTCATCTTGTGACAAGACTCTCGTTTCCTCCAATCTCTCTAACTCATCAATTCCTTTCAAACAGGAGTCTTTTGTACGCTAGATAGTCGAGAATCTAGATCGGTTCCATTTACGTAGCCTCTTTCGCAATCTGTAGATTTTTTCACACCATTGGGTTGCAGCGTCCGATCTAGTAGTTGGGAGTGCCCAATTTTCCATCACTATGTGGTGAAATTCCTGGAATTCTAGCCATGCCTTTTCAAATCTGAACTTTCTTGGTCTTTGAACTCCCTGTACCCCAGCATCAAGTAGGACCGGGGTATGATCCGACGTAGGTCTAGGAATAGATTTAGCGGTTGCCAACGGGAATTTAGCCTCCCAATCCATCGATACTAGTATCCTATCCAATTTGGCCATAATCGAGGACGCTTGCATGTTTGACTAGGTAAAAAGTCTGTCGTTGATTGGGATATCGATCAGCTCTAGCTCTGTGATCACCCTATTGAAGTCTTCTCTGTGTTTGTCGCTCGAGCCTCTGCCCCTGTGCTCGAAAGCAAATCTAGTAATATTAAAATCTCCCCCAACGATCCAATCTCCCGACCATCTTTGTCGAATATCGATAAGCTCTTGCCAAAAAGCGTCTCGATATGGGGCTACATTCAGCCCATAAACGACAGTAATCGTATGCACCCAATTGTCCGATCGTCACCTCAGTAGAATAGTCAGGGAGTACGTTCCACTGTATTCCTTAAAACAAGTGAAAATATCCGGATTGAACCCAATAGCAATCCCCCCCGAAGCTCCTGAGGATGGTCGTAGTACCCATTCCTTGATTCTGTTGCCCCCTACTCTTTTGAGTTTAAACCCGTGGGCGAGCTTGGTCTCCTGTAACCCTACCACCTCCGCCTTGGAGTTCATAATGACGTTCCTAACTATATCTCTCTTCCCCTACCCCCCAACCCCCTAACGTTCCAGAATAGCGTATTCATTGGGGAACCGTTTGTAGGTTGATCGTGGGTGTGGGACGGGTGTCTTCCTCGAAGACCTTTGTCAACCCAGAGCAGGATCCCAGGTCTTTCTGATAGCTAGCCGTAGCCCGTTCAGTTTCCCAACCCCTTATTTTATTGAGCAGTAAAGCATTACGTTCTATGTCACATACCTCTAAGCCACAGTTTTGAGCTAGGATAAAAACATCAGAATCTGACATGAAATTTAAAATAGACGCTAAAAAACTTCTTGTACCTCTGTCATCGAACTTTGTAGCTTTGGCCGCTGCAGCTACCTCTAGATAGTCATCCAGGGACTCCACATGAGCCCTCTTAGGTGTCCACTGTACCCTGAATCCAACTGTCCTGCTTGACGTTCCAGAACTATAGCCAGGCGCTGATTCTGGAAAGATGGATAAGACCATCTCTGGAGAGATGTCTCTCTGTGTGTCCGCCATACATTCAAGATCCTCTGACTCCTCATCCGTAAATGAGAACTCCTCGTCTAAATTTAAGCACCCTTCCATGTCCTCATCGCTATCTGCGAATTCCGTAGTTGCAATCTTGGGGGGAGCTTCCATAGTAGGCCCGTCTGTGGGCCCGCTATTCGCCACTTGCCGCTGCTCATTGTGACTAACCGTAGTCTCAGATGGCCCAACAACAATATAATGTATCTTGGGCCCTTTTTTGGGCCCAATAACATTCTTACATAACCCCTCCCGTACACTACTCTCATCTATAAGGGAGTCGGTTATATGTATTTCTCCTCCGCGAGCTACCACACCGCTCTTCTCTAGATCTGTGTCTGCCGCTAGTGACAGTGGGGCACGTGGCTCCACCTGAATGGCTGGATCTGCGCTCGAAGCACAGAGTGTGGGAATCGACGCGTTGAAAGCGTCTTTATCTCTTCCTCCGCTTTCTTCTTCGTTGCAATTACCAGCTCCATCTCCTTTTTTCCTTCTTTGGGCTTTCCTCTTTTCGAGCGCTAAAGCCTTGCCTGTGTCTCTCTCAATTTGGGCGAAACCACTGTCAAGGTTCCATCCTTTGTTCGTCTTGTATCCCAAGTTGGCATGCTCCTCTCTCGACCCTCGACCCAATACCACCAACTCTTTCTCCTTTGGGTTTCGACTATGCATGTCGTCTTGCATGTCGATTTCCAGGCCGCTTTTGCCCTTTTTGGCCGTTTCGCAGTCTGTCTCCCCTCTCTGCTCCCCTCGCAGCACCTGCTCTTGCTCCTTTGCCGAACGAATTTGCATGTCGTTTTGCATGTCGACAAGCAAGGTGCTTTTGCCTTTTGCAGCTCGTGCACAGCCTATCTCCCCTCTGTGCTTCTCTCGTCTGGCTTCCCTACCAACTCCACCAACTTCGATGCGTAGGCTTCCATTTTTGGGTTTCTTTTGACCCTTTTTTGGTGGGTCGCCTCTGTGACTACCAAACTTCCCACATCTGGAAGTGATTGTAGATTTGAATTCCGAGCATCTGGGCCATTGGATCTGTTGGTCGAAACTCGTTCTCGACCAATTTTGATCGGAGATTCCTTCCTCGGTACTAATCCCTCCGCCACCTTAGTCGATTTCGAAGTTCGAAGTTCGAAGTTATAGAACGGCCTTCAAGTTGAGTTGCCCAGAAGGTGAAGTTTCCAAGTCAGCTATAATCTGTTTTTCAATTGATTTGATTATAGTAAAATTCGCATATCTCTACTATTATAATGGGAGAAGGCCTTAGTGGTATTTGTCATTATTTTTTTTTTTTTTTTAATTCTGTCATTTTGAAGCCAGCTCACTTTGGTAAATATTTTCGAAAGTGGACCAGTTTGGTAAATAGTTTCGAAAGTTGATCGGTTTGGAAATTATTTTTCTTTTTTTTTTCTTTTCCCTTCTTCCTCCACGTGCATCGCACGTGCATATTTTCGAAATGGACCAGTTTGGTAAATATTTTCGAAAGTGGATCTGTTTGGAAATTATTTTCCTTTTTTTCCTTTTTCCTTCTTTCTCCACGTGCATCGCACGTGCATGATACTAGTATTCATAATGTTCCTTCCATCATTCCTGCTGCAAAGACAAAAAAGGGAAAAAGAAAAATTCGAGTGTCACCATGGCCCGGTGGCCAGCTTGTTCATGAGCAGAAAATTGGGATCTTGCGTCGTGCTTGTATTGTTGTTTCACAACCAATATTTAAGTGGGTTAGAATGACTAAGTCTGTGTGCAGCTTGAGGCAAATGAGATGGCCCCTTTAGGTCCCTATTTTTTTTACAATTTTAGGAGTCCCAAATTTATATTTTTCTTATAAATATAGACACATATTTTGTGCGTAAAAAATTTATCTTGTAATTAAGGGCTCCCAGAAATAATTATTTGGGCCTTTCGCCTAGGACTGACATCTTATTAAAATAGTAGTGGTAAGAATTAAATTCTCATAAAAAAATTTACTACCTAAGTCAATTGGATGTAATTTCTAAAAGACGTTTGTTTCCTTATAAATAAAAATGCACATTTTAAGAAGTCAAATCCTTTAACAATCAAATAAAAGATCTAACGTTCCAATCAATTTGATCGGTAAGACATTAGAATATTCCTTGGTAAATTTTGGTAATGTATAATTTTTATAGTCATTTTGGTACTAAAATTCAGTCGAATTTAATATTTATATCTAAAACAATTGGTTGAGCCGGTTGTTCAATCTCCTCTTCTTCTTTTTTTTCATGATAAGACAAGCTGCCCTAGCCACCTTCACCGTTGTCGGAGTTTCGATGCTGCCGCCTAATCATTGCCGGACTTCATTGGTTTTCTCATTACTATTATTCCTGCACTTATATGGCCGCAAAAGTCCTAGTTACTCTGTAATATAAAAAATAGAGAAATGCTACACTTACATTGTTTATTACCCCAAACATACATGGGGTTTGTCTTTTAGTGGTGATTGGACCTTTTCTATTTGTCTTTTAGTGAGAGATGGACCCAATGATCACTAAAAGACAAACCCCATGTATGTTTGGGGTAAGAAACAATGTAAGTGTAGCATTTCTCTAAAAAATATAAGGAAAAAAAATTATACTTGGGGTTGATTATAAGTTTCTCTACAATTTTTTTTTGACTTACAAATTCTGTGTGTTTTGGTGGCCGACCCTCTTCATGTCCCCCAAGTTTGACAGTTTGTCTCAAAATTGATTTAGCCGACACACAAATTTTCGCGTACACCCAACCAAAAGTGATTAGGTCTAATGCAAGAAAGTTCTCGGAATTTAGGCACTGATTGAACGGACAAGAAAGTATGTACAACTGATGCTAGCTCTTTGACTTATTTTATTGGGGGCTGCTGCAAGCTGTACACATTGGTAGTTGGTTGGTTGATACCATGTCCAACATTATAGACTAGTTTATTTTGGAAATCCAGCGTGGGTTGTTTAATTCATGCAAATAAATATATTTGTTATCTACTTCCTCCTCGTTTCAAAGTATAAATTGTTTCTTTTTTTTCTCCATGTTGTATATTTTGTTACAACTCCGTATTGTCTGTCCCAAACTAGGAATCCGACCATAAACCGGTGAAGGGATAAGGGTTGCATTAGGCAGTTGACAGCCAACATAAAATTTTGTCAAATCTTATGAATATGAATCTTAATAATATACGCGCAAATGCTAGGGTATTCCTTGGAAGCGATGTGCTGTGCCTGCCTCCGAGTGCTTTGAAAATTGTGCAAAGGGCATCACACCGGCGTCTGGGTGCGGTGAAAAATGGGCAAGGGTTCCTACACCAATCTGGACGTATGTGGGTAAATAAGCTAGTCCAGAAAAATTGGCTTAGGTTAGCGACTTGGAATATGGGAATATTGACAGGAAAATACATAGAACTAGTAGATACCATGATTAGAAGAAATATTAATATAACTTGTTTACAAGAAACAAAGTGGGTAGGGGAGAAAGCAAAAGAAATAGATGGTTTTAAATTATATCGTTCTTGTAAAATTAGAAATAGAAATGGAGTAGGAATTTTAGTAGATAAGAAATTCAAAAGAGATGTAATAGGTGTTAATAGGAAAGGAGATAGAATAATATAAATTAAGCTTGTATTAGGGAATACATAATTAGTATCTTTAGTGCTTATACATCCCAAGTAGGATTAGATGCACAAGCTAACAATAAATTTTGGAAAGATGTGAATGAGATAATTCAAGAAGTATCCTAAGGTGATAAACTATTTATAGGAGGGGATTTCAATGGACATGTAGGAGAAGATAACATGGGATATGAGATGGTGCATGTAGGACATAGATTTGGAAATAAGAACGACAGTAGAGAGGCTCTATTAGATTTTACGGCTTCATATGATCTTATACTTGCAAATACTTATTTTAGGAAGAGGGAGGAACATTTGATAACCTTTAAAAGTGGGGCAAATAGGAGTCATATTGATTTTTTCATCACTAGAAAGATAGATCGTTGGACATGTACAGATTGTAAAGTTATATTGAGAGAGTTTTAACCTCACAATATAAATTAATGGTATTAGATGTTAAGATTGGGAAACACTTAGTGCAAAAAAGGAGACTAAGAACCCAAGAATTAGGTGGTGAAACTTAAAGAGAGATAAACTAGAAGTTTTTAGAGATAAAGTTCTTAAAGGAGTAACATGAAATTGGGAAGGGAAGACAAATTTGATGTGGACTAAAATGGCTACGTACATAAGAGAAATTTCAAATGAAGTACTTGGATAATCTAAAGGTAGAAGGTTGCTAAAAAAAGAAATATGGTGGTGGCAAGAAGAACTCCAAAATATTGTGAGAGAGAAAAGACCAACATTCAAAATATGACAAAAGAATAGAAATGAAGAGGATTTGGAGAATTATAAGACCGTTAGAAAAAAAAGTTAAGAAAGCGGTAAGAGATGCAAAAGTATACATTTTGTGTGGAGAAAGCGGTAAGATCCAAGCAGGATGGCTTAAGTGGAGAAGTGTTAGTGGTATTTTGTGTGACAAACATATACATTTGAAGTTGAAGGAAAAATTTTAGAGAACGACTGTTAGACCAGCAATGATTCATGGAGCAGAGTGTTGAGCAACAAAGAAACAACATGTCCAAAAAATGAGTGTAGCGGAGATGAAGATGCTAAGATGGATATGTGGTAAAACAAGGAATGATAGAATTAGGAACGAGCATATACAAGACATGCTGAAGGTAGCTCCAATCCAGGATAAGTTAAGAGAGAATCACCTCAGGTGGTTTGGACATGTCACACGTAGACCTAGTAGTGTCCCCGTTTGAAAGAGTGATTTGATAATTATTGATGGTAGAGTTAGGGGTAGAGGAAGACCTAAACTAACTTGGGTGGAAACGGTGAAAAAAGATATGATAGCTTGCGACCTTACAAAGGATATTGCACTAAACCGAGCAGAATGAAAAATCAGGATTTATGTAGCCGACCCCAACTAGTTGTGAAAAAGGCTTTGTTGATGTTGATGTTGATGTATCGTATATTTTGTTACGGAAGATAGAGATAGAGAGGTGTAGTCGAATCTCGTCTTGTAGCCTTTTATTCATAACATATATATGGAGGGTAAAGATAGGATTATGGTTTGGTAGTTTGGTTGTGTCTTCACCTGAGTATATGAGCTTGGACCGTCACCTTAATAAGTAGGCAACCACTTAAATAAGTGGTCACGGTTTCACAACACTATCCCTTGGATGCCTACTTTTAAAACATTGCCTCATTAAAAAAATTCATAAGGAAAACTCCACATTTTGTAATAAAATTATTAGCTGAAAAAAAGAGTACAAATAATTCTTCATGAATTTGATACTTCAGGAATCTAAGTGGGTGCGACTTACATTGTCTCATTAAAAATCTTTCGAAGGAAAAACCCAGTGGAAAAAAAAATCATCGAAGGAAAATAGTACAATGTGCAAAGACATTCTTCAGGCTCTATTAGGATCTTCAGGATGCTCCACCTCAAAAATACTAAAATTTATTACATTTAGTTCTTACATCAACTTAAATGAAAAATCACTCACTAAAAATAATACATTTGGTTATTACATTCCATCCAAAAAATTATCAGCCTATACATCTATATGCATATCTGCTGAAATCTTCTCATGTCAATCTAGTGTACTAACTTTTGAAATTTGAACATTGAGAGGGATTTTGTGAAGATATCTACTTTACATCAATCATCTTTTCTTCTTGATGCTGGTGGGTGAAGAAAATTTTTGGTGAGATGTGCTTCATCATGTCTCATTTGATGAAGTCTTCTCGAATTTGCTTTATACAGACTGCATTATCCTCATAAATGATTGTAGATTTGTTTGTGACTTCTGGGAGCTCACAACTCCCCCTGATATGCTAAACTAGAGACCTTAACTATACACATTCTTTACTTACTTCATGAAATGTCAGTATCTCAGAATGACTGGTCGATGTTGTTGTAATTGTTTGTTTGACTGATCTCTATGAAATAATTGCACCACTACTAAGAAAAACAAATCATATTTGTGATCTCCCTTTATGGGGATCAAATAAATAAAAAGCGTATGTATACTCAACAAGATCAATACATTCATATAAATAATATACACCAAGATCAATTGTTCCTTTGATATAGCTAAGAATGTGTTTTATGTTATTCTACTGCCTATGTGTAGGTGCGGAGCTATATCTAGCTAGCAGGTTCACATAAAAAGATATGTCAGGTCTAGTGCATTGTGCTAAATAAAGAAGTGCACTTATTACACTCAAATAAGGTACTTCAGGACCCAGAATATCTTCATTTTCTTCTTTTGGCCGATATGGATCCTGGTCAATTTTTAGTAATCTGACCACCATAGGTGTACTAAACAGATGACAATCACTCATATTGAATCTCTTCGGCAGATTTTCAGCATATTTGGCTTAATGTAGCAAAATTTCATTTTATTGTGCTCAATCTGCAGGCCGAGACAAAAAAAAGTTTCACCCAAGTCTTTGTCTCAAATTCTTTCTTAAGATAACTAGCAGTTGTTTCAATTTCTTCAGGAGATCCGATCAAGTTTATATCATCTACATATCCCTCCAGGGTTTTTTTTATGAATACACACAGACATATAGGATCATTAATATATCCTTCCCTAGACAGAAATTCACTGAGGCTATTGTACCACACTCTATCGGATTATTTTAGTCCATATATGGCTCTTTTTAATCTAATACAGTGCATATTTCTAGACTTGGTTTCTGGTAATTTAAATCCTTCAGGGATTTTCATATATATTTTACTGTCTAGATTACCATATAGGTATGCTGTCATCACATCGATGAGTCTCATATCAAGTTTTTCGGAAATAGCGAGACTTATTAGATATATAAATTTGATGATTGTTAGGTTTTGAATGCAATCACAGATTAAATACACAGCAAAAAAATTATAAAAATATCGAAACCTAGCCATGGATCCATGTGAAAACCATAAATCATGTTTAGGAGTTGTACCTTAAAGATGGATCTATTGTCTCCACAGTATGCCGATCACAGCACTGCAATATTGCGGTGTATATACGACATCCACACGAACGGAACGAAAAATTGCTCTCCCTCAGACCGCGGTGCAAACTGCAGGAAGGGGATATTCCTCCTCACGATATCTCTCTCACACTTTCTGTGATGGCAATGATTTTTTCACGTTTATCCTTTCCATAGATATATATATCATATATATAAGTGCAGAAAATCAACCATAAGAGAGCAATGAGGCTGTTAGGCTCATAATCTAACCTGGGTCAGATTCGTGTGTGGGCCTTTGAACTTTAGTCGGCTCATTTATCTAATTAAATGTCCAACCAATGTCAGGAGTCCAAGTTTTACTTGGATCCCCAATTAAATTCATCTTATGAATTTAAATCCCAATTTCGATCCATTCTAAGTGTGTGACCCTATAGGTTCCCATTACATTGACAGTAATACTAAATCATATTCTAGTATTATAAACAGTGAGCGGTATCTACCAATACATCAGTGCTACTTAAGTAACAAGAATGTCAGTGATTTGACATAACCTAACCGTGACCAAGGTTACAATATATTCTAATCCCTTCATCCAGATATCTTAATTGACCACAAGGCATGTTGCGTGTCACCCTTATATAGTTCAATCTTTGGTTTCTTGATGTATGAGTAGACTTACTAAAATAAATGAGATCAATATCTCATATTGACTCATTTGAGCACAACCATACATTTTGCAGTCTCACTCAATCAAGGGGCTCATAGATATCGCTTCTGTTATGTCAAGGGGACAAATCATATCTAAGTCACTCACATCCCTCCGCATGATTTGTAGTATATCCAATAGTCGACCTTATAATCACCTTAGTACATGCAACGTTTGATGGCATTAAAATGTATAAATTCTCATGTAGGGAACCGTAGTGACCAAGTCAAAGGACTACGTACACCGTGATCACTGTGAGAACCGCCTATGACACTCACGTAATGGTCCATGTAGTGTTCTCATGGTGGGTCAATCCAGTACATTATTACTGTAATATGTACCCATGTGAAGACTTGATATCTCATATCCATGACCCGTGAGAATGATCATCAATCTACACATGCACTAGTCTTTATATATTATCGTTGTCCTAATTTACAATAATACTTAACTAGGGATATTTAAGAACAGTGTTCTATTTTCAGCCAATAGGAGCTCACAATTAAGTCATGCACTTGATATCCATGGCATTGAACTTATAATTCTAAGGACTTCAATATGTTCATTTAATTCACAATAAATAACACAATAAATAATGTCTAAATATGAAATAAATTTCATGATACAATGTAAACTAGTAATGTCAATACATAACTAACCTCTACAGCATACACTAACAATCTCCTACTTGCACTAGAGTCAATCAGACATACATCTAATGTCTATAGATCTAGTGTGACTCGCATACTTTCGTTTTGCAAGAGGCTTTGTCAGTGGGTCAACGATCATCTGTCGGTACTCTGCATATCTTCACTTCTCCTCTATCGATGATCTCTCGAATGAGTATATGTTTGGATCGCTGGTGAGATCTAGGCTCCTTAGCTTGTGCAATGGCCTTATTGTTATCACAATAGAGATCCACCGGGTCCACAATGCTATGTCCAGTTCAGTGATGAACTTTCTTATTCAAACCGCCTCTTTTGCTGCATTGGAGGTAGAAATATACTCAGCCTCAATGGTAGAATCAGTTATTGTCTCTTGCTTCAAACTCTTCCAGTTCATAACTCCACCATTTAGGAAAAACACAAAACCCGATTGCGATTTGGAGTCATCCTTATCGGACTGGAAGCTAGCGTTAGTGTAACCCTTTATGACAAGCTCTTCCTCAACTCCATATACCAAGAACAAATCCTTAGTCCTTCTTAAGTACTTAAGGATGTTCTTGATAGCAGTCCAGTGACTGTCACCGGGATCTGAATAGTACCTGCTCGTCATGCTCAAGGCATATGAGACATCTGGACGAGTACATAGCATGGCATACATGATAGATTCAATTGCATATGTATATGGAATCTTAGTCATGCGGTTTGTCTCATCTTGAGTTGTAGGACATTGAGCCTTAGATAGACTTACACCATGCAATATAGGCAGAAATCTCTTTTTGGATTCTTGCATATTAAAACGTTTCAATACTTTATCTATGTATGTACTCTAACTCAGGCCAAGCAATCTTCTTGATCTATCTATATAGATCTTGATGCCTAATACATAGTAGCTTCACCCAAGTCCTTCATGGAAAAATATTTTCCTAGTCAAGTCTTTACAGATTGTAAGGTATGTATGTCATTCCTGATAAGTAGTATGTCATCTACATACAATACCAGAAATACAACCGTGCTCCCACTAACCTTTTTGTAGACAAAAGGTTAATCTTCGTTCTCGATGAAACCAAACTCTTTGATTGCATCGAAACGAAGATTCTAGCTTCTAAAAGCTTGCTTAAATCCATAAATGGATCGTTGTACCTTACACACTTTCTAGCATCCTTTGGAGTGACAAAACCCTCAAGTTGTGTCATGTACACATCCTTGAGAATATATCTATTTAGAAAAGTAGTTTTCACATCCATCTGCTAGATTTCATAATCGTGATATGCTGCAATAGAAAGCAAGATCCGAATGGATTTAAGCATGACAACTAAGAAAAAAGTATCATCATAGTCTACACCATGAACATACTTGAAATGTTTAGCCACCAACCCCCCTTAAAGGTTTGCACATTTCCATCCATGTCAGTTTTCTTTTTGAAAACTCATTTGCACCCAACAGGTTTTACCCCTTCAGATGAGTCTACCAAGGTCCATACTTGGTTGGCATACATGGATTTCATCTTAGATCTCATGACTTCAAGCTATTTCTTAGATTCTTGACCTTTTACAACTTCCTCATAAGTCGTAGGCTCATCTTGATCCATGAGCAATACATCACCATGTTGAGTCACAAGAAATCCATATCTCGGGTTGAGGAGGTATCCTACTAGACTTACATAGGCCTTATACTACTTGAGCAGGTTGTTGTTTCACAACTATTTGTGAAACCTGCTCTATTTCCACCATTGGTTCGTTGTTACTTTATGAAGTTTGAATTTCTCCAAGTTCTATCATTCTCCCACTGGTTCTTTTGGAAATGAATTCTCTCCCTAGGAACACAGCAGTCCGTGCGACAACCACTTTGCCTTCAGTGGGATTATCGAAATAGTATCCCTTGATTTCCTTGAGATATCATACAAAGAAGCACTTATCACATCTTGGACCAAGTTTATCAGATATTTGGAGTCTTACATAGGTTTACAACCGCAAATCTTCATAAAAGACACACTATGACACCTCCAGTCCATATCTCATATGGTGTCTCTTGAACCGTTTTATATGGAACATGGTTAAGAGTGAAAACAGTTGTTAAGAGAGCATGTCCCCAGATGGAGCTTGGAAGATTTGAATGACTCATCATGGATCGGACCATGCCTAACAAGGTCTGATTCCTCATCTCAGAGACATCATTTCATTGTGGTGTTCCAGGGGAAGTGAGTTGAGATATTATCCCGCGCTCTTTTAGATGGTCATCAAAATCTTGGCTTAAGTACTCACCACCTCGATCTGATTGAAGGGCTTTAATACTTTTACCAAGTTGATTTTGTACCTCGTTCTTGAATTCTTTAAACTTTTCAAATGACTCTGATTTGTGTTTCATTAAATACAAAATTCATATCTATTGAAATCATCAGTAAATGTAATGAAGTATTGAAAACCTCCTCTAGCCGATGTGTTGAAAGGTCCGCCGACACCATTATGTATGAGACCTAAAAGATCAATAGCGCTTTCACCTTTTTCAGTGAATGGAGCTTTTGTCATCTTTCCCAACAAACAAGGTTCACATACCTCATATGATTCAAAATCAAATGAGTCCAAGAATCCATCTTTATGTAGTTTGGATATGCAGTTCTCATTTATGTGGCCCAAACGACAATGCCAGAGGCACGTTGGGTTCGTATCATTTGATTTCAACATCTTAATATTTATATTATAGACAGACATTCGAGATCGAAAATATAAAGTCCATTACTCAATTGGCATTAGCATAACAGATATCATTCAAATAAATAAAATAACTTTTGTCCTTTATTATAAATGAAAAATCTTTCTTGTCCAAACAAGAAATAGAAATAATATTCCTACTAATAGCAGACACAAAATAACAGTTCTCAAACTCAATGATAATCTCAGTGGGCAATGATAAATGATAAGTTCCTACAGCTAAAGCAGTAACTTTTGCTCAATTTTCAACCCCTAGATCAACTTCGCCCTTAGTCAACGGTCTACTCCTTTTGAGATCCTGCACATTTACATAAATGTGATATCAACATCCAGTATCTAATACCCAAAATGCAGAAGTAGTTAAATTGACATCTATAACAAAAATATCTATAGTGGAAGTCTCACTTGCTTTCATCTTCTTAAGCTCTTCCAGATACTTATGGTAGTTTCTCTTCCAATGTCTGATCTCACCATAGTGGAAGCATGTACCCTCTTTGGCCACCCCACCCTTAGGTTTCAAGGCAGAAGTGTCGGACTTGAAATTGCCCTCGCCTTTCCCCTTGCTCTTGGGTTAATTTCTTAATCTGCTTTTTGTCCTTGACCTTACCTTTGGTCTGTTGGATCATCATAATGGTCTTTCCCTTATTAATAATCTGCTCAGCTGTAACTCCCTGTTCCAGTTATATGTATTTTATTACGTGAATTTTGGTACTTCAATTTTCAGATCAGTTTTATTTTTCTCTTTGGACTCTTTATCTAAAGCCAGAATATTTTTCTGATCAATTCCATAATTTTGTGATTGTTCGACCGGAGTTTAAATACAAATTTTAAACCCTGATTATTCCTAATTCTAATCCTAATCCAACAGCTAACCTAACTCTGTTCTCCTACACATTATTTTCTTCCTCCCTATGCTTCATTTTCTCCCTCCCTACTTCTCCACTTCTGCATACACCAAATTTCTCCCCCTCATTTTTCTCATTCTACGCCTAACTCCTCATTTTTCCACACATTTTTCTACACCCCTAATCATACACATGCACCTCTTTCTTTCTATATGCACACACACACACACACATGCAGAACCTCCCACCTCTTTCTCTTTCTTATATATATACAAGCACATATCATCTCTACATCTCATTCTTCTTTTTCCTCCTTCTCTTCCTTTGCCTTCTTCACACCTGAGAGCCCTTCTCTTTCTCTTCCTCTGCCTTCTTCACACCCGAGAGCTCAAGCAACACCCAAGCTCCACTTTACCTTCCACCTTCGAGCCAACGAGTCTGCTTTTACGATCCCGTGAACCCCGAAAAACAACCCGACGCCGTGCCACCTTGTTGTTGTTGTCACTCACCGTTGCTACCGTTGTTCACTCATTGCCGTCTTCCTGCCATTCTTACCGCCATTGTGCCGCCGTCCATTGCCGACTTCGCTTCTTCTTTCCGTGGTTAACACACCACCGAAATCGTCACGTTATAAGGCAAGTACCTTGTACACTATTTTTGTTCTCGTACAAGCATTTTTTTTTGGACTCATGGCAAGTAGTCTAGTTATCATCATATTTTATTGTCAAACTCCATTCTAGTCACTGGTTCCATGCTATATCAAATCAAGAGTGAACCGTTAACACATTTCGAATCGTGTTATCGAATATCGAATATTCAACCTTACTATCTCTAAAATTTCTTGACCTTGCACTAAGAATTAGACCATGTTCCCGATACTGGATTGAAGATTTTCTAGGTAGAAATCGTAGCCTATCGAGTCCCAAATCCAGAACATCTTACGGTTTCTCAATCGGATGTATAAATTGTGAGATATCGCGATTTTAGTACTGGCATATCGTGAATTTCTGAACCGGCACGGGATTACTAACTGGTATCTTGTACTGAGAATTCGACTATGTTCCCGATACTGGATCGAAAAACTTTCTATCTAAAAATCGTAGCCCTTCGAATCTGGATATCCGAAACATATTACGGTTTCTCAATCGGATGTATAGATTGTGAGATATCGCAATTTTAATACTGTCATATTGTGAATTTCTGAATCTGCACGGGATTACTAACCGGTATCTCGTACTGAGAATTCGACCATGTTCCTGACACTGGATCGAAAAACTTTCTACATGAAAATCGTAGCCCTTCGAGTCTAGATATCCGAAACATTCTACAGTTTCTCAATCCGATGTATAGATTGTGAGATATCGCAGTTTTAGTATTGTGACTCCGAATTTCCAGAATGCGCGCGAAACATCGAAACCAGCGAAGAATGAATTTGTACGCATAGCTACTGTTTTTAGAATATATCGTGCGAATATGCGTTGGAACCGAAAAAGAGTCTACTTTCTAGAATCTCTGACGGAATCGGATTTGCTTTTTTGTAACAACGGAAAAGTGAATTTGAATGCAGATATGTCAAGTTATCTAAAAATTCATCTCTACGGTTTTGCATATAAACCCATTACTTTTCATATTTAATGAACTGAGTGTATTATTGTTCATGTAATAATAACTTGCATATATATAATAGGTTGATAGAATGCATTTTATACCACTTGATAATTTATAATAACTACTGTCGATACATGTACTCGTTTTACGTCTCATGTCCATGACTATTGCCCTTGATATTTTTCTTGACTAAACTATTTGATTACATCGTTCTACTAGTCGTACCAACTGCATGTTCATAATTAATTATAAAAGAATAACAAGCCGGGTTATAAGGGTACGGCTTAGTAATGGACAATATAGGGGAGTATACTCGGAAGGGGACCCGTGTTTTCCGAAATAGTGATTCTTGATTCTTGATTCTTGATTACACAATTCTTGATTACATAATTCTCGATTACATGATTCATGATTACATGTCTTGATACTATCACTAGAAGATCTAAGTACATAATCCTATAGAATTCACTACTTAAGTCTAAACGTCACATGATTGATATGCACCGAACTTGTGGTATAGGACACAGGATTGCTTGTATTAGAAAAGTTAATAAAACATATAAACTTGAGATCTTCACTAAGCATAATTCTTGATTACATAACTCTTCGTTACATGACTCTTGATTCTTAATTACATGATTCTTGATTACATGACTCTTGATTACATGACTCTCGATCCTTGATTACATGATCATCGATTAACTGAGCCTAGGTTATCAATTGCTTATACCTTGAAGTTTAGAATACACTAGTTACAGTTATTACTTACATGATCATATTGTCCCAGTTCCTTGTTTACTTCCATAGTGTATTTGTACTTCTACTTCTTGTTTCTTCCATATTATATCTTGTTATATTACTCTTTTTCTGTTGGTTGCTACTTGCTGCCCGAAACTTGCTCTAACGGAAACTTTTCTATTTTTCTTTGAGTTAATAATTATACAGGTACTGATGGATCCGACGAGCAGACTCTCTAGACGATCATTGCTACTTCCTTACTACTTCAAGTTGTTTTTCTTTCAGTCGCTATTTTATCTAGTTGTTATAGCGAACTGCTTATCATATTATTTTAATTTTGGCACCTTGTACTCCCGGGCATCTTGACCCGATATTGATGTATTATCCAAATGATGGTTATTCTATTTTTAGTTCATGTGATTATTATATCTGCCTGAGTGAATGTGTTATAAAGATCTTATTGAGCTTATAATTGCACAGCTTATGGATGATGTATATCATTCGCTGGGCCTCAGTTGTGTGCCTGTATTTCTGTATAGTGGGAAGCGGGGCGTGACATCAGCAGTTCTCAACATGCTTAGCAGTTTTGGTAGAGGTTTGTCAATTTTATTCATGTTGCAGTTCATGACGAATTGACTATAACTTTCCGGCAACGATTGTAGGACCAAGTCAGTGGCCAACTCTTGACCCACGGAAAAATCAAGCCATTCAAGGTTCTCTATGTACTCAATCATCTTAAGCACATGAGTTCCAACAGGGCTTCCTTTTGCTAGTTTGCACTGAATAATGCATTTGAGGCTTCAAATCTCTCATGCCTAGCCTGCTCTTGATAGAGCCTCTTGAGGTGTACGATCATATCGTACGCATACACGTTCTAATGTTGCTTCTTAAGCTTAGAGTTCATGGTGGCTAGCATGAGACAACAATGTCTAAGGTGTCAACTTGATTCTTCTTATGAGCATCATTTTCGGTGCGAGAGGCACTTGCAGCAAGTGGCGCAGGAATAGGCTGCACTAGAACATACAGTTTTTTCTCATGCCTAAGGACTATCTTCAGATTCTTGTACCAGTCTAGAAAATTTGTCCCATACAGTTTTTCATTTTCAAGGACAATCGCAATGATAGGTTATTTGATGTGTTGGATTCCATGGTAATCTATCAACAGAAATATACAAAGTTAATATCATTTCATTGAAATATTAAATAGAAATATGCAAAGTATGTAACATGACATTGAAATATTTAATAAGGTCTTTTATTAAATACACCTCCTACTATTTTTATTCAAATCAACGACCCTCATCATTGACTCATAAAATCTCATCGTAAGATTTTTTTAGTATGTGAAGATCCATTTTTCACCTAGTTCTGAATCAACTTTGGCTGATCACCCAAAATTCAGTTATTTAGGTAGGGAACACTTCTCAATTACATCGTATGCAACCCTTGGATAGTTGAGTGAATAACATGTATTCTAACCTATCTCGAAGACTAAAGCCCAGCTCTATGCCTTTAAACTTTTAATCCTATTGAAATAGCCTAGTTAAGTTAGACCCAATGATTAGCAAATGAATATTATTTTTATCTCATCGTGTCTCACTAGGATAGATAAAGGCACCCTGCTTTGGCAGGCCTGTACTTAATCGATCCTAGCCTAGACGAGTGCTACACATTGGAAGACATCTTATTGCTACTTAATATTTACTTTGAATGATTTTGTTATTTTATTAATTGATCTCACCATTTATCATCCATTAGCATACAACTAAAATAATGCATCTCATACAAAATTAAAAACATTAAATATATGTGACATGGTTGTGGTCCTAACACACTGATTCTCCCAAGCCAATGAGAGTATCAAAAACTGAACGAAGGGATTATACCGTCTTCTTCAAGCAGCCTCCCAATCTTGTCATTGTATGGTTGTCAATTCCTTGCCTCCTCAATGAGATTAAATTTACATATAAAGAGACAATGTACAATCAAAGTGTAGAGAGAAATGATTACTTTGAAAATAGAGAGAGAAAGGCACGACATGCAGGTCATATTCAAAATACCAAAATATAAACAATACATCACAGAACTAAACCATGCATCACAGAACTAAGGCCACAACCATGCACCATGCATCACATAACATTATAAACAAAGAATATGTTGTTGTGATTTTATTTAGTTTATTTAAAAATAATTAGTTTTTGGGGAATCAATATTGCCCTACGCAGAGTTGGCACGGGGGGTCAAGGTGAGGCCGTCCCTTGTAGGGTGCGAGGCAGCGCTCCGGAGCAAAATTTTGCCTCATCATCCATTGCCACCTCTAGATCATGAACTCTTCATGTTTTAAGAAACCTTAACGCCACTGCAAACGACGCAAGTACATGAACTCTTCATGCTTTAAGAAACTCTAACGTAACTGCAAATCACATCTTACTGCTCTATGGTTTTTAATAGTTCCAAATCGAGGACTACCCTGGTATGGCATCTATGTTAACAACCAACACAAAAACGAATCCTTATATTACAATTGTTGCAAAAATTATATCACATACGAATCTTTCTTTCAAAAGTGCGAACATATCATGAATAATCATATATCATACATAACTGAATTATGGTTTCGTAGGTGGCTCTGATACCACTGTTATGTTTCTATGATTGCATTCGAAACCCAACAGTGTATATCTCATGGCATTGAACTTACTATTCTAAGGAATTCATTATGTTCATTTAATTCACAATAAATAAAATGCCTAAATATGAAATAAATGCCATGATACAATGTAAAGTAGTAATGTCAATACACAATTAGAATCTACGGCATACACCAACAATGATGTCCATGACCAGGGAATATATTTCTTCATAATCTATTTCTGGTCTTTGTGAGAACCTTAATTTGAGCAACTAATCGTGATTTATACATTTGGCTATTGTTCTTTTCATTTGTTTTTCTTACAAACACTCATTTAAAACTTACAGGGTTTATTCCTTTTGGGGTTTATACTATAGGACCAAACACTCCACATTTTAGAAGGGAATCTAGTTCCGCTTGAATCACATCCTTTCATTTTGGCCAATCTTTTCTCTTTTGACATTCAAAGATTGTTCGTGGTTCAGTGTGATCCTCATTTTCATCACCCTTTTTAATCTCATCTGCTAATGCATATGAGAAAATGTCATGCATGAAAAATTCTTTTCGATTCCAAGTTTCTCCTGAGTATGTGTAAAACACAAATTTCTCATTATTGTAGAGTACCAATACATTTTTCTCAGTCTCTTCTATGATTTGAGGCATATCCTCGACCGGAGTGATATGTTTTGTTTTGGATAAATTGAATCTTTGGTTCAAGACATTTTCCAAACTTTCATGAATTTTTTCTACAGGAGATGCTACTTCAGGAGCTGCCTCTTCATGAGCATTAGGGCGTGTTATGTTATTCAATCTCCTCTTTCGGGGAGCTGAATCTTTAGAACCTTTAGGTCTTCCACTTTTTGATGTGGAAGTATTTCATTTGCTGCTTTATTTGGTTCTTTGGGTATTTTTATTCTGTCAGGTACATTCATTGCTGGTATATGTGCTCTAGTCACTTTTGCAGCATCATTGAATGCATTGGATAATTAATTTGCAATAGACTGCAAGTGAATAAATTCTCCTAATTTCTTGTTCACATTGGAGAGTTCTAGGTCAAAAATGAGATAGAGTGGGAGTATGCCACGATAATTCACGACTTCTTCTGGAATGAGTCATCAATCTTTCTTTTTTATCTCCCCCTAATGGTGGAAATATTGTCTCATCAAAGTAGCATGATGCTCAACCTCTATTCCTAAGTATATGCAAAAATCATTGAAGGTTTGTCAGGTAAATTCAGCTGCATTATCTAGTCTTATTGATTTGATAGCTTGATCAGAAAAAAAGGTTTTGAGTTTGATAATTTGGGTCAATAGACTAGAAAAGCTAGGTTTCGAGATGATAAAAGACATTCATCAAGTAATACCATAAAGTATCGAAAATGCAATATTTAATCAGTATGGGAAAATTAAAGTTGTTTATTAATAAATTCTAAAGAAATATTGTTCTCAGATCATAAGTAACAAAACATAGTTCCAAAAAAACCAACATAAGTCATAAAGTTTCAATGTCAAGTAGTGTAGTGCTAAATAAATAAAACTAAGCTACTGATCATCCCCAAAATAATCTGCAGATATCAAGTTTGTGTTCTCTTGTTTCTTAAGATCTTTGTCAAGGAGGTCACAATTGTCTATGTCAATGACAACATTTGCTTCAATCTTCTGGATAGTCTGACATTTGGCCACCGCTTCCTTTGATGCATGATAGGTGATATGGCTAAAAATAGGATTAAATCGGGACCGTTCACATCGGAGACGAATCTTAAAGCTCAGGGGTAAAACGGTAATTTCACCTACTAACGGGTCCGAAGCGGGTACTGGGTCTCCTTCTCACAGATCCAATAACCTGCGAACGGATCCACCTCAACTGGGTACGGGTCCCGACCCGATACAAACCCAGTCCGACAGGATAGAATTAGTGTCTCTGATTGAACCAAATCAACGGGCCTGATTCACGACTATCCTCTCACCGGGAATTAAGGGATTACATTCCTAATCTGATTACGAGGATTTTACGCCTTATCAGATCACAGGAATCACATTCCTAATCTGATCCCAACGGCAACTATAAATATCCCCCACCTACCACTGTTACAGGTTAATCACTCTTTTTCCAATTAAAGCTCTTTCTTAATCATATCACTGGTTACTGACAAGAGCATCGGAGGGTGCGTCGCCGGGATCAACCCCGGTGTATCGCACTTCCTTGCAGGTGAACGGCGGGAGTCAGCAGCCCAATTTCGACGAACAGGCTTGGATTCGCTATTCAGGTTTTTCCACGAACCCATAAATTCTATCTGTTTACCCCCACACCAGATTCAGCGGTAACAGATTAGCACCGTCTGTGGGAAACCATACGAATAGCCTCTACCTCTTCCTCGTTGACTAGCTCTTCTCCAGCCATGCCTCCCAGAAAAGTAAGGTTCAGGGGGTCCAACCGTGGACCCAACCCTGTTGATCAACAGCAGGAAGTCCCCGTCCATCCCGCTCCGCAGCAGGGGCAACTTCCTCCTCCGGCCGAGGACCATTTCCAACAGGACCAGCCTCCTCTTCTGAATCAGCAACCCCCTAATGGTCCCGTTGGTCCTAACCCGCAGAAGCAAAAGCAATATTTCCATCAGGACCGCATCTCGATACATAATGCCTCTACAGACTCTTACGCCTCCCACAGTCCTCAGGCCCCTGACCTTCGAAATACCGTCCTCAACCGGCAGAAAGATGAGGAACTTTGCCGCCGTCTGGATGAAAAGTGGGCCCGAGAGGGAGCTTCCCGCCAGCAACGTCCAGATGAGCGAAATCCTCACCACCGAGACTATAGAAGGTCCCCTACCCGAAGAGGGATGAAAGAGTCCCCCAAACACCATAGGAGAAGACCTCATTCCCCTGCCGGTCGACAACATCCGAGGAACGATGAGGCACCCATCACCCGTGCCGAGTTCCAGCAGTTCCAAGCAACGGTGTTGTAAGCCCTCAACCTCCGACCCAACAATAACAATGCTCAGAGGGCTCCTACCCCTCCACGGGTCCAAAGTCCTCACCATCGGTCCATAACTCCTCCTCCGGCTCCTAGCAACCAACAGCGCACGCCTAGCCCTCGCCGCTCCCAGAGCTACCGTCGTCGCTCCCCTTCCTATGAAGACAAGTCCAGAGGCTCGTTTGACTATCGTCGAAGGGATGATGCTCTCTACCGCCGTCTCCACGAGATGGAGAGGCGCATCGGCCGAATAGACAAGGATGAGGAGTTAAGAGGAAGGACCATCCGCCCAAACAGACCTCCCTTCTCCCGGACCATCATGGAAGCTCCTATCCCAAGAGGTTTCGAACCCCCGAAGTTTGAAACTTACTCGGGGGAGTCGGACCCCGTGGAACACATCGAAAGCTTTAAGACCCTCCTGCTAATCCACCAAGCTTCCGATGCTTTGCTGTGCAAAACCTTCCCTGCCACTCTTAAGGGTTCGGCTCGGGAGTGGTACTCCCGCCTCGCCCCGTCTTCCATATTCTCCTTCGAGCAATTCGAGAGCCTCTTCATCACTCATTTTGTGAGTAGCAGACGCACGAAGAAGACTAACATCTCGTTACTCCAGCTCTGCCAGGAGAAGGGAGAGAAGTTGAGAGACTATGTGAGGAGGTTCACTGCAGAAGTGAGATCCATTGCTTCTCTTGACCAGCCTGTTGCAGCGGCCGCCTTCCAATCGAACGTCCTCAACTCTAGCCTTCGCTCCTCCCTTGCCAAGAAGCCCCCACATAATTTCGCAGACCTCCTTCTTAGGAGCGAGAAGTACATTCGGGCCGAAGAAGCAAAGAATCTCCCGGGCTTTGAGGAGACATCTTCCGAGAACAAACGGAAGAGCACAAGCGAAGAGGGCTCCCAAAAATCCCAGAAGGACGGCAATGGACAGCGTCGCCTGACTCCTCGGTTTGAGAAGTTCACCCCCCTCATTGCCAATATATCAGAATTTCTTATGGAGGTGGATAAGGAAGGGCTCCTCCGCGCTCCCCCGAGAATGAATACACCTGGCAAGAAGAGAAACAAGGATAAGTGGTGCCGCTTTCACAGGGACCACGGCCACGACACGGAAGATTGTCGGGCTCTGAAGGAGGAGATCGAAGAACTCATACAGCAGGGGCACCTAACCAAGTTCGTCCAAAAAGAGTGGGCCAAGCTTCCCCCCTGAGGAGCCAACAAACGAACCGAAGAGCCCGCCAAGCTTTAAGACTCAGAATCTCCCAGCTCCTCCCAAGAGGTCTTCACCTTATTGTAGAAGTAGGATCCTGATTTTCAATAAGGCCGATGCTTGTAACCCGGCCGATAGCATGTAATAATGGCTCGCCCTATTGAAGCGGCCACTTAGCTTATTTCAAACTTTACATATTTTCATTGAAAGTTATTGCTCTTGCCTCTCTATCTCTCCGAGTCACGACTCTCTTTAATGGTGGGTTCGGAGTCCAGCTTCTTCTACATGGTTGCTCCCGCAACTTACTAACCTTTAACAACGGGTTCGGAGTCCAACACTTGGTTTGATTCTGCTTCAAATAACTTGCTCTTCAGCAGGTTAGAAGTGGTTCGCCATTCGGAATTGCTCCCACAGCCGTTGAACAACTCTACCGATGGTTTGAAGTCCAACACTTGGCTCGATTCTACTTCAAATAACTTGCTCTTCAGCAGGTTAGAAGTGGTTCGCCATTCGGAATTGCTCCCACAACCGTTGAACAACTCTACCGATGGTTCGGAGTCCAACACTTGGCTCGATTCTACTTCAAATAACTTGCTCTTCAGCAGGTTAGAAGTTGTTCGCCATTCGGAATAGCTCCCACAGCCGTTGAACAACTCTACCGATGGTTCGGAGTCCAACACTTGGCTCGATTCTGCTTCAAATAACTTGCTCTTCAGCAGGTTAGAAGTGGTTCGCCATTCGGAATTACTCCCACAACCGTTGAATCCCTCAAACGACGAATTCGGAGTCCAACACTTGGCTCGATTCTGCTTCAAATAATTTGCTCTTCAGCGAGTTAGAAGTGGTTCGCCATTCGGAATTGCTCCCACAACCGTTGATTCTCTCACATAAGCAGCGAGCTCAGAGCTAAAGCTCTCTCCTAGAGTTGCTCCTCACACTCGTCTCACAAATGGCTCTCTTCCAGAGCCGAGCTCTTCACTCCGCTCGCCTCCGAAGCGGACCTCTTCTCAACGAGTTTGGAGCACAACTCTCTCATAGAGTCCCTCGTCACACTCGTCTCACCGAGCTCTTCACCCCGTTCGCCTCCGAAGCGGACCTCTTCTCAACGAGTTCGGAGCTCACAACTCTCTCCTAGAGTTGCTCCTCAAACTCATCTCACAAATGGCTCTCTTCCAGAGCCGAGCTCTTCACTCCGCTCACCTCCGAAGCGGACCTCTTCTCAACGAGTTCGGAGCTCACAACTCTCTCATAGAGTCCCTCCTCACACTCGTCTCACCAAGCTCTTCACTCCGCTCGCCTCCGAAGCGGACCTCTTCTCAACGAGTTCGGAGCACAACTCTCTCATAGAGTCCCTCCTCACACTCGTCTCACCGAGCTCTTCACTCTGCTCGCCTCCGAAGCGGACCTCTTCTCAACGAGTTTGGAGCACAACTCTCTCATAGAGTCCCTCCTCACACTCGTCTCACCGAGCTCTTCACCCCGCTCGCCTCCGAAGCGGACCCCTTCTCAACGAGTTCGGAGCTCACAACTCTCTCCTAGAGTTGCTCCTCAAACTCATCTCACAAATGGCTCTCTTCCAGAGCCGAGCTCTTCACTCCGCTCGCCTCCGAAGCGGACCTCTTCTCAACGAGTTCGGAGCTCACAACTCTCTCATAGAGTCCCTCCTCACAGTCGTCTCACCGAGCTCTTCACTCCGCTCGCCTCCGAAGCGGACCTCTTCTCAACGAGTTCGGAGCTCACAACTCTCTCCTAGAGTTGTTCCTCAAACTCATCTCACAAATGGCTCTCTTCCAGAGCCGAGCTCTTCACTCCGCTCACCTCCGAAGCGGACCTCTTCTCAACGAGTTCAGAGCTCACAACTCTCTCCTAGAGTTGCTCCTCAAACTCATCTCACAAATGGCTCTCTTCCAGAGCCGAGCTCTTCACTCCGCTCGCCTCCGAAGCGGACCTCTTCTCAACGAGTTCGGAGCTCACAACTCTCTCAAAGAGTTGCTCCTCAAACTCATCTCACAAATGGCTCTCTTCCAGAGCCGAACTCTTCCCTCCGCTCGGATGCCGAGCAAGTGCCGATCCGACCCCAACATCAAAGAGCCCGGTCGGCTAACCGAGCAAGTGCCCATCCGAGCCCCAAAACGGAGAAAAATCACTTTTCCCTCAACATTCGCGTAAGATTTCGATCAGACGGCTCAGATCATGCCAGCACCACTACACTACAAGATATTGTTTTCTTGGAAACTGTGCCCGCCTCGAGATCCACACTGAGATCAACGGCTCAGATCGCTCCAGCAGCACTAAACGACAAGATAGTGTTTTCTTGGAAACTGTGCCCGCCTCGAGATCCGCGCTGAGATCCGACGGCTCAGATCGCTCCACGTCGATCGGTATTCCGAGCCGAGCGATTAGCGATCCGACCCACTCGCGCCTCTTCTTCGCCCCTAGGGTCTTCCTAGCACATCTTACAAGGGTCTTCCTAGCCCAAGGGTCTTCCTAGCACAAGGATCTTCCTAGCACATCTTACAAGGGTCTTCCTAGCACATCTTCTCCGCCCCTAGGAGTGGAGCTCCTCTTCCAAAATCCCCAAAACCAAAGTACTTATCAACTTCATGAAGACAAGCATGTTGCGGGGCTATTTTGACCATGAAGGAGGGTGAATCTTCATCCCACTCCTAAAGAGAAGTTGTAGATCTTCGAACTAGCTTCGAAACGAGAGGTCGCACGCCTCGATCAGACCTCCGTAGCACCGGAAAAGTGGATCTCAATACAGCTACGCCGCATAGCTCGGAAATCCGAGCCAAGCCACTCGCGCGAGGGAAAAATCCGAACCGAACCCGAGCAACTGTCAAAATTGAATCCGAGCTCTTCCCATCCGAGCCCCAACATCAAAGAGCTCGGCTAACCGAGCAAGTGCCCATCCGAGCCCCAAAACAGAGAAAAATCACTTTTCCCTCAACATTCGTGTAAGATCTCGATCGGACGGCCCAGATCTTGCAAGCGTCGCTAAACGACAAGATAGTGTTTTCTTGGGAACTGAGCTTGTCTCGTGATTCGCGCCACGATCGTGATCAACTGTCCAGATCAAGCCACGTAGCTCGGATCTACCATTCAAGCTACTGCCCCACCGAGCTGCAAAATGGCCAAAATTTGCCTCAAAATCCGTGCTCGGATTCGCCTAACAAGAAGCCAAAAAAAGAGGGGAAAACGGGTCGGCAATACGGGTTCGGACCCGTTAAGGGATCCAAACCCGAACCCCGTACCCCGTCACCTTCTTCTCCTCTTCAACACTTTCCCGCCAAAACAAAACCAACAAAGAAGAGACCCAACTTCAAAAGCTTCGTCAAACCCTTCGCAGGACTCCGAACTCCGAGTTCTCCTTCGCGAGCTCCATTCATCTTCAACCTCTACGCCGAACATACCATGCCGAGCTCCTGCTTCGTCGCCGAGCCTCGCCATGGCATCGAGCTCCGTCACCGAGCTCGACCCCATCCACTTCCGACGAGCCTCCTCCTTCTTCTAGCTCCGTCGTCGAGCCTCCGAACCCAACACATCCCGAGCTCACATCCCTCACCAAGCTCCTCGACTGAGCTTCGAACCCATCTCGACACGCTCCATTGCCGAGCTCCGTCTTCTTCAACCTCCGACGCCGAGCTCACACCTCCATCTTCGAGCATGACTCCTGTCGCCAAGCTCTACCCACAATAGCCAAGCTCCATCTTCATTGCCGAACTCACACCCTCCGTCGTCTAGCTCCGGCGTCGAGCTCTCCATCCCGAGCTCGCATCCATCACCAACCGCCATGGCCGAACCACGAGCTCCACCCTCGCCGATGCCGAGCTCGAACCCAACTCCTCCCTCCTTCACTGTGCCAAGAACCCCATATCACTCCCACTCCTTCGTCGAAGTCGTCATCACCTCATCAAGCTCCGCGAGCTCCCGACCTCGACTCCAAAAGCCCGAGCTCCGAGCTTCCCCGTCGACCTCCCTCGCGAGCTCCGACGTCGAGTCCCCTCCGTTCGGCTCCGCTGCCGAAGTCCACGAGCTCCGAGCTCGAACATGCTCTCGAGAGCTGACGAAGGACAAAGAAGAAAGAAGAAGGGAGAAGCGGCAGAGAAGTGGAGAAGGAAGAAGAAGAACATATGGAACAGCGCGGAGAGAGAAAAAAAAAATCACCTCCCGGTCGGACTACCGAGCAAGTCCCCATCCGAGCTCCACAAACGGAGAAAAAAGCCGCCGAGCGACTACGACCGTTGGATCTTCCAGAAATTCGCGCTTCTGGTGATGGACGGTCCAGATCGCGCCACGTGCACTAAACGACAAGATAACGATTTTTTGGGAAACGCGCCTCCTCGAGATTCGTGCCGGGATCCGACGGCACAGATCGCGCCACGTGTCAGGTAATATTTAATTAATTAATTTATTTATTTAATTGTATTAATTATTTAAAAATGCCGAAAAAATATTTAAAAAATCGAAAAAAATTAATTAAAAATTCTAAAAATAATTATTAATTCAGAAAAATTATTTTAAAATTCTGAAAAAATAATTATTAAATTAGAATAATTAATTAATATTTTCGATAATTAATTATTTAATTCGGAAAATGAATAAAAAATTCAAAAAAATGAGAAAAAATCCAGAAAAATCTGAAAAAATCACCAAAAATCTAGAAAATTCTGAGAATATTTTTGGGTATTTTACAAGCCCAGAATAACACCGTTACACCCTAAGAAAGATCCAAAACTCCCTTAAGAACACCGATAAAATCCCGTACGCCATTAGAACAGTAAAACTACTCCTAAAAGACTGAAAAACTCAGTCTCTAGGAGTGGGGGGCTCGTGATATGGCTAAAAATAGGATTAAATCGGGACCATTCACATCGGAGACGAATCTTAAAGCTCAGGGGTAAAACGGTAATTTCACCTACTAACCGGACCGAAGCGGGTACTGGGTCTCCTTCTCACAGATCCAATAACCCACGAACGGATCCACCTCAACTGGGTACGGGTCCCGACCCGATACAAACCCAGTCCGACAGGATAGAATTAGGGTCTCTGATTGAACCAAATCATCGGGTCTGATTCGCGACTATCCTCTCACCGGGAATTAAGGGATTACATTCCTAATCTGATTACGAGGATTTTACGCCTTATCAGATTACAGGAATCACATTCCTAATCTGATCCCAACGGCGACTATAAATACCCCCCACCTACCATTGTTACAGGTTAATCACTCTTTTTCCAATTAAAGCTCTTTCTTAATCATATCACTGGTTACTGACAAGAGCGTCGGAGGGTGCGTCGCCGGGATCAACCCCGGTGTATCGCACTTCCTTGGAGGTGAACGGCGGGAGTCAGCAGCCCAATTCCGACGAACAGGCTTGGATTCGCTATTCAGGTTTTTCCACGAACCCATAAATTCTATCTGTTTACCCCCACACCAGATTCAGCGGTAACAATAGGTGCGGGACCAATGACCTTTACACCCACACTTGAAGCATGTATCTTTTGGTCATCTATCACTTGAAGGGAGTTTATTCTTCTGTTTCTTGTGCTGCTCATTTTGTCTACCACTGTTGGGGTGACCGTGCTTCCCTCTTTCTTTGTAGCCACCTCTGCTAGAGTGACTACCTTGACCACATCCCCTTCCTCTGCCAGAATTTCCTATGCCTCTGCCTTTGGAATATCCATCACTGACATTCGCTTCAGAAAATGCTAGTGTTACAGTAAGCCTAGTGTTATGATCTTTCATAAGGACTTTATTATTTTTCTCAGCAATTAACAACTATATTGTTGTTGTAGCAGTATGTTGGTGGCATTGAATGTGGAGGGGTTCTGTCGATCATTTTATCCTGGGTAACCAGTTCTCTACACAACTCAAGCCTTGATGCAATGTTAAACATTGCTGAGTTGTATGTAGGTACAGTCTTGAAATTATGGTAGCGAAGATTGATCCATTCGTTCCTCGCTGCTGGAAGGATGACAGCTCTCTGGTGGTCATATTATCCTTCAGGGATTTCCACAGAGTTTTTCGATCTTCTATTGTGAGATACTTATTCTTCAAACCTAATTGAAGATGACGACATAAAAAAATCATTGTTTAGCCTTATCTATAGGACTAACATGCTTTTTTATTGGAGAAGTACTCGGCGTATGTACCATGTCTATGGAGCTGAGATGGAGCTTAGCATCCAATTTTCAGGCGAGGTAATTATTTCTTCTCACATCTAGGACTACTAACTCCAACTTGGTAATGTTTGGCATTTGGAAGAAAAAAAATTGTAACGCCCCGAGCCCCGGCTCAGCTACGTGTGTGCGCACGCAAAAAACAAGTCAACCACGGCTCACCACAAGCATGCATCACCATAATGTGTTATAGCTTATAAGTGACTCTTGGATCCTTAGCTTCTAATATACACACTTAACTATTATATAGCACATCCAATGTTGGACTAAGTCGACACATCCAACTCACTCTTCATTCTCCACACCCTCACTCACCTAAGTGCCTCCTCCCTGTGCATGCTTTCATGCATGGCTTAGGCCCATCACTCATTTCTCTTTTCTTTTTATTCATGGCCAATTTCCATTATATATGTCCATATTTTCTTTTAATCAAGGCCCACAATCTAAGCACACCCTATATTATTATACTCATATATACCCTCCTAAATACGGGGTACTACATACACACCACCTTGAGATCTTGACGTCCTCGCTAAACTCAGGTTATATAATCTAGCACAGGATCATCTTTCTAGCCGATGTAAACTCACATGAATTTCATTACCCTGATCCTGCTTAACGTATTGTCCTGGCCACAACCAGTGTACTGTCCTTAATTTCATAAGTGTGTACATCCATCGTGCCATCACCATCAGGGTTGAAAGTCAACTCTAATACTATTTGTAACGCGCAGAGCCCCGACTCAGCTACGTGTGTGCACACACGCGAAAAATAAGTTCTAACCATGACTCACCTCAGACATGCCTCACCAAAAGGTATTATAGCTTATAGGTGACCATTAAATTCTTTGCTTCCAATATACACACTGAACTATTTTATAGCACATTCAATGTGAGGATAAGTCAACACATCCAACTCATTTCATTCTCCACCTACTCACTCATGTGAGTGCCTCCCCCCTGCATGCTTTCATGCATGGCTTGGCCACCACCCATTTCTTTCTTTTCTTCTTATTCATGGCACATTTTCATTATATATGTCCATATTTATTTTAATGATGGCCCACAATATAATCACAACCTATATTATTATACTCATATATACCTATTAAATATGGGGTACTACAAAATTATTATTTTTGGGTAGTTTTATATTTATTATAAGTTGTTTAGACATAGAATTTCAAGTCAGTGATAGTTAGTAGGGCATCAAGGCATTCATAATCTCCTACGGATAGGACAACCGTATGGCATTTTTTAAAAAAAAAATTAGACTTACTAAATTAAAAATGTATGCAATTATATTATGGAAATACCAACATTCAGGTTGGTGATTTTCACTTTGGCCTTCCGGGGTCAGCAACCTGTTGTGATATGTAAAAAGAAATTTTAGTTCGTGGGCAACTGGTTTCCCCCAGGTATGCGACGCATCACCTGTCATGTAGGCACCCATTTGGGGTGGTACAAAACTCAGGCAAGCAAGCAAGCATAAAACTAGCAAGAAGAAAATATTTTTCAGAATTCACAAGATTAAGGTGCAGTGAATTGTTAGCTTCCACCAATAAAGTTTTGCATAGATACAAGATACTAATATAGTTCAAAATGGTTTCATACTATTTAATGGCTTCTAAGAAAGTTTTCATAGAAGGATGATGATTTCTTACTATGTGATTAACAATTTGGTGCAAAATTTATCATTAAAACATATTTCACAAATAATTAAAGTCTTATGCAATATGTTAAATATTATGGAAATTATTGCAAACTATACCACTATGTGAAAACATGAATTAATAAAACAATGCAAAATTATATATAACATGGCCTTAATTACATAATTGAACATAATTAATGTCAAAAAAGCTTACTGTTATGGGAAAATTTGTGACTATTGCCACTTATATGATTTAATCAATAATATTAGTGTTATCCACTTTGGTGATATCCCACAAATATTCTGATTAAATGAATGCAAAATGTGGATCATTTATATTTTATCCATATATACTGACTATTGCCACTTAAATGAACAAACAATCTTTCATTAATATTTTTATTCTTGATAACGTGTTACAAAAGAGATAAAGATAGAGAGATGTAGCTGAATCCCGTCTTGTGGCTTTTTCATTCATAACATATGTATAGATGGAAAAGTTAGAGTTTGGTAGTTTGGTTGGGCCACTACCCAAGTCGGTGGGCTTAGATCGGCACCTTAATCGGTAAGCATCCATCCACTTAAATTGGTAGTCACGGTTTCACAACATAATTTTCTTTTATTTTCAAAACAATATTTCTAAACTTCTTCTTGGCATTAAATTGGAAAGTGTTTTTGAGTCTAAAAGTTTTTTTACACTCAAAAGTCAAAATAGGTGTTTGACAAATTAAATTAACAGTGTGTTTAATGAGAATTATTTTTTTTATCTAAAACTACTACTTTAGCATTTTTTTAAAGCATCTAAAGTGGTGAATTTAGTTTTTCAAAAAGTAATTTTATTCACTAAAAAAATTTTGAAGTTAATTTTTTTTATCATTACTTTTGGTATCAACATCTATATAATAAAACACAAAGAAAGCTATCAAGTGGTTCTAATTCAATCCCCCAAAAATTAAAGGCACAAATCTAATCTCACAAAACACATTTTTCCCCCCAAAAGTTTTCCTCCAAAGCTCAAATTCAAATTCCCCTCCCCCCGAAAACAACTCATTTATTTATTTAATTATTTCTCTCTCTCTCTCTCTCTCTCTCTCTCTCTCTTCGACGGGTTATGAGAGAGAGAGAGAGAGAGAGAGTTAGAGTTAGTCTATTATGAGATGGTGAGATGGGCTCCTTATCGTGAGCGGGAGATCACAGCCGTCCGATCGCGGTTCAGATCGATCAAACGGCTCAGATTTGATCCCGCTCAACTCTGTTTTGATAAAGGGTAAAATGGTCATTTCTATCTCTCTATTTCTTTCTCATTCAACAGACATTCTCAGCTCTCTCCCTCCCGCACTCTCTTTCTGGATCGATCTCTCTCTCTCCTCGATCGAAACCCTACTTCGAATAGCACATCGATCTCTCTCTCTCTCTCTCTCTTCGAGGAGAGACCCCCATATTCTGAGAATCCCTCCCGCTCTCTCCTACTTCGTCGATCGAAACCCTACTTTGATTCTCGATCGATCTCTCTCTTTTCGACGGGAAACCATCCTACTCTGAGAAGTCCATGTTTCCATTAGTATATGTTGAAAAATAATTATAAATAAGGGTGTAAAATCGAACTTCTTAGAATTTTGAGTATGGAAAATGATGAAATTTAACTGTTGATGAGATATTTGCTATTTTCAATGTAACACGAGCAATGAAAATACATAAAAAATCTGAAAATTTACAAACCTGAAATCTGAAAATATAAATTTATGAGTAAATAGAGAGAGATAGGAGAGACATTTTTTTAATAAAAGTACTTTTAGTTTGGAGCATAGCAAACTTGTAAATGAATATTATTATTTTTTTGCACAAAAAATGTGTAAAATCCTTGGAAATAATACGTTGGATCACTAATATGTTATTGTATAATTATTCAGAAGACAATGACCATACGGGAGAGGCATATACCTGACAAACTAAAATATAATCACAATCCAATGGATAATGATTTCTGGGAACAAGACAATACATAATTATCAATTTTTGCCTATGAACGATGGCACTAAAGCTGTGTCCAACGATCATGCAACAATAATAATATTACCATCAATAAAGTACGACTCTTCTTTTACTTTATATTTTCAATGACATATTATATACAATGAAGACACCATATTTTACTATACGATGGTTCAATGCAATGCAATATTATTGTCAGCTAAAATCAGACTTCTTTATACAATAACTTAATTAGATGCAATATTATTTTCAAGTTAATCACCATACTTTTCTAGACAATAATTCGATGCAATAAACAAATTACAAAATAGACAAGGTCCAAAAGCCAATCATCTTAACAACATTACTATTCATAATAACAATGAATATAAGTAAGATTAAACATAAAAAAAGGTCACCCAAGTGTTGCATTTTTTAAAAACCACACTCAACTTTTTTATATAAAAAAATCTCACCCAACTATGTTTTCAAGACGTAGGTAAGTGAGGGTTTTTTTTTAAAATTGTGTTAAAAACATAGTTGAGTGATGTTTTTTATATAAAAAAAAGTTGGGTGTGGTTTTTAAAATGCACAATACTTGGGTGATGTTTTTTATATTTAGCCTATAAATAATTTGTCAGAGCATCCAGTATTGTTTGCTAAATAGTTAAAATATGCATATTTTAGTAATTTCGCTGCCACTATCGTTCGCTAAATACTCATTTTTTGGAAAAGTTATGTAACATTCGAGAAAAATTAATTTTTATATTTTGCATGTGCATTGCACGTAAAATTTTATGCATTTCAGTCCCTAAAATTTTCTAAGAGTCATGCACATTTTCTTCTCATTTTATTTGTCACACTTGTGTTATTTATTTTAATTAAACCCAGTACACCTAAAATCTATTTTGAAGCCCACCACAAATTAATTACCAAATAGAGGCCCAAGATTAATTCTACATTTAAATACACATTTTAAAGTCGAGTACACTTGTCATGTAACATACATCTACATTTAATTTAATAACAATTAACAATAGAATGAGAAGTGTGTGCACATAGGGTGCATGTGCACGTATTGTGCACTTGAAGGATGGCCGGCCACATGTGAGAGAAGAGGGAGAGTGGGAGAGTGTGTGTGGAAAAGTGGGTAGTTATTTGAGTAGTGGGAGTCATCACAACCACACAATACTCCTATAAATACCCCCCTCCTTTATCACGAACACACACAAAAAATCAAACAAAAGAATAAAAGAGAACAGAAATAGAGAGAGTTCGGTTTTCTTAATTGAGAGGAAGGTTTCGGTTTCTTTGCTTAAAGAGGAGGATGCTACATTTTGTTGGAGCTTGGAGAAATTTTTTAGGAGTTCTATTTACAATTTGCATCAAGAAAGAGATGGGTGTCTCTTTTACTTTCTAAATTATTGTGAAATGCATGTGTATGTAGATTATGCTTGAAATGGACTGGCATGAGTTCTTTAGTTATTTTTGTGAAGCATCTTGTGTTGTGATCTAGAATTTTTAGTAATAATGAAACGTGAAAATTAATACATACTAATTGAAAGTTTCATCATAAAATTGTTAGGTTGTCGAATTAAAATTTCTATTTAAGAGCATGTTGTATTGTTGTTAGGCACATAATAATAAGCCATGATTAGATTATATGAATTGTGTATATGTATACATAAAGTCGTACTTGTGCATAAAAAATTGTGTAAATATTAGGAGTGAATTATAAAATTAATGGGGAGGTTAGAATTGTTAAAAGAAAATACATTCATGATAGTAGTCAATTTTTCTAATTGAAACGTATGAGTACTAGATTTCTAAAAGTGACTATTTAAGTTGATTTGTGAACAACTTTATGCTAATATGGGTAAAATTAAGGGAAAAGCATTTCTGGAAGTTTAAAAACGTATTTTAGTAGTATTGATTATGATGGAAAGCGATTGAAATCAAAATAAATGAATCGATTAAAATGAGATGAATTCAGAGAGTTGGGTTAAAAGAGTTTAAGCCCCTATATAATCAGTTAAGCACTTGGCTCTTGTGGCTAGTGCAGGCGCCAGCACACCTGGCACTGCCATGTGTCGCTTGGGGGGGTTCTTGGTCACGGGTTCGAGCCTGGGAAGGCTCTGCCTCTTTTGAAATTTTTTGAAATATAATCAAATGGAGTCTTTGGGGTATTTAAGTAACTTAGTGGGCTTTTAACACAAATTTGTTGATTCTTGATTTTGATGATCACAACACAGTGCAACATGTGTCTATGTTATACAGCTAACATTGCAGGTTGTACATACAAAAGACTGTTTTAGCTGAACAAATGAACAAGCTCAAAGGATACAGATAAAGACTTCACTCAGACAAGATTCAAGACTTCACTCAAGACAAGACTCAAAACTCAAGACCTTTAGCTCAATTGTGTCAAAATTGTAGTGTCTTGTAAAAACATTGTATCTTACTTTTTGTTGAGTCTTAGTCTGATGTAAAGCCTTGTCACACACACACACACACTCAAAAATTCATAATATGTGTGTCTCTTAAAAACCCCCAAAAAGAGTCAAAACAGTTTGAAGTAATTTAACTTTTGAGTACCAGTCGACTTAAGCCTCTGCCAGTCGACTGACAGTACAAAACTGTTTAAATTTATTCAAACTCTGACCAGTCGACTCATATGGCAACCCAGTCGACTGTTCGAGAGCTTTTGACCGTTTTCTGTTTTCAAAATCGAATTTTTCAAAATCAAAAGCTTAGATCCGTTGGTTGACAGTTGGAGTAACTGTCTCCCAACGTCCAGGAGATCAAACTCTATAAGTAGAGTTCAGATCTCACTGAAAAGATACACAGAATATTCTTTGAAATCCGAGCATTCCTTGAGAAAAATTCTAAGTGATATTTTTGAGAAAAAAAAACTTTCAAGTTCATACTCTTTGATTCTCTACATTCAGTCCAGTATAGCAACGAATTCGCTCTGGACTGAGTATAGAAGTCGACCTTGTTTTAGCCACGTGCAACAACACAACACATCAACAAGGCTATAGGTTGACTGTAAAGTTTCTCTTGTTCTTTTGCTCTCGGTTGGAGAGTGTTTTTGACTCTAGGTTGTAGAGTCAGTTTTGTTTCACTCTTGGTAGTAGAGTGGGTCTGCTGATCAGT
This sequence comes from Hemerocallis citrina, assembly GCA_017893485.1. Classification (NCBI taxonomy): domain Eukaryota; kingdom Viridiplantae; phylum Streptophyta; class Magnoliopsida; order Asparagales; family Asphodelaceae; genus Hemerocallis; species Hemerocallis citrina. Next base: position 329,678,530 of record CM030359.1, on the reverse strand, counting down.
CGACTGTCGACTTATATTATCAGTCGACTTGTATTCTTGACTCTACTTTTATTATCAGTCGACTTAGTCGAGAAGAGACTATATTTTGTATATCTGCTGATCAGTCGACTGTCATTAGGACCAGGCGACTGGTCAGAGAACTAAAAGTAAATAAGTTATAAGTACAATACAGTCGACTTATCAAAAATACAGTCGACTTAACAGAAACAAATTTCAACAAATATCAATAAAATCACATATTCCTAGTTCTCTCCTTAAGTTAATGAAAGTATCTTCTTTAAGGGGTTTGGTAAATATATCCACTACATTGTTTATCAAAAGAGTTAAGAATGATATCTTAATCATACAAATATATGTTGATGATATAATTTTTGGTTCTACTAATAATAATCTATGTCAAGAATTTGCTAATACCATGAAAAATGAATTTGAGATGAGTCACATGGGTGAACTCAATTATTTTCTTGGACTTCAAATTAAACAGTCCTCAAATGGCATATTTATCAATCAAGGCAAATATGCAAAGGAACTACTCAAACGTTTTAACATGGATAGTACTAGTAGTAAATCCACACCTATGGCTACTACTACTACTCTTGACAAAGATTTATTAGGTAAGAGTGTTGATCAAAAACTCTATCGAGGTATGATTGGTTCACTCTTATATATTACTGCAAGTAGACCAGATATTATGTTCAGCGTATGTTTATGTGCTAGATATCAATCTAGTCCTAAAGAGTCTCATTTAAAAGCAGTGAAACGAATTTTAAGATATATTAAAGGCACATCTGAATATGGTTTATTTTATCCACGCACCGATAATTTTCAACTTCTGTCATATAGAGATGCTGATTTTGCTGGAAGCAAAACTGATCGCAAGAGTACTAGTGGTACATGTCACTTTTTGGGACATTCCCTAGTCTCTTGGTGCAGTAAAAAGCAAAATTCCGTATCCCTATCAATCACAGAAGCTGAGTATATCGCTGCAAGTTTGGCATGTGCACAAATCTTATGGATGAAACAAACTTTATTAGATTATGGTATTTCATTTGAGAAACTCTCAATTATGTGTGATAATACCAGTGCAATTAATTTATCTAAAAATCCGATTCAACATTCACGTACAAAACATATTGATATTCGACATCATTTTCTACGTGATCATGTTTTAAAAGGAGATATATCTTTAGACTTTATCTCTACTGATAAACAAGTAGCAGATATATTTACCAAACCCCTTAAAGAAGATACTTTCATTAACTTAAGGAGAGAACTAGGAATATGTGATTTTATTGATATTTGTTGAAATTTGTTTCTGTTAAGTCGACTGTATTTTCGATAAGTCGACTGTATTGTACTTATAACTTATTTACTTTTAGTTCTCTGACCAGTCATCTGGTCCTAATGACAGTCGACTGATCAGCAGATATACAAAATATAGTCTCTTCTCGACTAAGTCGACTGATATACCCTACCAGTCGACTGTCGAGAGTTCAAACGTCTTCAGCGACTATGCATCGCGACTTTTGAGATAAAAGTCTCTTCTTTTTCACCCGTGAATTCTTATCTCCGCCGTTGATCTCTATTCTCTCAATCGCAGCCCTCTATTCTCAGTTAAAACCCTTTACCAGCCCCTCTTTTTCACCTTTACCGATCTCCAATTTTTTTCACCCAAAATCCCAAACCCTAATCTGTGAAGAAGAAGGAAGTCGACTCACAACTGCTGCTGGTGCTCGCCTCTGTTCTGATCCTTCGTCCTTTTCTTTGGTAAAATCATTACAACTCTCTCTTTTATGGCTCCTAAAAGATCCAAGAGATCTCATGAGGGTAGTTCTTCTCAAGATTACTCTCAATTTCTTCTTAGTCCCGATCTCATTGAACGATGGTACCTTATATGTACCATTACCATCTTCCCTGGAAGATTTGTTAATTTCAATGATCTTGATCGTTTTAATCTTGTCCCCTTATTTCAAAATAGTAGTCTTCATGATTTTCTCTCTCTATCTAATCAACCCAACTATTATCCCCAACTCATTTATTTGTTTTACACAAATATGAGGGTTGTCCAAAAACACGATGGGGATGTAGTTATCCGTTCATCTATGAAAAATGTCAAAATGACACTCACACCCACGAGAATCAATCAAATACTGGGTATTGATGACGGAGGATTATATCTTGATGATGTTATTTTAGATGATGCCTCTGTTTTATCTAAAATCTTTTTACCCAATCATGGACCTCCAATGACTAGCAAAAATATTAAACCTATTGCTAAGCTTGTCGCTAGAATACTAGCCTATAACATCCTTCCCAAAAAGGGAAGTTATGACTAGTATTCTCTAGAATTACAAAAAGCTGTCTATGCAATATTTGGTAAAATTGCTGTAAATTGGGGTCGTGTGATCTTTTCAAAACTTGAACAAAACCACACTCACTTCTTACCTTTTGGTGAGCTTCTCACTCGTGTCTTTGTAGCTTTTGGTATTGATCTAGATTCCGAGACCAATATTGTTACTCACTATGATTGTTTCGATCGTGCTAGTTTGGCACGAATGAAATTTCTTGATCCTCCTTCTAGATCACCCCCTAGGTCTCCTCCACTTTCTCAAGCTCCTTTAGGTTCTACTTCTAGACCCTCTAGACCTTCTACCTCTTCTGATCCACCTATTCTTCAAGCTAACTATGAAGATCCCCGTACTCTATATGACTGTGTCTCCTATCTTATGAAACATTCAGCCTTTGTGGATACCCAGCTTCACAACATTGATACCAAACTTGACCACCTCACTGATCTCTTCAATTCTCAATTTCATCCTCCTTCTCATGGTGACGATGAAGACTCCGATGAGGACGATTGAAGACTTTTTATTTTATTTTTCTATTATGTAATTTTCTTTCTTAATGCACTTATTTATGTATGCGACTTTATCTTAGTTTCTTTTCTATGCAAAAGATTGTTATTTTGTGTTTTTGCTGATGACAAAGGGGGAGAGATATCTGTGTGATGGTTGCTTTATTATCTGTGTTTGATATGTTTTTTTTTTCGATTTCTGGGTATTGGAAAATTCTCTGGTCAGTCGACTGCCAACAGGCATATAAGTCGACTGCTGCATCTGTGTTTATTCCTTGTGATTGTGATTTTCTATGTATATGTTTTTTGATCAGTCGCCTGTTATATTGATAAGTCGACTGATACATATTTTATGATACTTTTTATATACATGCATGATGTGTTTTTTATAGGGGGAGCATGTCTTTACTATGCTTGTATATTATCTGTTATTATCAGCTATTGTGTTGTCATCATCAAAAAGGGGGAGAATGTTGATTCTTGATTTTGATGATCACAACACAGTGCAACATGTGTCTATGTTATACAGCTAACATTGCAGGTTGTACATACAAAAGACTATTTCAGCTGAACAAATGAACAAGCTCAAAGGATACAGATAAAGACTTCACTCAGACAAGATTCAAGACTTCACTCAAGACAAGACTCAAGACTCAAGACCTTTAGCTCAATTGTGTCAATATTGTAGTGTCTTGTAAAAACATTGTATCTTACTTTTTGTTGAGTCTTAATCTGATGTAAAGCCTTGTCACACACACACACACTCAAAAATTCATAATATGTGTGTCTCTTAAAAACCCCCAAAAAGAGTCAAAACAGTTTGAAGTAATTTAACTTTTGAGTACCAGTCGACTTAAGCCTCTGCCAGTCGACTGACAGTACAAAACTGTTTAAATTTATTCAAACTCTGACCAGTCGACTCATATGGCAACCCAGTCGACTGTTCGAGAGCTTTTGACCGTTTTCTGTTTTCAAAATCGAATTTTTCAAAATCAAAAGCTTAGATCCGTTGGTTGACAGTTGGAGTAACTGTCTCCCAACGTCCAGGAGATCAAACTCTATAAGTAGAGTTCAGATCTCACTGAAAAGATACACAGAATATTCTTTGAAATCCGAGCATTCCTTGAGAAAAATTCTAAGTGATATTTTTGAGAAAAAAAAACTTTCAAGTTCATACTCTTTGATTCTCTACATTCAGTCCAGTATAGCAACGAATTCGCTCTGGACTGAGTATAGAAGTCGACCTTGTTTTAGCCACGTGCAACAACACAACACATCAACAAGGCTATAGGTTGACTGTAAAGTTTTTCTTGTTCTTTTGCTCTCGGTTGGAGAGTGTTTTTGACTCTAGGTTGTAGAGTCGGTTTTGTTTCACTCTTGGTAGTAGAGTGGGTTTGCTTTCTCTGGTTGAGAGAAAGGACTACGGGTTAGACAAGGTTGTTGTCTTAACGCCGTAGGGTATTCTTGTAATCTTTTTCAAGAATAGTGGAAATCTCAAGTGGGTTGCTTGGGGACTGGATGTAGGTCGGGAGGACCGAACCAGGATATATCTTGTGTACTCTGTGATTGGTTGTCTTGATTTTGCATTTACTCTTGTTTACTTAAGTTCTGCAAAAAGTGTCTAGACAGTTGACTCCTTGCACTATCAGTCGACTGGTCAGTGTCATAAGTTGTATTTTCATTGTGTCTTCAGTCGCCTATCTTATCTATAAGTCGACTGCACAGAGTTACTGTTTTTGCTTTATTTTGGTTATATCAGTCGACTGGGTCACAACCAAGTCGACTGCACCGAGAAAATTTCTGCAATTTTTTTATTAACACTATTCACCCCCCCCCCTCTAGTGTTTGTTGTCTCGCCTACAGGATCCAACAAAATTGAGAGTGGCTCACTGGTTTGAGTTGTGGTCTGGGTCGCTCTGTTGGCCCCGGTTTGAATCTCGGTGACTTCCTTTGGGTTTTATTTTTATTTTATTATGATTTTCAAGTTTTAAAAATTGGAAAACTTCATAGAAATAATATAGAATATTATTAGAACACTTAGGAATTATTTCATATTATTCTAAAAGAAATTTTTGAAAATTTAGAAGTCTTATTCATGTATTAGTTGAGTTTTGAATTCTAGTTAAGAAGAAAATGTATATGATTAAAGATTTTAAGGGTTGGTTTATATTAAAATCAAAGTATGAGTATGAGATTTAAATAAGGAACTTCTACTGATTAACCTTAAAGAATTTTGGAATTAAGAATTGATGATTAACTGGAAGAGCGTAGAATATTATTAAAGTGAATGATTTGGTTCGTTAATCAATGAATTGTCTACAAGAATTTGTTTTGAGAAATTGTTATCTAATGTTGTTATGAGAAGTTGAATACTGCATAATCTATAAACATAAAGAAAGTGGATAAAGAAGAAATTACGGTTAAAATGTTTATGTTGAGGTTAGATACAACCTAATTGATCTCTGTAGTGAGATGGTTGTAGGAATCTAGAGGCTATGCGAGATCCTTAGTAACCTGCATTTTTTAAATAATAAAAATTTGAGGAGTAACCAGTGTGGGTTAACTTTCTCTTTGATAAGTTGTGTAGCGCCCCAAATCTCTATACTGGAAATTTGAGACACGATCCAAGATTCGAACTTCAAATAGTCACAATCACAGAAAAATACATAAAAATTAAAACTTTTATTCCATGTAATAGTTACAATTACAAGTGTTACAATGTCCAATAGAATTTTACAAGATTTACAAATTTACAAATAACACATGAATATTATCAGTTGGATGCTTGAGCTAACTCGAGCTCTGCTGTACCTGTGGATCGGCTCCCGATACCTAAAAGAGTAGGCAACGTCAGTATATATACTGACGCAATGCTGATAATAACAGCGATCTCCAAACTGGCAACCACAATTCATAATTTATGCAAAAGAAAAAAAGTGATGTGAAACAAGGGATTAATAAATTTGGGTTATAGTGTTGTCGTGTGTCATGATCTAACAAATTAAATGCACCAGTCACATGCCTTATTCTAATGCAAGAAATACTTTGGGAAACACATGCATCCCATACTACATACGCCCCAAATCTATTTGTCTGTCTCCAATCTTAGGGTTTCGAACCCTCGCCATGCATCCTACTCTTGAACTTGTCATGTTCCTAAGAGATTTACCGAGTCTGAAGGGGTTGCAATTATTCTGTCCCGTCTGTTACTGCAGGTCACTCTAGTGGTGATCGCGTTTGCCACATAGTGCCCAAAACCTTACATTAGTACATTAGTACTAGATACTCATTGGTGCAAATCTCAAGAATTATCTGGTGGTACTAGATACTCACAGGAAATCTAAACCTTACATTAGTCACCATTGTAGGATTTCATAGTGAGGGATTGAACCTTGTATTGAGGAGAACGATAAGGTCTTGCCCTCGGACCTATGTAGTAAGGGATGCATAGAATCCGAACAAGTGTGCATTAGTACTTCGAAGTGTAAATCTGCATTCGGCATTTAAGTTCATATTATACACTGACATGTTTAAGATTGTCACTTTTTACACTTTATTGTGCATTCAAGTTTGTGTTTGCTAAAGTAAGAGAATCGTTGTATTATAGTATTGCGTCAGCTGTATGCAACTGACGTGCCCACAGTTTTCTAGTTGCAGGACTGGACTTGGCATGGACTTAAAGTCACTATGATGAGTTATAACAAGATTGAAGAATTTTTATTATTGTATATCATGTTGTATTCATTTAAATTCCGCTACGTTGATGTAAAGAACAATGTTGTATAATGAAAAGTTTTAATTTCCTTGTAAATTTGTAAGAATTGAAGTAAAAGATCATGTTTATGCTACGAATTATATGTATTTGAAATTCGGGGCGTTACAAGTTATGAACAGTCGACTACTATATTTTGCAGCAAAATATAGCAATGGCCAAATATAGAAGATGGAAGATCTTCTTCCGTCTCTCAATTTTTTTCAATATTAAAAGAGGACGGACGGAAGATCTTCTTCCGTCCACCAACTTTTACTACAGAAAAGTTGAGAGACGGAAGAAGATCTTCTGTCCTCTACTTTTATTACATAAAAATTTAAAAAAAACAAAAAAAATAAAAAAGACAGAAGATCATGGAAGATGATCTTCCATCTGTCTTCTTTTTATAAGATTTTTTTTAAAAGGTACACACAGATTTAATTAATAATAAAAAAAATTACCATAGACGGAAGACGGGCAAATTTTTTTCCTAGATTTACGAAAATGCCACTATATTTACAAAATTACCATTCAAATTTTTTTTAAAAAATCGGGGACCAGAACATTCTTCCAAACTTTTCTTTTAATATTTACGAAAGTGCCATTGGATATTTACAAAAATGCCATTTTAAAAAAATTGTTAGCTTCTATATTTTTGCTTTAACGACTGCAGTGTTCTCCTTCTTTTGTTATTTCCTAAATACTACATGTACATATTTAGCATCAAAGATGGTGGATGCTCTCAATGCACAATAAAAGCGATTACATTAAATATATAGCTACACCATAAAGAAAACCAAAAAAAACTCACAGTAACATCATTCAGTAAAATACAACACTTAGCTTTCAATGATTCAATGCAATATTTATATCGACCGAAACCCTATAGGGCTCATGGATCCAACATCTCCTAGGATGCATCCTCGGCACACTATCTCCATCAACCGTCTTTAATGGAGTCAATACAATACACCATGAGCCAATCCAATACAATAATCCGACTAGCCAACATCTTCAATGGGGTCGATACAATACACTGTGAGTTCACTAAAATTCAACCTGCAAACATTGAAGCAACACATGCTCAATAATAAAGCACTTGACAATATCTTTCACTCAACACATTTAAATAGCTTTAGTTCGTTACATAAAGTGGATTTTGTTAAATAATGCAATACCAGGCCATGCAGTTATTCATAAAATTACTAAAACATTTTACTTGCAATAAAGATGATGATACCTCATTAATTAAGCAAGCTAATATTCAACTGAATATGTTAGTCTAACTCGACAAAATCCATGAACTTACAATACGCATAACAAGAGATAAGATTATGAACCGAAAATCCATCTACACTCGATTTAAATCTTTCAATTTGAACGCAATCAATTGGATGATGTCTCAAATCAAACTATGAAACCACCTTAATGTCCAATCTATAGGTCAAGAAGATGCCCAATTAAATAACTTCATTTGAGAACCTATGAAATAGCAACATCAATTCTCAATGTTCTGAAAAAAAATCAAGTGTCGCTAAACTCAGAATCTAAGACCAGTCTCTGAAACAAAGAATTCGAGCAATACATAATCGACGATGAGAAATGTCGAAACCCTAAACTCTACAAGAAGAAGAGGGATAAGTTACCTATTACCTATTGGATATGGGTATGGATCTCCTTTCCTTGGCCTTCCTTTCCTTCTATTTCCTTTCTTCTTCTCCTTTATGTTTGCATCCTGCACCTCTCTCTTGCCCTCCATTCTTTCTTTTTTTTCCCTTTATTTCAATTTTTTTTTCTTTTTCTTTTTCTTTTTCTACTTCATTTCTTCTTTTCCCTGGTTCTCTCCCAACTAGTATTTTACGCATCTAATACACATCTTAATAAATATATGTTTTTTTTTTAAATAAAAACTCAAACATAATGCACATCTTAATAAATATATGGTTTTTTTAAAATAAAAACTTCAACATAGTCTGGCTTCAAACCTGAGACTGTCTTCATGTTAATTATGTATGTAAGATATACGTAAATTTATTTGTTTACAAACGACAATTTCAATCTTCCATTATAATTCTTTCTTAAGTCCGGTCATGCACGGCACCGTTGTTATGCGCTCCAAAAATTGTTGGGTCTCCCGATGGGAGCACCCATTTCGGATCAGATGCTTACTACTGTTGATCTCCCCTCTCTTCAACGCAAGTTGGAGGTTGCTAAAACTTCTATGCCCAAAAAGCAGTCATTGCCTTCTGGGTCCCCCCTTCTACCTACTCCTCCCCCTGATTGTCAAATCCCCGATTGCTCTCTTCCTATTCCTCCAGCTCCGACTGCTTCCTCTAAGCGACCTGCCAAGCCCACTGTTACTCAAGTGTTCTTTCCGAAATCGGAACTTACTGATAGATTGAAGTTTTTCGGCACTTATGGGGCCATCTCATTCATCGGAGGTACAGTTCCATTCTTCACCTTGAACACCTTTCTCAGTAATTCTTGTAATGTTAAAGACTGGGATTGGGTGCTCTACAATTGTTCTAACGGTGATGTGATTATTCGTTGCCCCTCTCCCAAGATCCTTGAGGAACTTATCGCTAATTCCTCCCTCTCTATTGGAGCTATCTCTCTCACCATCCGAAAATGGGTTCAGATCAATCCCTCGTCTCAGGAACTTGGTTCTTCCGATGCCAAGGTTTCTCTAGTAAGACTTCCCCCTTTTTGTGATTCTCTGTGGTTGGTTGGGGACATGGCCAAATGTATCAGAGATATTGTTAGCATTTCTTCTAAGGCTAGGCCTGCCGCCGGCAGTCTTCAGGTAGAGGCTCTATTTCGCTGCCCCAAACAACACGCACGAATAGAAGCCTTCTGCCTGAGAGATGGCATTTCCTCGTTCACTGTCTCCGTACAATACCATGACTCAGTGCTCTCTACCGGGACCTCTCCTTTGCCCACCTCTGGGTCATCCCCGCCTACTTTTTTACGTGATACTTCCTCTCCATTTCATCCCGGCTCTTCTTCAGTGACGAAGTCGAAGCCTGCTGTGGTGAAAGGGGTTCATAATGTTTCTGATCGGAGAAAGTATCATCTTCCTAACAAACATTTTATCCCCCCAAGCAACTCGAAGATCTCTCCTTCTAAAGTGCCAAATCTAGTATGGATCAACCCTGAGCTTTCTTCACTTCAAGCTGCGAAAGGCTCCTTTTCGGTCCCCTCCTCAGTGATACAACCATCCCCTAATCCTCCCTCTCTTCCTCTGAAGGCTCCGTCGCTTGTAAAGCAAAGTCCAGCCATCCTGGCTTCAGCTTCTCCTCCTACTTCCAAGTCTCCAGAGCTTTCTTCTCAGTGGCCTTCATGGGAAGTCAATCCTCATTTCGCTTCTGACTGGGACAAATTCCAACAATTAGCGCACTTCCCTATTCTGAGCAAGTCAGAGCCTGCTTTTTCTCCCAGCAATATCAAGCTTTCTTCTTCCACCAAAGCTTCAGGGTGGATTGACCAAGATAACTTACTGTCGGAAGAAGAAGCGGATCTTACCCGCGATCAATCTGCCAAACAGGTATTCCCTTCTCTCTCTTCCGATAATTCCCCTGTCTTTTTTTTATCATCGCTGAGTGGCTGTTTAGGTTGGTACCGTATGGTTTTTCTTTTCAATACTACGATGTCCCGCTCTGTGTATCGCTCCTCCCCAGTGTCTGCCCTTTTGGTTCTTCATTCCGTGGCTGGTTTTCTCCAGATTTAGCGGCGAAGGTCTAGGGTATTCTGGAGGTCTCAACCTCCATAACTTTCCCCTCTTCTTTTCTTATTAATGCTGAGCCGTCCGTGGCAGACAAGGCTCTCGCTTCCCCCTCTATTTCTCTACGTTCTTCCCCCTTTTATGTTCGTTACCTGCTGATGCATCGTCTCCTCGTGCCTCGCCTCTTAAGGAGGCAAGGTGTTCCGCCTTCGGGCTTTCGTCGCCTAGCAGGATTCCTTATCGCATTATCAGATCGAGTGCTCACCTTAAGGCTAAAAAATACTTATCATCCAATTTAGCAAGCTCCACCGGTTTTTTAACTCCTACTATGGAGTCCTCGGGGGTTATTCCTTCTCTTCCCATACCCTTTCTTCAGCAAAATTTATTAGGTTCCATCTTTCTCCCCCAATTCGACTCGCTTTCTGATAACGAGTTAGCCTCCCTTGCTCAGGATATGGGTTTCCTGATTGATTCCTTTGACTCTCCCCTGATTTATAACCTCAGGCAACAAGAACGTAATAGAGTCCAGGAGAATCTGCATCCTCATGATTAGTATCTCTTGGAACAATCGGGGCCTTATTGCCCGGTTAAAAAAAGAGCGATCTATGTGTAACCCCTGTTTTTCACTTTTGGTATTTTGAGGATATTTTTCATTTTTGTGAATTATTATTTTCCATTGTATTTTCAGAATAATAAATTTAATTATTTTTATTCTATAATATTTTTCTGGCAGTTTTGACTTCTTTTTTGCTGTTGTGTGCCGTTTGGCCGTTTCTCGACATTTTGAGCTCTTTTTCTCAATTTCTTGAACTCGTTCATATATAGATGTTATTTTAGGGTCATGGTGGATTTTTAGGAGAGTTTTGACCAATTTGAGATTTTTGGCCCTTAAGGAGATTTTTTTTAGGAGCTATAGGATTCATTGCATTTTGTATTCCCATTTGAAATCTATCCAATATCCATTACCCAATTGTATACCCATGGTTTCCTATTGATATCCACTACCCATTAACCCGCATTTGATCCCATATATATACCCCTAATACTAATTAATCCCTAACCCTAATCCATTTCTTCCCTCTCCTATTGTGTGCCGGCTACCCCTTCCTCCAATCAATCCCGGCCTGCATTCTCCAAACCCTAGCCGACCTCCCCTTGCCCTCTCTTGCCTTAGCCGATCACAAATATCTCCCCTCTCCACTATTTTATACAATACCACTTCAAAACTCGTCTCTTTCCTCTCCTTCTTGTGTTCGGCCAGCACCCAAGGAGCACCAAACCATCCCAAAACAGCACCTCATCTTCCCTCCTCGCTGCGTTGAGTTGTGGGCATCTTCCACTTCGGTTTGTGTGTCAAAGGAATCAATCGTTGGAGCATCTTGTTCGTGGGTTTCGCTCGAAGTCGCGCTAGAAGGCGTCTTGCTCGTGGATTCTCTTTGAAAGGCTTGGATTTGTCGTGTTCGTCATCACATAAAGGCAAGTAACTTGTACTTAAATTTCTTAGGTTGATACAAGTAGAAAGTTCACACATAGGATAGTTTGAGACTAGAGACGGACCAAGATCACGTCTTTATTGTGGATTTCGTCTCTAAGGTTTCAAAACAGGCCATGGACGAATTAGAACATGAATTTGATAGGTTTATGCCTTAGGATTCACCCGACCGCGATTGTCATCGCATATATGACATATTGTATGCCCGATGTTTGATTGAACACCTATATGAGAAATATTGGATTTTGACATGTTAGAAACCCTTAGATATGACATTTAGGCAGTGGGTAGACATTATTTCGAATTTGGAAGAGTTTCGATGATTTTTGAGGAAGTTATGACGTTTTGAAACTTAGTTGAGAAATCTGGAAATTTGGATGTAACTGGATTGATTGCAGTTTTTACCTAGATTAAAGTCCGAATCTCAACATAGCTATTTCTGAGAATTTGTAGATAATCGAATCTATTTTCTAATCCCACTGATTTCACCCTGTTTGGAGTTCGTATGGAGTAGTTATGATCATTTTAGTAACTGTATGTTAGTAGTTTCCAGTTCCAGTTCGGGGTGATTTTTGTAGACAATTTATTTTCAATATCTAAGTTAGACCTAATTTCATGCCACAAGATTTTGTCCTGTGTTTCAATATGATGTTAGGTAGTTCTCTGATTTTTGTGGTAATTTAAAGATGAGTTTTGAGTGATGGCTTACATTCTTTTCTATAGATCGCTGTTGCTGTAAACTGCATGTGATTGTATGTTGATTGCCGTATTTACCTTATTTCTAGTTCCTGTATGAATATTTCGTGTGAGATATGAAAGTTAGGTAATTGTGTATACTTTCACCCTGTTTTGGCGGAAGTGGATTTTGATGCGCTGTGTGCAAGATATGTATGTTTTTGTACAGCGGTGTTAAAGAATTCCAGATCCATCAAAACTGTGTGATGTGCTATTCTTTATTTTTGTAAACATATTTATACTTTCTGGAAAAATATGAAAATCTATATTTTGATACTATACATATAGGGGATTACCCCAGAATTTTCGTGGATTTAATTAATGACTTTGTATGCTGTTTTCATGTGGTTTAAGTTATTCCCCTGTTTTCCTGACTGTACATGCAAACTGTGTTGAATTGTGTTTTGAGTCGTGATGTTGTGAAATAGCATGTGGACTTATTATACCGTTAGAAGCGTGATGGATGTCTAGTTTCTAGATCAATTGACGGATCATTATTTGCATGCCTGTAGATCTGTGGATCACTGTTTATGTACAGACTGGTCTTGCTGACCTGATTATAGACATATACCATTATGCTCGTATTTGTGAATATTTTGCATATATACTTACTGATCTGATGCCCTAAACCTAAACCTGATTATGTGATGTTAGTTTGACACCCTTTAGATCACAATCATGTCTGTTTAATAACTACAATAAAAGTAACTAAGCCGGGGATTAAGGGAAAGATCGATTAGTGGATAGTTCAGAAACGTGTACTCAGAAGGGGGCCCGTGTTTCCCATTTTGATGCATGATACCTTTTGGTTCATGTCCTGTTGATGCACGTACCTGTTGGTCGTGTACCTGTTACCTGTTGATGCACGTATCTTTGATCGTGTACCTGTTACCTGTTTTCCTGTACCTGAGTATACTGCCCTCTATGGTCCACTATGAAATCTAAAGCGAAACTGCATTGACTGTAGCAACCATGTGATATAATTTGGGGACACATGTCGTGCTACCTAGATAGTTAATAAAAGATTAGACTTAACATAACCTGATGATCCTGTTTACCTGATTACCTGTTACCTGTATACCTGTTACCTGATATAATCTGAATACCTATTATATGAAACCTGTTATCTGATTTACCTGACATATCTGCATACCTGTTTACCTGACATTTCTGTTATGTGACACTGGAAATCTAATATCTGAGACATCTGCTAGGATACTATGTTAGTTGAGTTTACCATACCATATTAGGTCTGTTTCTGATGATTAGTTAGATCTGTTTAGTTTTCCCAAGTGCTTGTATCCTATTCTATTTGTGACCCGGACTTGCCATTGACGGGTACTATGTTTTCTTCTTTTCCTTTTTCCTGCATTCAATGATTGCAGATTACGGTGGACAGATTCAAGAAGGTTCTGGTGGTTCGCAGTATTAGATGCTGATATTATTATTTCTGTTTTCTGTTAGAACATTATTCTGTATTCCTGAGACTTGATTTATTGCAGTATTTGAGACACGTGTATTATTTATTTTGTATTGGGCGATGTGACCCAGAATGTTTGTTTCAGACTCTGTTGTTTTTATTTGAGAACAAGATATTTGGTTTTCAATTAATTCCTGTTGGCAAAATTATCTCAGTAATGCATGTTGGTTCCACTCTTTGCTTCCGACTGCGATATATGTTGACTCTGATATACTGCCTGAGATATGTTGTAAGATTTCTAAAACAGCTTAAGGATGATTATATTCATTCGCTGGACTTGTGTTACGTGCCCGTATTCTGTATTTTTGGGAAGCGGGGCGTGACAGGGTTTTCTGTGGTATCAGAGCATCAGGTTTGGCTAATGTATTAGTTGCCTAATATATTAGACAAGCTTGGCTCGAACGGGGATCTGTGCAATATATCTCTAACCATACATGCAAAATTGAAATATGACACCAACACAGATTCTGGATATTAGTCTTATTCCTTTCTTTTTGATCCCTTCTTATTGGATTCTTGATTCCTTGATTCTTCCGTCTTTTTCGGTCGTCCTTTTGGATTGATTTCTTGTTGGGTGTGAATTCATTCTTTCATACCCATATTCCTTGATTCTGGTGTCGTCCATTCCTTTCTTTCTGCTTGGTTCGTCGGTTAGCATCGCTGGATGCTATTGGAGTCTTCCCCGATCAGAGTGGCGCAGTGGAAGCATCGTGGGCCCATAACCCACAGGTCCCAGGATCCTTTTGTTGCTTCTCCTTCCTTGCATTGTTTTGGATTTCTCTATCTCAACCACTAGAGGCGCAGCCGAGCATCTTGGTGATACTCTAGTTGTTCGGGATTTCTTGGATGTTTTTCCAGATGAATTGCCTGGCTTACCCCCTGATAGGGAAGTAGAGTTTGGTATTGATGTTCAGCCTGGAACAGAACCTATATCGAAAGCTCCCTACAGGATGGCACCGGTTGAGCTGGCAGAGCTTAAGGTGCAGGTTCAGCAGTTGCTTGATTTGGGTTTCATCAGACCCAGTGTTTCGCCTTGGGGTGCTCCTGTCCTTTTTGTTGATAAGAAGGATGGTAGTCGTCGGATGTGCGTGGATTACCGAGAGCTGAACAGAGTTACGGTGAAGAATCGGTATCCTTTGCCCAGGATCGATGATTTGTTTGATCAGTTGAGTGGAGCTTCTGTTTTCTCGAAGTTGGATCTTCGTTCTGGATATCACCAAGTTAAGGTGAAGGCTGCAGACATACCGAAGACTGCTTTCAGGACTAGATACGGGCACTATGAGTATCTTGTGATGCCGTTCGGAGTCACGAATGCACCGGCTGTATTCATGAGTCTTATGAATCAGGGTGTTCTCGCAGTATTAGGATAAGTTCGTGGTGGTCTTCATTGATGATATTTTGGTGTATTCTAAGAATCGGGAAGATCATGCTGAGCATCTTAGAGTGGTTCTGCAGACTATGAGAGAGCATCAACTCTATGGTAAATTGAGCAAGTGCGAGTTTTGGCTCGACAGGATTTCTTTCTTGGGGCATATTGTTTCTGGCGATGGTATTTCGGTGGATCCTGCCAAGGTTGAAGCTGTGAAGGATTGGCCTATTCCCAAGTCAGTTTCAGAAGTCAGGAGTTTTCTGGGTTTGGCTGGCTATTATCGGAAGTTCGTCCAGGATTTTTCGAAGATAGCAGGACCTTTGACTAAATTGACTGGGAAGGATCAGAAGTTTTGTTGGTCTGATGAGTGCAATGTGGCTTTTGTTGAGTTGAAGAACAGACTGACGTCAGCGCCTGTGTTGACTATTCCAGATGGTTCAGGCGGATTTGTAGTTCACTGTGATGCTTCTGGTAAGGGTCTTGGAGCAGTTCTTATGCAGAAGGGCCGTGTTGTTGCGTATGCATCAAGGCAGTTGAGGCCGCATGAGAAGAACTATCCTACTCATGACTTGGAGTTAGCAGTAGTGATTTTTGCTTTGAAGCTGTGGAGGCATTATTTGCTTGGAGACCGCGTGGAGATCTTTACAGATCACAAAAGTCTCAAGTACGTCTTCACCCAGAAGGAATTGAACATGAGGCAAAGGCGTTGGTTGGAACTTATGGCCGAGTATGACATCAGTTTGCAATACCATCCTGGTAAAGTAAACTTGGTGCCTGATGCTTTGAGCAGGAGACCAGTGGTTTCGTTTCTTACTCAGCAGAAAGATCTCATTGAGCAGATGAGAAGGTTGGAGCTTGATGTTGTGTTGCCGAGTTCTGGTCGGAGTTGTTGGCACTCCAGCTGCAGTCGTCTCTTGTGGAGCAGATTAAAGAGGCGCAGGCTAGCGATGCGCAGTTGCAGAAGTTTCGAACTGAGGTTGAGTCTAGGTCCAGGACGGACATGGCTATTCATGCAGATGGTTCTCTTCGTTTTGGTTCCCGGTTGTGTGTCCCTAAAGGAGAAGTTCGTCAGAGGTTGCTTGAAGAAGCTCACCAGTCTTCATATTCTATCCATCCCGGCGGTACTAAGATGTATCGGGATTTGAAACTTCATTTCTGGTGGCATGGTATGAAAAGGGCTGTCGCGCGGTTTGTTTCGCAGTGTTTGATCTGTCAGCAGGTTAAAGCAGAACATCAGAGAACCGCAGGACTTCTTCAACCGCTTCCTATTCCAGAGTGGAAGTGGGAACATATCACCATGGATTTTGTGACTGCTTTGCCGAGGAGTCCGAAGGGTCATAATGCTATATGGGTGATTGTTGACCATTTGACGAAGAGTGCACACTTCATTCCTTTTCGTGTCGGTCAGTCTACTGAGAGCCTTGCTGAGAGGTACATGCAAGAGATTGTCAGACTTCATGGGGTTCCAGTTAGTATTGTATCTGACAGGGATACGAGATTCAGGTCTCAGTTTTGGGAGAGTCTTCAGAGCAGTTTGGGGAGCAAATTAAAGTACAGTACTGCTTTTCATCCCCAGACTGATGGACAGTCAGAGCGGACTATTCAGATTCTTGAGGACATGTTGAGATCCTGCATGCTTCAGTTTGGTGGGTCTTGGGAAGATCACTTGCATCTGGTAGAGCTCTCTTACAATAACAGCTTTCAAGCTAGTATTAAAGCTGCTCCGTTCGAGGCACTCTATGGACGGAAGTGTAGATCGCCAGTTTGCTGGGATGATGTTGGCGAGAGGCAGTTGTTGGGTCCAGAGTTGATCACCAAGACAGTTGATGCAGTGGTTCAGATTAGGAAGCACTTGCAAGCAGCTCAGGACAGGCAGAGGCGGTGGGCTGATGTTCATCGCAGGGCGTTGGAGTTCGCAGTTGGTGACCATGTTTTTCTCAAGGTATCGCCATGGCGCGGTGTCATTCGGTTCGGTGGCGGAGGCAAGCTTAGCCCGAGGTTTATTGGACCATTCGAGATTTTGGAGCGAGTAGGCAAGGTGGCCTATCGTCTCGCATTGCCGCCAGCTTTATCGGGAGTGCACGATGTTTTCCATGTCTCACAACTCAGGAGATATATCCGAGATGAGAGCCACGTGATCGACTATTCAGAGTTGACCGTTAGGCCGGATTTGACTTGTGAGATTCCGCCAGTTGCTATTGTTGATCGGCGGGAGAAAGTGCTTAAGAACAAGGTCATTAAGCTGGTTCATGTTGCTTGGAATCCTCACTCGCCTGGTGAGTCGACATGGGAGCTGGAGGAGGAAATTCAGCAGAAGTTTTCTCACTTGTTTGAGTAGTTGTTTGTTTTGTGTTTGGCTATTTGGTTTTGTTTGGGGTTATCCTATGTACCTTTCTTTTTAATTTCGAGGACGAAATTTTCTTGTAGGGGGGTAGGATTGTAACCCCTGTTTTTCACTTTTGGTATTTTGAGGATATTTTTCATTTTTGTGAATTATTATTTTCCATTGTATTTTCAGAATAATAAATTTAATTATTTTTATTCTATAATATTTTTCTGGCAGTTTTGACTTCTTTTTTGCTGTTGTGTGCCGTTTGGCCGTTTCTCGACATTTTGAGCTCTTTTTCTCAATTTCTTGAACTCGTTCATATATAGATGTTATTTTAGGGTCATGGTGGATTTTTAGGAGAGTTTTGACCAATTTGAGATTTTTGGCCCTTAAGGAGATTTTTTTTAGGAGCTATAGGATTCATTGCATTTTGTATCCTCATTTGAAATCTACCCAATATCCATTACCCAATTGTATACCCATGGTTTCCTATTGATATCCACTACCCATTAACCCGCATTTGATCCCATATATATACCCCTAATACTAATTAATCCCTAACCCTAATCCATTTCTTCCCTCTCCTATTGTGTGCCGGCTACCCCTTCCTCCAATCAATCCCGGCCTGCATTCTCCAAACCCTAGCCGACCTCCCCTTGCCCTCTCTTGCCTTAGCCGATCACAAATATCTCCCCTCTCCACTATTTTATACAATACCACTTCAAAACTCGTCTCTTTCCTCTCCTTCTTGTGTTCGGCCAGCACCCAAGGAGCACCAAACCATCCCAAAACAGCACCTCATCTTCCCTCCTCGCTGCGTTGAGTTGTGGGCATCTTCCACTTCGGTTCGTGTGTCAAAGGAATCAATCGTTGGAGCATCTTGTTCGTGGGTTTCGCTCGAAATCGCGCTAGAAGGCGTCTTGCTCGTGGATTCTCTTTGAAAGGCTTGGATTTGTCGTGTTCGTCATCACATAAAGGCAAGTAACTTGTACTTAAATTTCTTAGGTTGATACAAGTAGAAAGTTCACACATAGGATAGTTTGAGACTAGAGACGGACCAAGATCACGTCTTTAATTGTGGATTTCGTCTCTAAGGTTTCAAAACAGGCCATGGACGAATTAGAACATGAATTTGATAGGTTTATGCCTTAGGATTCACCCGACCGCGATTGTCATCGCATATATGACATATTGTATGCCCGATGTTTGATTGAACACCTATATGAGAAATATTGGATTTTGACATGTTAGAAACCCTTAGATATGACATTTAGGCAGTGGGTAGACATTATTTTGAATTTGGAAGAGTTTCGATGATTTTTGAGGAAGTTATGACGTTTTGAAACTTAGTTGAGAAATCTGGAAATTTGGATGTAACTGGATTGATTGCAGTTTTTACCTAGATTAAAGTCCGAATCTCAACATAGCTATTTCTGAGAAATTTGTAGATAATCGAATCTATTTTCTAATGCCATTGATTTCACCCTGTTTGGAGTTCGTATGGAGTAGTTATGATTATTTTAGTAACTGTATGTTAGTAGTTTCCAGTTCCAGTTCGGGGTAATTTTTGTAGACAATTTATTTTCAATATCTAAGTTAGACCTAATTTCATGCCACAAGATTTTGTCCTGTGTTTCAATATGATGTTAGGTAGTTCTCTGATTTTTGTGGTAATTTAAAGATGAGTTTTGAGTGATGGCTTACATTCTTTTCTATAGATCGCTGTTGCTGTAAACTGCATGTGATTGTATGTTGATTGCCGTATTTACCTTATTTCTAGTTCCTGTATGAATATTTCGTGTGAGATATGAAAGTTAGGTAATTGTGTATACTTTCACCCTGTTTTGGCGGAAGTGGATTTTGATGCGCTGTGTGCAAGATATGTATGTTTTTGTACAGCGGTGTTAAAGAATTCCAGATCCATCAAAACTGTGTGATGTGCTATTCTTTATTTTTGTAAACATATTTATACTTTCTGGAAAAATATGAAAATCTATATTTTGATACTATACATATAGGGGATTACCCCAGAATTTTCGTGGATTTAATTAATGACTTTGTATGCTGTTTTCATGTGGTTTAAGTTATTCCCCTGTTTTCCGACTGTACATGCAAACTGTGTTGAATTGTGTTTTGAGTCGTGATGTTGTGAAATAGCATGTGGACTTATTATACCCGTTAGAAGCGTGAGGATGTCTAGTTTCTAGATCAATTGACGGATCATTATTTGCATGCCTGTAGATCTGTGGATCACTGTTTATGTACAGACTGGTCTTGCTGACCTGATTATAGACATATACCATTATGCTCGTATTTGTGAATATTTTGCATATATACTTACTGATCTGATGCCCTAAACCTAAACCTGATTATGTGATGTTAGTTTGACACCCTTTAGATCACAATCATGTCTGTTTAATAACTACAATAAAAGTAACTAAGCCGGGGATTAAGGGAAAGATCGATTAGTGGATAGTTCAGAAACGTGTACTCAGAAGGGGGCCCGTGTTTCCCATTTTGATGCATGATACCTTTTGGTTCATGTCCTGTTGATGCACGTACCTGTTGGTCGTGTACCTGTTACCTGTTGATGCACGTATCTTTGATCGTGTACCTGTTACCTGTTTTCCTGTACCTGAGTATACTGCCCTCTATGGTCCACTATGAAATCTAAAGCGAAACTGCATTGACTGTAGCAACCATGTGATATAATTTGGGACACATGTCGTGCTACCTAGATAGTTAATAAAAGATTAGACTTAACATAACCTGATGATCCTGTTTACCTGATTACCTGTTACCTGTATACCTGTTACCTGATATAATCTGAATACCTATTATATGAAACCTGTTATCTGATTTACCTGACATATCTGCATACCTGTTTACCTGACATTTCTGTTATGTGACACTGGAAATCTAATATCTGAGACATCTGCTAGGATACTATGTTAGTTGAGTTTACCATACCATATTAGGTCTGTTTCTGATGATTAGTTAGATCTGTTTAGTTTTTCCCAAGTGCTTGTATCCTATTCTATTTGTGACCCGGACTTGCCATTGACGGGTACTATGTTTTCTTCTTTTCCTTTTTCCTGCATTCGATGATTGCAGATTACGGTGGACAGATTCAAGAAGGTTCTGGTGGTTCGCAGTATTAGATGCTGATATTATTATTTCTGTTTTCTGTTAGAACATTATTCTGTATTCCTGAGACTTGATTTATTGCAGTATTTGAGACACGTGTATTATTTATTTTGTATTGGGCGATGTGACCCAGAATGTTTGTTTCAGACTCTGTTGTTTTTATTTGAGAACAAGATATTTGGTTTTCAATTAATTCCTGTTGGCAAAATTATCTCAGTAATGCATGTTGGTTCCATTCTTTGCTTCCGACTGCGATATTTTGACTGCGATATATGTTGACTCTGATATACTGCCTGAGATATGTTGTAAGATTTCTGAAACAGCTTAAGGATGATTATATTCATTCGCTGGACTTGCGTTACGTGCCCGTATTCTGTATTTTTGGGAAGCGGGGCGTGACACTATGATTTAATTGTTTCCTCCCACTGCGACCTTATCTCTATCCAGGAATCGAAATTGGAATCTCCTTCCCCTTCCACCATGCGTTCTATAGGAGGCTCCACAATCTCCAAGTGGATCTCGCTTGACGCAATAGGTTCCAAGGGAGGTATCCTTCTCGGTTTCAAGGAATCGATTTTCTCTCTAGTCGCGGTTCAACAGCTCAATTTTTTCCTTATTGTCCAACTGCACTGGACGACCTTCAACTGTTCTCTCGCTGTGATTTCGGTTTATGATCCTTCCTCTCCTGAGAGGCGGCCACTTTTTTGGAACGAATTCCTATCATTACACAATTACACTAACGGTCTCTGTTTTCTCTGTGGTGACTTTAACGTCACCAGATTCGTTTCCGATAGGTTGAACCCTGTCTCCTCTAATACCCAATCTTGCCTTTTTAACGATTGCATCCGCAATCTTCAGTTATCCGACCTACCGATTACCGGTAGATCTTTCACCTGGTCTAACCAGCGTCAACCTTCTACGTTGGCCAAACTCGACCGTTTTCTGGTTTCTCAAACCTGGATTTTCCAGTTCCACAACACATCCTCCCAGGCTTTACCCAACCCTTCTTCCGATCACGTCCCAATCGCTCTTTTCTCCAACTTCCACTTCACTCACCATCACAAATTTCGGTTTGAAAAACTTTGGTTACAAGACCAGCTCTTCGTCAATCTTGTTGTGGAATGTCTTGCTTCAATCACCGGTTCGTCCGGTTTGGGAAACATCCTCCTTAAACTCCATGCTATTAAACATGGCTGCAAAATCTGGCGTTCCGAGAGACAATCCAACATTCACTTTCTTAAAAAATTTCTCCTTACTTCCATCGATTCCGTCGATAAAATGGAAGAGCAAGGTCCTTTTTCAGAATCCTTTTGCTCGGAACGTCGATCTTGCAAGCAAGATTATGCCGATATCCTTCTCCAAGACCATATTAAATGGGCTCAAAGAGCTAGAGTCAAATGGCTTAAGGATGGTGATGCCAATACAGCATTCTTCCATAACTTCGCGTCTCATAGGCAACGTAGCAATCGGATCTCTTCGATTTGCGACAACGGGGTGGATCTTAATTCCGATACAGAGATCCATCGTGCTTTCCTTTCGTTCTATAAAAACCTTATTGGATCGCACAAACAGTGCTCGATTTGTCTTGATTGGTACCACCTTTACGGTATTCAATCTCATGATCTTTCTTCTCTCGTAGCTCTGTTCTCCTTGAAAGAGATCAAATCGGCTGTTTTCGCTTTAAAGAGCGATTCAGCACCGGGGCCTAATGGTTTTTCTGCCTTCTTTTTCCAAAAATTCTGGCACTGGCTTAAAGATGACCTTCTCAACATGTTTAAAGAACTTCACCAAGGATGCTTTTCTGTCGACCGTATCAATTATCCGCATATCGTGCTCATTCCCAAATTGGCAGAAGCGCACGTATTGGCTAATTTCAGGCCTATCAGCTTGATCAACACTTCTTTCAAAATCATGATGAAAGTT
Organism: Hemerocallis citrina; assembly: GCA_017893485.1. Classification (NCBI taxonomy): domain Eukaryota; kingdom Viridiplantae; phylum Streptophyta; class Magnoliopsida; order Asparagales; family Asphodelaceae; genus Hemerocallis; species Hemerocallis citrina. The sequence goes on along the minus strand of CM030359.1, from coordinate 329,655,729 downwards.
CTCTCCGCTAGATTAAGTGCGGTCATTTCTCCCCTCATTGACTCTGCCCAATCGGGCTTCATCAAGGATCGTTTTATCCTTGATAGCGTTGCATCGACTCAGGAGATTATCTCCCATTGTCACAAAACTCACTCAGAAGGCATCTTACTCAAACTCGTTTTTCAAAAAGCTTACGACAACGTCAGCTGGGACTTCCTTTTTGATATTCTCGTTTACCGGGGCTTCAGTCCCAAATGGATCGCTTGGATTAAATCCAGTTTATTCTCTGGGACCTCTTCTATCCTTATTAATGGGTCGGAAGGTCACAAATTTAAAATTAAATGTGGCCTCCGACAGGGGAACCCCCTATCCTCCCTCCTATTTTTCCTTGTCGCTGACGTCTTCAGTAAGCTCCTTCGCAATGCATGAAACTTGCAGATGATAGAGGGCCTAGGTAATTCCTACCTCTTCGAAGGTGTTCTTAATCTGCAATACGCAGACGACACTATTATTTTCACCAAACCGAACTCGCATTCTCTGCGGAACCTAAAACTTCTCCTTTATTGTTTTGAAATAGCTTCGGGTTTATCTATCAATTTTCAAAAGTCTTCAGTACTTTGGTTGGAAGGTTCCCCCAATCGCCAGATTGAGGTCTCCAATTTCTTTAACTGTCCTATTGCCTCTTTTCCCATCACTTATTTAGGCATTCCCCTGCGATGGGGAAAATTGTAAAAATCGGACTGGTATCCGTTGGTGGATAAAGTTGAAGCCAGACTCAATGTGTGGACTGGTAAATTGCTTTCCCGTGGTGGTACATTGACCCTTCTAAACTCAGTTCTCTCCGCTATGCCTCTTTTCATGATGTCTTTCTACTATGTCCCCTCCTGGGTGATCAAGATGATTGATCAAACCAGAAGTAACTTTTTCTGGACTGGGTCCTCCTCTTTTAAATCGGGCTCCCACCTTAGCAATTGGAAATTGGTTTGCACCTTCAAAGTGGAAGGGGGACTGGGTGTCTTGAACCTCAGGAACCATAACATCGCCCTTTTAGGTAAATGGCTCTGGAGGTTTCAAAAATTCGATCACTTACCTTGGATTCAATGTATCAAGGGTTATTTGTCCTCTTATTGCAATTGGTGGGAATTCCCTTCCTCTGTTAATCGTAATGCTTCTCCTTTCTGGAAAGGGGTCTGGAAAATGGCCGCAGCCTTCCAGTGTGGTATCTCCCGTATCTGCTCTGATGGGTCCAAGTCTAAATTTTGGACTGATCTCTGGATAGGCAATACTAAGCTATCCTCGGCATACCCGTCTTTATTCCGTTTGGCTTCCAATCCCTCAGCTTCAGTGGCTGAATCCTTCATTATGTTTAATAATTGTAGGCATTGGATCATCCCCTTCTCGGTAGAGCTTCCTCCTCCTCTAGTCCCAATTTTAAACGATCTTATCTTTTCTCTGAATAACTTCGAGTGGCGGCCGAAAGAAGACGTCGCTTGGCGTTGGAACTTGGCAGGGATCTTCTCCGTTAGATCCTTTTATATCTTCCTCAACTCTCGAGGTGTCCAATCGCCATTTGCTAAATCCATCTGGGATACCTGCGCTCCCCTTAAGGTCAAGATCACAACCTGGCTCGCTTTTAACAACAAATTACTCACAGTAGAAATCCTTAACAAAAGAAACCTGGCATGGGGACAACTATGCCCCCTGTGCTCAGAGCATTCGGAGGATGTTGATCATCTTTTTGTTTGATGCTCCGCCATCTTACCTTTGTGGAAAATTTGCACTCTAGCGTGGGAAGCCCATGCTATCCCTCCTTTATTATCCTCATGTTGGTTCTCTCTGCCTTAGAATATTAAGTATCGCAGCGCGTGGAACCTTTCAGTTCAAATTATTATTTGGATCTCGTGGACGGAAAGAAATAAGAGGTTGTTCCAACAATGTGCATCTCCCACTTCCTCACTGATAGACGATTTTTTATTTCTGTTTAAGCACTGGTCTTCGATTTTAAAAACCGAAGCCAGAGATGCTCTCTTCGGTCATAGATTAGACGATTCTTTTCGTTGCCTTGGCAATCTTAATGCTTTATAATCTCGTCATTTCTTCATGTCTTTTACTTTGTTCATTTCTCGCAGGATTGATCAAGGCCTTGGCTTCTCTTACTTGGCTACTAGCTCTAGCGACTGCTTTTGTTTTTATCTTGGCTTCAGCTGAGCAGGCGTTTTACTACTATTTCTATTCTCTATCCTTCTTACTGTGTGGCTCACTAAGTTAATGTAATTTTTGTTGTATTTCTGGGTTGTTCTCTGTCCGAGCGGCCTTAGTTTTGTGCTGGTGCTTATTGTTGCCTACTCTAGTTGGATGTTTTGGCGGGCAGGCCTTCTATGCCTTCTATTTGGCTGCTTCGTTGTTAATAGGCATTGTAGCCTGGCAATTTATGTTTCTGGGTTTTGTATTTGATCGGATGATGGAGTGGGTCTTCAGTGCTTTGTTGTATGATGTGTTTGATTTTTGTTGGGTGCTTGGTCGACCTCCTTTGCTCCTCTGTGAGCTTGCTCGATGGTTTCTAGCTTGTTATCATTCTCCCTGCTCTCTTTCGGGAGTTATTGTTTTACTACTAGAGGTAATCCACCCTTTTGTTTCGTCTGTTCCTCCCGGGTTCTCACTCCGCGCTGAGGAGGTTGGAGTTTTGGTTTGTTAGGGTTGTTTTGGGCGATGGCTTGCAGTTGCCAATGACCAGCTCCCTATCAGGTGCTGTCTACTCGGATCCCGTTCTAGTCCACTCTGTGGCCTGCCATCGGTTTTTGCCTGTCGAGGTCGGTTTGCACCGAGGGTATCCCCATTTTCTGGAATCCTCGTTTGTCGCAGTGTTGTATCAGACCCGGTTGCTGGCTCTCCGGAGCTTTGATCTTCCGTGGAGTGGTCCTTCTTTCATGGGACTCCGTCGCTGTAGTGTTTTTGTTTCAGCTTTGTCACTGATTAGGTCCTCTTAGTTTGTGGTTTCTTTTCGTTTTGCTTTGAAGCTCTGTATATCGTTTGTAATTTTTTGATTTTACAGCTCGTAAAACTGGATGATATCTCTATTCTTTAATACATTTTTTGTAAAGGCTGGAGTCGTAAGACACTATCCAATTGATCAAAAAAATTCTTCCATTATAATATTCCAGATATACGCATGAGGGGAAGATGTGTAAGGGGCTGCCAGTCTGCCACCGTCCCTCCACTCACCCCCAGTTTCTAACAATTTACAGAAGCTCCCTTGATTTTCATAAATTTTGAAGTCCACCCCTTTCAAACTCTAAATTACTACATACTGTCAGATGAGAAGCAAATGCTCAAAGACACGCAATTTGAGGCAAATGTAAAGATGTGCCCATTACCGTAGCAGCTCTGCTCCTATGGTTTATACAGCAGCAAATATATGGATGATGATCATCTGGGCTCAATTGGATAACTTTTCAAGGAGAAACTATTTTCCATTACATTATGAAAACAATGGTACACAATAATTATTGTCCAAATTCACAATTAATCTTTAAAACAATTCAAACTTCTTTTTCAGAAACCAAAACCCCTATATATGTGCTTTAACATATATATCTCTCTATTGAGTCCTCCATCATGTATCCCATATCATCACCACAGCAATGACCCCAACACCTAACACCACGGCCAACCATCTATACATGGGGGTGTTCACGGCAACCGCTTTCTGTGGCTGGTACCCCTTGGTAAAGAGATGGTTAATAGCGACATAGATGAAGATACCACATGCCAAACCCATTGAGATGGCGTAAATCCAGTCAGCCACCCGGCCCTCTGTGGTAGCATCGATGACGATCCCAATTGCAACGCCAATCGGGGTGGAGATGGCAAAGGCAAATGCGTAGGCAGCACATGAGACCAGAGGGCGGTTGGGAAGCATTCGGAGAAGCGCAATACCCATGGCGATGGCCGCGAATATCTTGTGGAGACATATGGTCCACAGAGCCTTCCATGCATCACCTTTCGTTTCTGCACATTTTATGACTCTGGTTACAACGTGTGTCCAATATCTCAGTGTTTAAGATTTTATCATATGTTACTAAGCCGTGGCATTGTGCATGTCTTAGTCGAATTTTTCATGGTTACTTCGCCGTCTTGCATTGTGTACGCTGTGAACATGTCTTTGTTGATGTTTTTATGCATCTTAGGGAAACAACATAACACAATCAAGAAAAATATTGCTAACAATAACTCTTTTAAGAGTTTTGGGCGTAGAACCTGTATCATCCTAGAAGAACAGTTCCACTGAGAAACAGAAGAAAATGCCCTTGAATTATATCATCTAATCATTTCGTGGATGTGCTATGCAAATTCTATATCTTTATTTATTTATTTACTCTATTTTGTTCTTTTTGGGGTGGAGCCCCATTTCGAAGTGATTAAAAGACTGTTCTTACAGAGGCAGTAAAACTGGAGATTGCAACTTGGGGGGGGGAGGATTGTACCAATCAGTTCTCAGTAAAATTCAGATGGGAATGCCCAAAACATATTCTAGGCAATCTCCAAACCCGTCAACTTAAATCTCCAGTTATTAAAAGATGTAATTTCAGGAAATAATAGTCTTTAAAGAACATGGTATGCTTGATATTGTTGTATACCTGCAACACCAATGGCAATGCCTTCAAAGACAGAATGGAAGCACAAGGCAAAAATCAAGAGAATGCTATCCCCGAGAGAGCTCGCATGGGTCAGTGCATATGGCACTGGTTGATTGTGAGCCCCATGTTCGACCTGTACTAAGAAACAAAAACAAAACAGGGAATCATTACTTATAATTAGTAAACATCAGAGACCATCGGCAAACATATGGTTTGTTCTCCATCTAACACAAATTCACAAGTATCCAAAACCAATACAAAGTAGTAAGTACTCTAAGTGCACCTCTGGTTGTACAGCTGATCCACCATTGTTACCCATAGCTTTGTCTTGTCGAACACTACCTGCACAAAATCAGTAATGAGGAAAACCTTCGGAATTCAAATTGAAGTGAGGAAAAGCCAAATTAAAGTTCGGACTAATTGCAATTGTCCTATAATTCTGTACCACAAGAAACAAATATATGCACCCACAAATAATAAACTAGTGTGGACTCCATAAGAGTTAATACATCCTCCTCTGGTCCATTTGAACCTTTTTTAAGGTGAGATACCTCAACTTTTTGGTACCCAAAAGTAACCTATTTTTGAAGTGTATGTAGGACATGTTGCATATACAATATATTATGCTAAAACACTTTGGTATAGGACTTTTCTACTTTTTCCTTTTTTTAAAAAAAAAGAGCAAATGCAGGAGGCAACCCCCACTCTTTCTCCATACAAATTTTGAACTGGAATCATATCCCTTAATCAAACCTCAAACATCATGCACTACATATTATTAAGATGAATTTTTCACAAAAAATTTTTACTTATTTTCATATTTTTTGGAAAATTACACATGATTATACTAGTGTCCTACAATTCTGTACCACAAGAAACAAATATATGCACCCAGCCACCCACAAATAATTAACCAGTGTGGACTCCATAAGAGTTAATACATCCTCCTCTCGTCCATTTGAACCTTTTTTGAGGTGAGATACCTCAACATATACTAACTCTTTGGTACCCAAAAGTTAACTATTTTTGAAGTGTATGTAGGGACATGTTGCATATATAATGCACACCTTGCCTTCTAAAATACACTTATATGTACTCAAAATGTGCTCCCGAAACAGGTCAAGCTCTCTCCACCTCCAAAAAAAGTCCCCCAGAAAACCCAAACTTACAACACCTAAATATCAAAAGACAACTGCACATAATTCAATTTATCCTAACTTAACTCCATTCCAAAACAATGCTTCACAATTTTCCCTTAATTTCACTGGAAAAATGGGCCACTATTTTACACCAACCAAACTCTAACAAGATGAAATCTCATTCCATTCATCAAATAAAAATCTTTTTTGCAAGAACAGAGCCAGGATTAGACATGAGGGGCCAAGAAAGGGATACACAACTATTACATAAGATCTAATTTATAAAATCCTTTTAAAAAGGTAAAGGATATACAACACTGAAATTTCATTTTTTTCATACGAAGTGAAGCTTTCCATACAATGAAATCCTCAATAACAAAACCATTAACGAGTTTTTTTTATATAAAAAAAATTGTTTCAATCTAAAGTCCTATACAATTAAACATTCGCAAAAATTCATTATTCATCTTAGTCCAAAGTTAAACAATGACAAATTCTAGAAGGAAAAAAAAAACACAAACTATATTTCTGAACAAAAACCTTCGAAGCAAAATTTTATCAATCAAAACGTATTAAGAACTTCTTCTTAAAAAATGTTTCAAATAACCTATTTCTCAACAAAAAAGAATCAAATCAAATAGTAAAATACACAGTGATCGATTTACTATTATAAAAAAAAAAGATATTTGACTAAGAAGAATTTAATAATTTGAGAAAGTATATATGTAGTACCAAATATAACTAATTTCTATAACCAGTATTTAATTCGGATTTGATCCCCTCTTACCATAAAAATAGGAGATCTACAAGGACTTAAATTTTTTTTTAAAATATATCATTAATCAATTAATTATTAGAAAATATACCCAGCTTATATAGCTGGGTATAATTAGAGGGGGGGGGGGGGGGGGGGGGGGAGCAGATTTAGCTATTTACAAGAATTGAGAAATTATAAGAGAGAAATAGGGGGAAATGAAAAATCCTTGGCCCTTGGCTCTGCCCCTTTATGTTAAAAAAAGACAAAAGTACCCTGATATTTCAGCAATATTAAAAATAAAATAAAAACTTCCCTCTACTTTTACTATCCCACAGTTTCTATGGGCTATTGAGAATTGATGTCTAAGTGCATTGTGTGATCAAACCTGGGTACTCTCAATTGCCCAGTCAAACTTTAGGTAGTTTTTTGCTACAAAAAAATTTGAAAGATTTTTTTTTTGAGTTTCGAAGATAACTCCATGTTTTTTTTTTCTTTTTAGCCTAAAATAGAGAAATATGTACCAAAACTATCTTCCCAAACAGGTACACCACAGAGTGCAACTACGTCTGTGAGGCCTTGTTCAAAGAAAAAAAAGGTTAGCCATATCTCAATTATTTGGTCTCAACTCTTAAAACAACCTCGATACAGAATAGTGGAGGTATGTGGATGTTAGTGAAGATAACTTGTCTAGTTGTAGTTATCTAAACTTTGGTCCGTTTGTATTATATTTTGGAGGTCCGCTACCTTCTTTTTTTCAACTCATATTTAAGATAAATGTAGATTATGGTAGGTAGCTAAACTTCAATCCAACCAAACCTATTTTTAAAGCCAAAATGGAGGTAAAGGAATGCAACCAATCTTGACTTCAAACTTATCTATAGCTATCCTAACTTTGAATCCAAATAGGGTGTCAAAGTTATATTATAACACTAACCTAACACAAGCTAACTTCCCTTACCTAACTTACCTCCATTCCCACCAGGGATGGAGCCAGGATTGATCAAAGGGGACCCAAAATATAAAATATTATATTTCATATAATAAAAAAATCAGTCTTTAACATTCCTATGATCCGAACCCACATCCTCTTATTTGCTGATTAAAACACCATCCACTAGACCATACCCTACACTTGTGAAATATGGAGGGACCTATTTCAACAATTTCATAAATTTTGAAAAATCCCTTGAAATGAATTCGGGTTTTTCAAAAAACTTGGCAGAGGCCAGCTCCGCCCTTGATTCTCACTCAATCCATCAAAATTCACTCAATTACCCCCAGAAAATTTGGGAAAATCCTTACCTATTTCAGCATCATCATCCCTAGTGCTCCTCCTCCCAACCACCGCATACGCAATGACGCAATCCGCCAGCATCGTAATCACATACCCGGCACTCGCCAGCATAAACGCAAATGGATACTCCTTCTCCGTCAAATCCCCAAAAGTCTCATTCGAATCGCTCAGGAAATGCATCATCGCCGTCCCCAAAAACACTCCCCCTGCAAACTGCGTCCCCAACACCAAAAATCCCTCATTCCACTTGAAAAAATACGGCGAAATTCCCCCAATAAACGTAGCGAAAAACGCGATAATCAAGCACCAAATCTTCACCAAGATCAAAGCTTTCGCTCGGAGATTCGGCGGGGAATCGGATTCGGAGTCCGCGTCGTCGTCGTCGCCACCGCCGTGGCCGCCGGCAGAGAGGGCGACCGAGAGGAGGATGAGGATGATGAAGAGGAAAGGGGAGGGGTTCGGCTTTGCCATTGGTGGAATTGGTGAAGAATTTGATGATGCATCGTTTATTGGGATTTATAAATGAGGGATTAGGGATAGGGTTTTTTTTGGACTGTACTACAATGGAGGGCGAAAGGTCGATTGTTGGGTGTACTGCAAAGTCTGCAATTGGAAATGTATTTGTTATAGCACGAAGTGGACTTTGAAGTCGTCGAAGTTGTGCTTGTTGAGGGGTTTTCATGCGGGGGAGGTAGATGGACGGTTGAGGATTATTGACGGGACGGATTGGACGGTGGATGCGGATTTGGTGTATGGTTGATATTTTTGCGGGGGGTTGTAGAGATGAACGTATGCTGTTAACGTCGGAAATGGGAGAGGGAGATTTAAGGGGAACTGTATGTGGTGGAGGCTGCAGATAATTTCTTTCTGACCCACTTTTGAAAATATTTGACGCTGACCCACTTCCGAAAATAATTACCGAACTGATCCAGTTTTGGATACGTCGGTATAAACCGTCATTGAAAATAACGGTATAGGTTATTTACGTGCCGTTATTTTCAATAACGGCATCTCTATTTAAAAAGAGTGTCATGCCGTTATTTAGAGTAACGGCATAGGTTATTTTGTTTTTCGACAGCTTGTAGTCTTCATTTAGAAAAAAAATTGTGAGTGTGAAAACCTTATAACAGATGCCGTTATTTTAAATAACGGCATTCTCAATACTGATAAATTTTTTTTTATAAAAAAGTAACTTATTATTTATCCTTTCTGACGAATAAGTTAATTTTAAATATAAAAAAATTATAACTGATGTCGTTATTTCAAATAACGGCATCAGTTATAAATAAATTATAACTTATTATTCAAATAACGGCATCAGTTATAAAAAAAAAATTTTAAAAATTAACTTATTATTCATCATCTCTGTTTCCAAACAACGGCAAGAGTTCATTTATATATACAGTCATTCGAATGTCATTATTGGGAATAATGGTATTATTTATAAGTTTTTTTCACACTTAGAATTTTTTAAAGTTAGAAGATTCACACTTGTAAGAGAAATATACTGATGCCGTCATTTCAAATAACGGCATGGAAAAAAATGTAAAATAGATGTCGTTATTGAAAATAACGGCATGTAAATAACCTATGCCATTATTTTCAATAATAGTTTATGCTGACGTGTCCAAAACTGGGTCAGATCGCTAATTATTTTCAAAAGTGGGTCAGGACGCCAAATATTTTCAAAAAGTGGGTCAGTACGGCAAAACTTTCTTCTTTTTGTTAGTAGAGACGACTAAAAATCAAGATTTTTTTTAAAACTATGTTTTTTTTAACTATTTGCAAAAAAATGACATTTGCCAAACTTACATAGGCTTAAGGACTCAACAACTACATTCAATGTTCCCAATGAAGAGCTTAGTTATTTCGTGCTCGTCATTGGGACATGGCGAATGTAGTTCTTTTGTTGTTGAGAAACTCGTTGTTCCCAACGGTGAGTTTAGTTCAAAATTTTCAAAAAAAAAACTCGTCATTCTCAACGGCGAGGTTTTCATACTAAACTCGTTGTTCCCAATGACGAGTTTAGTTCAAAATTTTCAAACAAGATTCGATGTTCCCAACATCAAGCTATTCTATTGAGTTTTTTTCGAAAATTTACCAAGTTTAACAGAGAGTTTCAATAACTAGACATATACAAGTCTAACATATTCAAAAATTGCATTCAGATTCATAACACGCAGAGAGTTATAGCCCTTTTAATTTAATGAAAAATATTTTTCTACTCTCAGCAGTGTATAAAATCCCTGGTTACAAAATAATTTTGAAATCCCATCAAATATTATCTAACAATTCTGAAATTTTAGAAACATGATCCAGACTCATACCACATACTACAGTAAAAATTTCATTGCAAGATCATGCACCAAAAAGTATTTATGAATTAATGAACTTCGATTCCAAAACAGGGCAGATTCAGCTTTTGATTCTGGACCAGTTACCAACTTATATTTTTTTGAAGTATCAAACGAACTCAGAAAAATGTGAAATTTGAAACTATAGTTGTTAACAAATTCAAGAACTCCTAGTAAAACTTTGAGCTAAGTACACTCTACTAATTCCGAGATATGATATTTTGAAGAGCCCCCAAATTTCATAAACACGGCAGTTTCTTTGCTGCTCACTGTCCCGAAATCAAAAATGTGTTTGAGCTACTAAATGAACCCCAAATATTATGAAAAATATCAAGCATGTTCTAGACTCATAGTAGAACATACCCTAAAAATCTTGGTTCAAGATTCTAAGCCATTTGTAAGATAGAAATTCCATCACATACACAGAAAAAAAAAGACTAGATTAAAGTTTGAGAACACCCACTATTGAAGAATCTCCAAGCTCTTGTTTTGCTAGCACTTCTCCTCCTCTCAACTTCTTCGTCACCTCCAAAGCTTCAAGAACCCACAAGCAAAGTCAAAAACCCTTTTCTTTCTTTCTTTTCATTTGAAGAAGTGAAGGTTTTGGGTGAAAAAATGAGATTGAGATGGGGCACTTTGGATTTCGGCCATGGGGGGTTGGGTTATACATATACATGTGAAACACGTACAAGTATTTATGTATTTATATCATATACAATCCAATCACAATATACATACATTCATACATGTATATGTACATCCATATACAATAAAATATTTATTTTTACAATAAAATATAAGAATATATGTTATAAAAAAATATTATTTCTCAAAAGATTGTTTCGTTAAAACAATCGGAACAAAACACACAATTTAATTGAGAAGATATCCCGAATATGTATCCTATTGGGTTCAAAATATATAATATATCTGAAAATTCCTCAATTAAGAATAATAATCATGAAAAATATATAATCACATACAATTCTCAAATAAGAATAATAATCATGAAAAATATATAATCACATACAATTCTCAAATGTGCACGGATTATAGTGCAATAGTTATATACTATTTTGCGGGGTGTTACATTACTCCCTCCTTAGAATCGTTCTGTCCTCAGAACGACGCTAGCAGAGAGAAAAATTGAACAAAATCACCAATGGTTCATGAGATATTTTCCCGAACCATCTTCATTTTCTCGAGTGATATTCTCGACAAACTGGTCTTCTACCAAGCAGAATTGTTGTTCTTCAGCCTTCTGGATAGGTTCATTATGAATTTGATGCTGACATCCTTCTACTTCTGCTCTGGAGTAAACAACAGCCGCATTAGTCATCAATTTCTGTGAGTATCTTTTGGTACCTGTAATATCAGAACATGATATTAGCACCATCCTGCTTCGTTCTTTCCCTCCAGTGATGCTGATTCACGCCTTGATTGCAACTTCTACTAGTTGGTGACCACTCCCTCCTTAGAAAATGTTGAAACCACGAATTGCCGCTTCAGTCCTTTAGCTGCTTCTTTGATGATTTTGCCGAATATTTGGCTTGGTCGTCCCCTTTCTGGGTGAGATTTTCTCCTTGGCGTGCTCCTGGCGGTTGTTTGATCATAAGCTGACCATGGAGATCTCTACCGCTTCTGAAAAATGATTGAGTTGGTCGTTGACAGATCCTTCCTCGTGCCTAGTCTTGATTAGTTTCTGGTGATGACATCTGATTTCTGCTGATTTCTATCAGTGCCTTTCTTGAGTTCTAGTCTCAATATTAAGTCGTCAGTGCGGCTTTATTGTTCTTCCTCAATCCTGTGAAGCAACTCACCTCCTTTGTCGTTTGACAGCAGACTTGTTACCTGCACATCAGGTTACAAATTTGCTTTTTCGACATCTGGTTGCAGATTTGATAAGGGAAGGCAAGTCTGCAACCGAATGTCCAGAAGGCAAATCTGCAACCGGATGTCAAAAAAGAAAAACTGTAACCTGATGTGTAGGCAACAAGTCTGCAGCTGAACAACAAATGAGGGCGAGTCGCAGCACAAAAGTTTAGGAAGAATGATAAGGCCGCACCAACGACTCAATATCGAGACTAGAATTCGCGATGTACCAAGGAAGGCACTGGTGGAAATCAGCAGAAACCAGACACCATCACCAGGAACTAGTCAAAACTAGGCTCGAGGAAGAAATTGATGACGACCAATTCATTCATTTTCCAGAAGCGGCAGAATTCTCCAAGATCGGCTTATGATAAAGCAACCACTAGGAGCACGCCAAGGAAGAAATCTCACCCAGACAGGGGACTATCATGCCAACAATTCAGTGAAATCATCAAAGGAACTGCTAAGGGCTAAAGCGGCGATTCGTGACTTCGACTTTTTCTAAGGAGGAAGTGGTCACTAACCAACAAAAGTTGCAATCAAGGAGTGAATCAGCATCACTAGTGGACAAGGACAAGCAAAATAATGCGGCCGTTGTCTACTCCAGAGCAGAAATAGGAGGATGTCAGTATCAACTTCATGATGGATTTGTCCAGAAGACTGAAAAGCAACATTTTTATTGGGTAGAGGACCAGTTTGTCGAGAAAATCATTCGAGAAACTGAAGATGGTTCGGGGAAATATTTCATGAATCATTGGTGATTGTGTTCTGTTTTCCTCTCCGCTAGCGTCATTCTGAGGACAGAACGATTCTAAGAAGTGAGTAATGTAACACCCCGCAAAATAGCATATCGCTATTTTGCATGGTAATCCGTGCACAATTGAGAATTGTATGCGATTATATATTTTTTTGACAATTATTAGTTTTAATTGAGAAATTTCAGATATATTAGTTATTCTGAACCCGATGAGGTATATTCGGAATATCTTCTCAAATAAACTATGTGTATTGTTCCGATTGTTTTAATAAGACAATCTTTGGGGCAAATAGTATTTTTATAAAATATATTTTTATATTCTACAAGTAAATATTTTTATTTGTAAGCATGTATGTATATATATCTATATAATAAAACACAAAGAAAGCTATCAAGTGGCTCACATTCAATCTATCCCAAAATCAATGGACCAGATCTACTCTCACAAAACATATTTTCCCGCCCAAAATTTCAAACTCCACAAATTCAAAACCCACACACACACACACACTCTCTCTCCCCCAAAATATACCCGTTCTCTCTCTCTCTTTCTCCCCGCTCTCTATCCCGCCCACTCTCTCTCTCACTGTCTCCCTCTCTCTATCTCCCCGCTCTCTCTCAGTCTCCCTCTCCCTCCCCCACCTCCGGCACGCCTTCAGTGCCCTCCCCACCTCCGGACCCTAACCCCCTCCTCCCCCCTTCCGCTCTCATCCATCAGCGACCACCACCTATCTCTCCGCCGGCCACCTCCGGCGCCTCTTCAGCGCCCCCCCAACCTCCGGCGCCTCTTCAGCGACCCCCCCACCTCCAGTCGCCAACCCCCCAGCTGATACGCCCTTCCGCTCTCAGCGACCACCACGACCAACAACGATGTCGCTCCACTGCAACCCCATCGAACCACCGACCCCCCCCACAGCCTGAGTGTATCCCGACCACTAATTTCGTCTCAGGTATAAACTTAGATTTTGGGTTCCAAATGTAGTTAACTGAGTTGATCCCGACCACCAATTTCCTTTTTTTTCTTCAAAAAAAGCTTCGTATTTTGGTGATTAAGTTTTATATTTCTTGTAAAAGGGAATGAGATCACGCCCATCCTCGATGCTAACGTCAACAACAAACAACAACTCCTCTAAATTCTGAGATAACTTTCATCGTGCTTTTAGTTTATGCACTCAACCTGTTCGATAAAATGTGAATATGAACTACAACATATTAATTGTAGGTAATGGCGTTGGGGCATATGAAGTTGGGTGTGGAACTTATTTGGGTTTGGAGCGGAACAAGATGCGCTCTGGATTGTTACGCGCGGCTACTTATTTCCTGGTAAAATACTTCATGCTTTGATTTTTGTTTTTGTCTCAAAATTTTAGACAATCATAATGTTGTTGTTATGTATCATCCATAGTTGTAGTAGTTTAATTATGACTGTTAGCAGGATAACCAGATGGTTGCTTTGCGAATTGAATTTGTACATGATAAGTGTTTGACAAATTGCCATTAAGAGGTTTGCGCACTATCACAGTTTTGGATGCAACTTTTGGCTTAGCCTTCTCAATGTCATTGAGAAGTTATAATCACCAAATCATATTAATATATTGCTTAGAAGTGTGGAACTCATTATTGTTCCTCTGTAAGTTCATTCCCCTGTTATCTAAGGAACTGATATGGACACATCGAGACGAGAATACGATGTGAATACAATATGCAAATAATTAACTTCCAAATGTAGTTAGTAGTTAGTTGTCACACACAAATTAAAAATGTAAAATAAGTTTATACTATGTTACTTGGATTGGTCTGAAATAGAAGGATTGGTCTGAAATAGAAAGTTTATACTGCCAACAAATTTATTTTCAGGTATGCCCACTTGGATTGGTCGGAAACCCCAATCGCCCTCTTTCACCATAGTTTGCAATTGACTGCCAAAAATTTTTGTTAGTTTTGAAGAACGAATGTTAAGTTGGCGAAAAGTGAAAAATGATTTCTCATTGCCGTCAAATTAGAGGTAAAGGATCCTCTCTTTTCTTTCATTTTTGTTATAATTTTTTTAAGCTCGGATTTTGAAGCTCTTTCTTTATTATTTGATTTGATTTCAGGTATGAAGATAAAAAGAAGGGGCTGTTGGGACAAGTTTCCGGCGGAATTGAATTGGGAAAGAGAGGTATGTCTAAATATTGACTAGAAGTGGAGGAGGATTCTCCTTCCCTTAATTTTTATTTTTGCACATATTTTAAGAGCATTTTCTTTTGATTTCAGGTATGATTTCGGCTTTTAGGGTAAGCTCTCTCTCTCTCTCTCTCTCTCTCTCTCTCTCTCTCTCATGAATGTTTTGTGAATGTGTTTGTGTATTACGTGGTAAAAATATATTAGGAAACTTGATAAAATTTGAAATGTGTATGGAGAATTTATTAGGCTCTTGGCTGTAGATGAATGGACTTGATATCTATATAATAAAGCTATCAAAGTGGCTCTCATTCAATCTCCCCCAAAATCAATGGGTACTATGTTTAAAATAGCACCCTAGAACTGAATTTTTGAATTGTTCTCAGAAAAGATAAAGGGTACTATGTTTATTGGATTTCTGCATATAAACAGGTAGGTTGTAAGCTTATGCAAATGATGATGCAAATTCAGCCAGTGCCATTCATTTTTGAATTCTTGATTTCTATAGCATAAGAAATGTAGGGAAAGAAAAACTAAAGAAAGATAATAGGATTTTTTTTTTGTTTTAGTTTGTACTTTTATTTTTACAAAACAAAGTGATCTAGGTTTATGTGGCACATCAGAGTACTATGCTTCTGATGCTATGTATTTTGATACGGTTACTGACAATGAGCAGACTGTGAACTCATCGGCTACCATCCTTTTCGGCTCTAAATGATTTGCATGAATTTGTTTTTGTGATTTTGGATTGTTTTTTCACACAAAAAAAGAAAGAAAAAATAAGAAAGAAAGAAAAAGAAACCTATATTGTGCACTACAGTCACAAGTAAATGTGCTTAGCTTACCTTTCTGGCTTATTTTATGCCCAACATGAATAATGCATTTGCCTACTATACTACGTCACCAATCTCGCATGCGTAGGGGAATTAGTTGCTTTTTATGTCCAGTCTCTCTCCAGTTGGTAGAGGGTAAAGCTTACTTAATTCCAAGTCAAGCAGAAAAAGCCATACCCCAAATGTCACATTGAGTGAATAACAGAAGAGTTGGATTAAATTCAGTTGGCTATCTTAAGGTGTGCCTGTAATGAAGCTACCCATTTAGATTAGTACAGTTTTTTTAATATTGTAATTACAATAGTTTCCCTTTTTCAAACTAAAGATGAGCTTTAGTTTTTTTTTTTTGAGTTAAAAGGTGGAATAACACCACCCTGTTTTATTAATAAGAAATTAATAAACAACCCCGCAGAACTGGGAGAAAACAAAAGTGCAGTGCAGGAAATAAAACATAAACCCCCAACAGAACCCTGGGGGATGGGTTTCATCATCTAAACCTCAGACAACAGGAAATAAAGCATAAACCCCCAACAGAACCTTGGGGGGTGGGTTTCAACATCTAAACCACAGACAACCAAAATACAAAGAAATGAAACAACATGAATAGACACAGAGAGTGCCACTGACACAACTGGGATGCAAGACGGGTGTACTCCTCAATCCATAGTCGGCCCGAACTCTATCTCCTCATCGTCAAATTCTTCCACCTGGAAGACCTGTGCAATCCTCCCTCTCGCTCCTGAGGCAGCAGCTGTAGCCCAAAAGAAAATCAGATGCATGATGAGAGTAAGGTTACCAGAAATAGAATTACATGAAGCACGGAAATAAAAATTGTTTCTATCTAGCCATAACACCCATATGGTTGCCGCAATGGCAATATACCACGCCTCCTTCATGTCGTGTTGGGTCGATGCAAATCTGGGGCCTACCCATAGTTCATCATACTCGCTTGGGTAGTCACTTGTACCGAGGGCTCTAAGAACTTCTATCATGACGGCCTTACTTCTTGCGCAGTGAATAAACAAATGGTTCAGGTCTTCCGTGTGTGTGTTGCAGAATCCACAGTTGGTCGCAACGTGGGGTTGCCTCTTAGCTAGGTTCTCTCTGGTGAGTATAGCATTGTTGAGTACAAGCCAGAGGAAGACTCTGACTTTAAGAGGCGTTTTTGCCTTCCATAACACCGTTGCCCAGCTGGGTCTGCATCCCCGATAGTGAATTCGGTGGTAAAGGGATCTAACCGAGGACACTCCCTTCTTCTCCAGTCCCCAACGCAACTGGTCTGGGCCTTGGGCGCACAGCACCCCAGATTAGGTAATTCTCGTCTGTAGTTCACGCAGTTGCTGACGCAAACCTGGTGAAAGCATTCCTTGGAACGACGGTCTCCAAGTCCTTCTTTTCCAGGCTTCTGCCACCGACATATTCAGTCGATTCGTTTTATCATAAAGTTCTGGGAAATTGTCCTTAAGAGCCAGTGGACCACACCATTTGTCCCACCAAAACCTGGTGGACCGTCCATTACCAATAATAGACGTTACTGCTGAATTGAACGGTCCACTGGCTTTTGCAATTCCTTTCCAGAAGTGGGAGGCCTTAGATCCCACTCGGAAGCCTAAACTTCTTGTCCCTTTACCTCGAAGGTAGGGTTGAATAAACTCCTGCCATCCTTCCCCACAGTGGTGAAACACCTTCCACCACCATTTGCCTAGGAGGGCCAGGTTCATATCTCTAAGGTCAATGATACCTAGTCCTCCGTGTCTCTTCTTCATGCAGGCGATATTCCATTTAATAAGGTGGTAGCCTCCCTTATTTGAATCTGCCCCCTTCCAAAGGAATCTTTTTCTGATTCGGTCAATCCTTTGGATCACCCACTTTGGGAGTTCAAAAAACGACATGTAGTAAATGGGCAGGTTGGATAGCACAGAGTTGATGAGTACCACTCTACCCCCGAGCGAGAGCGATTTGCCCTTCCACCCAGACAGTCTGTCTTCCACCCTATCAATAATAGGCAACCAGTCAGCCTTAGTCAGTCTTCCTGGTTTGAGCGGGAGCCCTAAATATTTGATCGGGAATTCCTCTGTCGCGCAGTTTAAGATGGTGGCATGCTCCCGTGCTTCTGCTTCTGATAGAGTAATTGGGATCAACGCGCTCTTGTGGAAGTTAATCTGAAGGCCTGACCAGGCCTCAAAACAATAAAGGACCCCTTTAAAGCAGACTGTTTCAGTTATAGAGCCATTTCCAAAGAGTAGTGTGTCGTCAGCATATTGTAGTATCGTGCACCCTTGTTTAGTGGGGTTGCTGGCCGCATGTGTTATCCACCCTTTTCTGTGACAGTTTTCTATCATTCCTCTAAGCACATCCGCAACAATAGTAAATAACAGTGGGGATAGCGGATCTCCCTGCCGGAGTCCCTTCTTGCAAGGAAACGATGGACCGGGACTCCCATTCACCGAGATTCCCATTTTGCTAGAATACAAACATTGTTTGATCCATCTTATCCATTTGTCTTCGAACCCTCTCCCTCTTAGCGCCTCCAGCAAACACTCCCAATCCACGGAGTCATATGCCTTCTCAAAATCCAACTTTAGGAGAAAGTTCTTGGAGTTGCTCTTGTGGCAGTGGTGGATAACTTGTTCAGCGGTGGCCACACAGTCCAGTATACATCTGTCCTTGATGAAACCCGTCTGGGTCTTGTTGATAAGACTGTCCATCACACTTCCCAATCGGATCGCTAGGACCTTAGTGATGATTTTCGCCGAGCAGTTTATCAGGCTAATTGGTCTAAAATCCCCAACGCATTTGGCTTCCTCTCATTTGGGGATCAGCACCACTTCTGTAAAGTTGAACATTCCCAGTCTCAGACTGTTGTGGTGAAATTCCTCCATTAGATCCATAAAGTCTCCCTTAATTTCTTCCCAGAAAACTTGGAAGAACATCATGGGAAAGCCATCTGGTCCAGGCGATTTGTCTGCTCCCATCTGATTGACGGCCGTTTTGACTTCTATTTCTGAGAAAGGTGCCTCCAAGGAGGAAAAGTTTTGACCTGATTCATTCTGATACTCCTGCCAGTAGTCCTCGCTCATTGGGACCCTATAATCATTCTTCCTCCCGAAGAGGTCCTTATAGAAAGTCTGAAAGGTCGTGGAAATCACCTTTTCATCTAGTGATGTTCCTGAGTCTGTCTGAATTAATAGGATAAGATTGGATCTCCTTCTAGCGCTTGCCACCCGATGGAAGTAGGCCGTGTTCGCGTCTCCCTCTTTGAGCCACGAAATCCTAGATCTTTGTTGCCATTTAATCTCTTCTAGTCTATAGAGATTGGCTATGTTCTCACGGAGTTGTAATAGTCTGTTTCGCTCCTCCTGGGAAAGGACTCTGGACTCTTCAATCCTCTCTAATTCATCAATACCTTCCAGAAAGGATTCCTTAGCATGCCAGATGGTAGAGAACCTAGATCGGTTCCATCTTGCAAGCCTCTTTCTTAACCTTCGGATTTTTCCATACCAGCGAGATGCCGCGTCCCTACCAGCTATTGGGAGCACCCAGTTCTCCATAACCAAGTGATGGAATCCCCAAATTTCCAACCAGGCCTTTTCAAATCTAAATTTCCTAGGCCTACGTTGTCCTCGAATTCCGGCATCGAGAAGGATCGGGGTGTGATCTGAAGTTGGTCTAGGGATCGCTCTAGCCGACACTAGAGGAAATTTAGCTTCCCAATCCATGGAGACTAGAATTCTGTCCAACTTGGCCATAATCGGGGCCGCCTGCATATTAGACCAGGTAAAGAGTCTATCATTGATTGGGATATCGATGAGTTCCAGCTCCGTGATTAATCTATTGAACTCCTCTCTGTGCCTGTCACTGGCGCCCTTCCCCTTGTGCTCAAAAGCAAATCTTGTGATGTTGAAGTCGCCACCCACAATCCAGGGCCCCGACCATCGTTGTCGAATGTTGACCAGTTCTTGCCAGAAGGCCTCCCGGTCCGTGGCCACATTCGGCCTGTAGACGACAGTTACCGTCTGTATCCAATCATCGGAACGTCGTTTCAACCAGACCGTCAGGGAGAACGTTCCACCGTGTACCTCTATGCAGGAGAGGATATCTGAATTGAAACCTATAGCAATCCCCCCTGAAGCACCTACTGACGGTCGTAACAACCACTCCTTGATTCTATTACCTCCAACTCTTTTGAGTTTGAGCCCGTGCTGGAGTTTGGTCTCCTGCAGTCCAACAACTTCCGCCTTGGAGTTGTTAATGATGTCCCTTACCATATCTCTCTTCCCCCTATCCCCCAGTCCCCGAACATTCCAAAAAAGTGTATTCATTGGGGGATACTGTCATCAAAGATCGTTGGTGAGGGTGCGGGGCTGGCTACATCCTCATGGATGATAGTCGGCCCAGCGCCATCGCGGGGGGCATTCTCAGAAGTCGTACTCCCCCTAGTAATGGAGCCTAAAACCTCACTGACCCTAGGTTTCGCTCTCTCAGTTTCCCAACCCCTCATTTTGTTTAGCAAAAATGCGTTGCATTCTTTATCACACACTTCCAAACCACAGGTAGCAGCTAATATAAAGATTTCAGAATCTGACATGAAATTTAAAATATTAGCAAGAAAAGTTTTAGTACCTCCATTGATGTGTTTCACTGCTTTGGCAGTTGTCGCTCTCTCCAGAAAGTCATCCAAGGACTCCGCATGAGCCCTCTTCGGAGAGCGGAGAACTCTACATCCAACTGTCCTCTGAGACGACCCTGAGTTTCCTCTGGGAGCTGTATCTGGCAGTGTAGACAATACCATCTCTGGTGAAATCCCCCTCTGAGTGTCTGCCACAAATTCAATATCCTCAGAGTCCTCGTCAGAAAGAGTGAAGTCAACCTCCAGGTTCAGACGCTCTTCTGGGTCTTCCTTACTATCTGATGGCTGATAAATAGATTGAGGGATAGGCCCTGACAATGTGGACCCCTCCATAGGCCCAACATTCGCCGCAGACCCATCTACGAGCACTTTGTTACAACTGGTGGACCCCTCACTGGGCCCACCCTCCAAAAATTTGGGCAATACAGTTGAATCACACACGACTGGAGCAGTGAGAGATATCATGGACCCCTCTATAGGCCCATAGACATCTATAGGACACACGCCAGCCTCACCCGCATAGGAATTAAATTCCCCAACGGAGCTGCCAAAGCCTAACACGTCCCTGCGGCGCATCATACCGCTCGCCTCGGTAGTAGCAGTCGCCAGCTGTTCAGAGGGGGCGGTAAGCTTACCCCCCCCCCCCCCCCGTACAGCTGGCATTTCAGGATAGGTTGGAGTGACGGTGGGTTCAGTAATCGAAGCGTCCTCTGAGCGCTTCGAAAAGAGCAGCTCACTTTCTTCATCTCTACCCTTACTCCCGTTTCCACCAACTACCAAAGACAGCAGTGTCTTTTGCTTCTCCTCCCTGTCTTCTTTCCCAATTTCGTCCACCTCCAAAGCTCCAAGCTCGCTGTCTTTTAGCCCAAAACCACCCTCTGTAAAAAGCACAGCCTCCTCACCCACTCCCTCACCACCAACTGCCTGTTGCTTCGAGTTCTTAAAGCTCTGGCTTGACAGCTCTGAGCGCTGTAGCTCCGTCAGACCCATTTTTGGGTTTTGACTCACCTGCTCCTCCAAAGCAGCCTTCTCTTTTTCTGGTTCGTACCATCTCTTTGTGACCCATTCCTTGGTCGACAACCCCCTCTCGCCTGCCACTTTCCCTAAAGTGGTGGACTGCATGTTGCTACCGACGGCAGTACTGCCGAAAATGGGTCCTGGGTTACCTGTCCCCCCCTCTGGACCTTTGCCTGTCCCTCCGAAGAAGGAAAGTCTAAAAGGGCCACCGTTCGGTTCGACGCGTCGGAGGCCGAAAGCAGTTTTTGACCGTAGGAACCGCCGGGACGGCCCCTAAATCGACCACCTCCGTTCTGTGGGACGAGCACCTCACGCGCCTTCTCCACCGTTGGTTCATGGTTCCCCTCCCATCTCTTCGCCGCCTTGATGATTTCACGGTGAGCTCTCTCCACCTCATGCGAACCGTCGATAGTGAGACCATCACGGGGTGAAAGTGCTTCTTTGTAAGATCTCTCATCCCTGAGCGTAGGAGAGTGAATCGGAGTTCCTTCTCTCTTGTCAAGTACGAATCTCACAAGGTAGGACTCCTCGAAGGAGAACACCTTTGCGAATCTCGGCATTGCGGAGATGTCCACACTCCTGATGATTACCCTGGCTGAAATAAGTACTGATCTGCGAACTGTCTTCTCATCTAGCTCCTCCACTACCCCGAAATCTGCCACAATTTCTTGGATGGCTTCTTTTTTCTAAAAGTGTAAAGGGAGATTGTGGATCCAAATGGAGAAATTCTCGCCTTGAGGTACCAATGATAATAATGCCTATACATTGTTTTCAAAAATTTGCAGGTTTATAAGGATTTCTCCTTTTGCGAACCGGTTGTCATTTGATGCCCCGCCGGCTGTTCAAAGGCTAAGATGCTTAGCAAATTTGAGGCTTTGAAATTTTCAAATCCTATAGCAACTCTAGATAATCTGGTTTCTCAATGAAAGAACGCAGTGTAGATAATAAAGGGAAATACAT